>WEKW01027454.1:8307-59164 GCA_013389905.1 Sula dactylatra | reverse complement strand
GTGGTGCTTGGTTGCTGGCTGGGGCTAAACCATGAAAGATGTTCATTTGGTTGTGTTGACGTCAGAGGTGAAAGACAGGGGTTTGATTCCCTCAGTATTAACTCCGCAGAGACACAGGGAGCATGCATGATTTCTTCACTGTTCCTTACCAAAGCACCAAGGGACATCAAGTAATATTTGCTACTAAACTGTTTATGGTGAGGTCTTCTTGGAAAGATGTTCGGAATTGTTTTGTTCTTTACCATATTTTTCCTCATGTTTCCATAGTGCTTTTCCTTCTTCAGCCTTCATCCTTGATACCTTTCTTGAAAGTGATGACAGCCCTCTCAGCCTTTGTCTTGCTCTACCCAGTCGTTGTCTTCTTCTATAGGCCTTCCATGCCACTAATCAACCACTTAGTCTTTGTTTGCCATCATCCCAGATGGAATTAGTCTTTCTTGAACCCCAGGAGTGAGAAATGACCATAGTGGTACAGGTTTTCACCAGGCCTTTGCACAACCCTTGCCTTCCTTGCCCGACACACAAGAATGCATTCGCCTGTATCACATTCGTGGCTCACAGTTACCCTGTGATCTGCTCACGCCACCAGGAACATTTGCCTACTCTGATGTTTCCAAACTGGAGCAGAAACTCACGGCGCTCCACCTGACGTTGTGTTACCTATTTCTACCCTGCATTTCTTCACTCAGGGTTTATTGATGTAGGGTATGTCTCTTCTGTCAGAGCTTCAGCTGGTAGGGAGGATGGGGGCCATAGGACCGTACCATGAGATAGAGCTTCTTCTGCTTCATGGGTGCCACAAAATCCAGAATATGGTGTGGACAAGGAAACCTACATTTCTTGAATGATGCTTTTCTGCAATCTAAATGCAAAAGACCTGACCATGAACTTCACCGTTTCATGCATTTGATGGCAGCAAAGCATGAAGCGTGGAGCCTGAGAGGTGTGTTAAGGGGACGTTCACCCCTCAGCAGCCTGCGGGAGTCCAGCTCCACGCAGTCACAACCAGCAGATCCAGCCCTCCACTGGCCGGCTGGGCAACAAACGGGCTGTGTGGGTGGGCTCTGAGCATGGAGCTGGTGGTGTAAGTCCAGTCACTTTCAGAATGGATGTCTGCCTCCTAGGCAAAAAAATATCCACAGCTGGCATTAAATGAGCTTCCGTTTTGGAAGTTTCATGGGAGAAGGGGCCACGTCAGCCCAGACGCTGAAAAAGCTACAAGAGACAAAACACTGGTGGGTCAGTGCGACGCAGTTGGTGGCACTGCTGTCTGTGGGGATACACTTTACTCTCCAGGAGTGTGAATAAAGGTTGCTGATGATTTTTTGAATGAATTCTGCAGGCAGTTAGTGAAGAGGAAGGCTGTTGCTGGTAATGCTAGTATGGGTAAGGAGGTGGCTGGCCAGGTGGCCATCCGACACTAAAAGGCAACGGCCTCTCTTTCAAAGCCCCTGCATGCCTGGAAGACAGCTGCAAAGAAGGACTGAAGATTTTGCTTTTTATATGCCCACCTGAAACCACCTGAGAATGTTGGTGTGATGAAATTACTGATGACATCATTTAAATACAAAGGAACTTTTTTTTTTTAGTTAATGAAAGAAACTATGAAAAACAATATTCTAGCACATGCGTGGTATTGAATTTGCAGATCTGGTGCAATGAGTGCAGGAAGCTGCCAGACTATGTCTGTTCATTTAAAGAATCTCAAAATCTTGACAAGAGAGCTGTAGAGAGTTGCTTTCCTGGATGGACCCCTCAGATCTAGGTCATAGCTTGTCTCCCTGACAACCTCCATGCTTAGCCTCATCCTCCAACATTTTGCAGCTCAGGCATTTCCTAAGCCAGAGGGTGTCAAAGAATTCAGCATCCCATCAGTGGATTGCCTTCCATGAACCTATCCTGTCTCACCTTGTAAGCTTCTGGTTTGCATAAGGCCAAACTGTAGACAGAAACTGATCCTCAGCAGCTGTCTGAGCATTAAAGGCTGGCAAAGAGTCATAAACATCTTAAAGCAAGGAAATATTAGACAAACTTAAATATAGGTTTTGCTCTTAACTGCATTTATCATAACTGTCATCATTTAATGACTTTCCCATGTGCATAAGCAATTAGCACAGTTTAATGATGGATGAAACAAACCTAGGAACAATTAGTACATGGCAGCTCTTTCAGTAGCTCAAACCTATCACGTTTTCACTCCTGATCCTGTGCAATACACAGCAGGATATAAAGTGTGTAACCAAACGATGTGAACTGACTGTCAGAAGATCAAACATTTCTCACTGCAAGATGTCCTAATGTAATGCCAAGAAGTACCTCTCTGTATATACCATACCTTTGTTTGACACATGAAATATTCAAACATCATCTAAAGTGCTTGGAGCAAAAGGAGGACAGGCATATGGGTACGTCATTTTACTTGGGCTTTTTTTTTCCCTTCATTGGAGAGAGGCATCTACTTAGGAGTTGGGGATCTAAAGGATATGTAATGTGTAGGAAATGTGTTCTTTCACTGGCACTACCCACCCCTCCTACCACATCCACATCCACATCCACTCTTTTTTTTTGCCTCCGATGATGCTGTCACTCCATTGTGTTGTGTTGAAGTGTGAGTAGCGGCTATGCAAGAGGAGCCATTTACAGCTCAAATAAATGAAACCAAAGATATCATTGACTAAGAAGTTAATCATCAACACACACACTGTGAAACTACCTGCTTTTCCCTGTTGATCTGGTAAGAGCATTACTGCATATCATCCTTTCTTGTTAATCCATCTTGCCTCTTGGCATGTTTTTCCTCCACAATTCTGTTTTACCTGGGAGAGGTGTATCATTAGCTTGTCATCTGAGTAACTAGGTTCCAGCATCACTGCTTTAATCACTTCCCATCACTTTACATAAAAGTAGAAGAGGAAAGTGCTGTCTCTTCACTATGGAGATAGGAGGAACCACAGTCCCATTTCCTAGGTTTTTTTTTTTAGGGAGTCTTATATAAATTCTAGTTTAATCAGGAACCTGGGATACGTATTGAACAATTGTCCTCCATCAGACGCAAAAATAAGTTTTCAACCAAACCAGCTTGTTAGATCTAGCAGAAAAGGGGGAGAATTTATTCCCACCTTCCCAAAGATACAAAACATGATGGCAAGCCTCTTTTCTCTAAAATAACAAAGAGAAAGAAAGTTCTTTTGCAGAAATTTTCTTTAAACAGTGCAGGATAGTGCTGTGGGAAGGGGAGCTGTCCCACTGGCTGCACAGGAATAAGTAAAATGTAGATTATGCTTAGGCCTTGTTCCAGCAATTTAGGCACAGAACCATCTTCTTTTCCTGAATTTCTTTTCCATGACATAGCCAAGCATTTATGAAGGGAAGAAAGTGCAGTCCTTGAAGTGAGTGAGTATGTCCTAGTAGTTCAGTTTTTCAAAAATGAAGCTCTGAGGGAGTGGAAGGGACCCAGAAATTATGCATTAATAAACTATGGAAGAGCAGAAATTAGAAGCAGCAGGAGTTTTTTTAGTAGCAAAATTCCCTTTGAAAAGCAAAAATGATTGACCAGAATGGACTTGCATAGAGAGAGATTGTAATCCATTAGTGCCTCTTAGTACAAAACAATTGTTTTGGAATTAACATAGATGAGAGCAGAATTTTGCTCATACGGAAAACCCACTCACATATCCATGAAAATCAAGATGCAAAATGCAATATAGTGTCTGGTTGGCAGAGATGGATAGAGAGAGGGAGAGAGGGAGGAAGAGCCATTGACAGCTTAGAATTAGGCTTGTTTATCTTCGAAGAGTGCAAGACTGAGCCTTGTGTGTTTAACCTGTTCAGCACTGGTGAGTAAAGGGCCTGTAGCGTGAGGTAGAACAGCTCGCTCTGAGAGTGCTGTGCATCCATCACTCCAGAAAAGAGGAAAAATAGTCCCCCTAGTGTACCAGTGCTGTAAGAAGCAGGAGGATCTCTTGCTCGATTTACTAAATCTGCTGCAAGTTCTGCATGGCATGTGAGCAACTGTGTAAAGGTATTGTTGTTAAACCCTGGGCTCTGTTGATCACAAGGCTTGTAGTTTTTGAGGCAAGGAACCATAAAGAATCATAAATAATGAGCATTAAAAAATGTGTATTTTAACACATTTTAACTATGAAGTAATTGGGTTTTGCATTGCTGTATAATTCTAAATCTTGCTCTTTTCACCCATTCGCCCATGAAATATATATTCTCCTGGAAGAAAGAAGAGAAAGTATCATATACAGTAATAGTATTTTCACAAGTTCTTAGCTTTGTAGCTGAGAAGTAAATTCAAGCACATTATTCAATGGTACTGCTTTAATTTTTATTGTTTCAGTTAAACAGGGTAAGTATACTGCAGATAACTGATCACAGAAAAAAGCAGAGTCTGAAAGGGAAAAAGTATATAGTGTCACTGGGGACTACCACTTTTCCTGGATGCCCGAGATCCAGTGTGCCGCTCAAAACGCAGGCTTTGTACCACTTTGAATTTGCGCTCTCATGGATTAAGTGATAACGGAGCCTCCTCCATGTGTAAGCCTTGATCATTGCCTCAGTAATTTCAGGTACAACAATGCCAGCCTGGCCCTTTGTGCTGGGTGCTGTAGTGGCATGTAGGGAGGCATAGCTGCCATATATTACTGTGGCACCATATCCATTTTCTTCTTGGGTATGCTGAGGGAGAGCCACGGATAAAAAATTTCAAAGGAGACCAGAAGGTCTCTGCTAGGGATACAGCACAGCTGGTTGGGAAGCAATATTTGTCATTCTGTCCTTCAACAATTTTCCTCAAGTTGGCAGTGTTAGAGCGAACCTGGCCTGCCAAGTTCCCCTTTGCACCCTGCTCTCCACCCGAGTCTGCCCTGTGGCAGATTGGGAGCTACCTTGCTCCCACACCTTTTTGACTGCTGATGGGAGAGTTAAATCACCTTTCAATCAGCAAAGCAAGGAGGTGTTTGTTGGGGGGGGGCGTGTAGGGAGACAATTCCTCACAGTAAGTAAAAATAAATATTGGACTGGCACCCCTTGGGGCATGGCTGGTGGAAGGCGCAAAGGATGAGCGGTGAAGCTGGGAGGGTGCCCAGGGACCAGCTGTGCAGCCCCTACAGGACCAGGTGGATTTGTCTAAGGGTAAAGGTCTCCAGCTCCACAGAGGTAAGGGCAGCTCCAGGGGTAGCAGAAGTGGCTTTTACAGCTGTTTGTGTCAACGGTGATGCCATGACTTATGCAGAGGCATTAGCTGCAGGGACATTGTTTTACATTCTACAGAGTAGATTGGCATTTCCTGGAAGAGTAGGATAATCATGGTAAAAAGAGAGGCAGCATATATCTCATTTGGGGAGGAAGGAGCTCTTGCGACTCCGCCTGAGCGTGCGCGAGCGTCTGGTTGGTTTGTTGGGGTGTAAGGGTGCAGCAGATTTGTGTGCATACAGCACTGTGCTTATTTGTGTGCTGCAACGTATGTCTAGGTCAGTGTCTTTGCTAATAAAAACCCTGCAGTAGTAATTGTCAAGTTTAGTTGCTTAGATAAGTTAAGAGAATTTGAAAGGTGTTTGTGCATATCCACTGCAAAACGGCTCCTCGTGAAGAGAAACTATAAGATAAACATCCTTAACTTTCCTTTCAAATTCATATACAGTATTTGCCTTCAGCATGTCTGCTTTCCTGGAGACAGCTGAGGCAATCTCCTCTACTCACTGCCCCATTTACCAGTTGTATTTTGGATTGCTTGCGATGATATGGATGTTGATTATGGCCTTCACAACACTGCCTGGTTTTTCCATAGAACCATCCTGAGGGATGAGACCGCAGCAAATTCTCAGCTGACCAAAAGGCAGCCCAAGGTATTAGTTCAGTGTATTTTCTTTCATGAGTAAGAAGCAGATAAGATTTCAGCACAAATGGTGCATTTTAATTATGTTTATAAGTGAAATGCAGAGCAGATGTTGGAAGCACCATTTCAAGTACTCTTTCCTGATCCTTGAGGCAGCGTTTCAGTGTTAATATTGTATATCTCTCTAAAAATGCTTGATTTGAAAAACTTTTTAAGCTAAAATATCTTGTTGGTCTAGGAGCACTTCTGGGCTCCTCTACATCTACATGTGAATTCTTTTCTTGTTTCTGGTTTTTGAAATACATACCAAAGCTTCCTTTCTTAACCTTTTTCTTAGCAATTAAAATAAAAGTATTATAAAAACTCAAAGAATGCAAAGTAAACTTGATATTCCCTGCCCATCTCCCCCCCCAACATAAATTCTGTCTCTGCTATACATGCATGCATATACACATACGTATACACATACATATATGCATACACATAAGATCTATCACATTCCAAACACTCCTGGATGTTGGATCTTAAAATTATATTGTAGGAAATACTAGACTGGCAAGTGCTGTGCCTACAATTGGAATACTGTTGATACTCTCACATTTCTTTGGCTATCACATACTGAGATCAATATTGTCAATACCTTCAAAAATGAGATAACAACTTCAAAATATTGCCAGAAACTTACTTCAAATGGAAAGGACACATTATATTAAGCTTAGAGACTAGACTGCTTTTTTCTGCATTTTTGCTTCTGACCATCTCAGAAAAGCAGGTTGTTTGCACTAGTAACAGAAATGCAATTTTAGGAGGGCAGAAAGATGCACTAATATTTATATGAAGCTGTAATACAGCAAAAATTATATGGGCTGTTTTTCTACTATATTGCCAGAGGACTGTATTGATCTTCGAAGGGTTAAAGTGCTACCGGGTTACATTAATGTCACCCTTCAGCAATCACTGGCCAATAACATATCAGCAATCAATGCTGCAGCGTGTTGTTCACGACACTCAGTTTTTGGAGACAAGTGGCTGATATATTTTGACAAGAAGAAAAAATAGTCTTGGAAATTCTTGCAAATCTTAACTCAGAGGGGAAGATATATGAAACAAACTGCTTCCATTAGAAAAAATGGTAATGTTTGCCTTCATAAGTAACAACATTTTATGTCAGTTCAGTGGAGCAGTGAATGAACCAAAACTCTGCTAACCTTCAAAATGGAAAGGATTCCGTAAGTAGGATTTACATAGTCTGAATATTTTATATTTTGAGTGTTCATCACAGCTCGCATAAACTAATACTTAAATATATATATCCAATAAAGAAAACATTTGACTTCTGGTGGAGTAAAGCAGTGAGACACATTTTGGCTTGTGAGTACAGACACAGGTTTCTCAGCCCCTGCTCCTTTTTTTCCTGTTAGCAATTTTCTTCTATCGAGTTCTCATAATTTGTGCATGCCCAAAGAAGGCAATGCAAGCCTCTTCACTTTGACACAAAAGAAACTTAAAGAAAAAAAATAATCAGGAACTCAAACAGCCATAAAGTAGAAGTACAAAGTGGGGAATAAAAAATAGAGGCTGCGAGAGGACACGAGGGGTTAAAGGTCTGACCACTGTCTGCATATATATCACCTTATCTGAAAAGTTTAGGCTCAAAAGAAAAACCTCGCTTTAAAATACCTTTTAGGTTTATTAAATCTTTGGGCTGAAGATTACAGCAAGTGTTTTGTCTTTGGTGAGTAGCTGTTTGTCTCACTTTATTTACTTGGTATTGGGTATTTGTCAATGTCATTTCATATCTGCAGAAAATTCATACGTTGTATGGAAGTATGTATGTGTGTGAGTGTGCTGAAGGTCACATGACTGTTTCATCCTATTTGGTGGAGCAGCTTGACTTTTTTTCCCTTGCTTTTGGTGATGGTTGTGAGTGCAGAAGTTGATTGACAGATGCATGCCAGAAACCCCCATTCTCCTTTTCAAAGACTACATATGATGGATTGCGATCTTTCAGCTCAGCAGGACACAGGGACCATGCAAGCTGTAATTGGTCAGGTATGGAGTCAGCCATTTCTCAACTCCCCTTTTATTTTTTTTTTTTTTCCACAAGGGTCTAACCATATGATTCACATAATTCATATTTACAGTACCATCTTTCTATCTGTATCTTCAGCTACCAGTGAGTGTAGTACTGAAAGTGAGAAAGGCAAAAGAACCACAATAATCTGGCCAGGGAATCACTAGTTAAACCTAAAATACCATGCTTTTCTTCTAATAAACCCAGTTTATAATTTAGTCTGAGCTTTGCCAAATCAATCTATTTATTAATTTACCATTGTATTTTGTTTAAATGTGCTGAAGTAGAAGAACTGAGGAGTGAGAGTGTTACGTTTGCTGGGGAGTTGCTTTCTATTTCTAATGCTGTTCATTATTTCTATATTGACTGTATTCCTGTACTACAGGCTGTGGATTTTTTTTTCCTTTTTCTTTTTTCTTCTTTTTCTTCTAACCCAGATAATATGTGATTGAGCTTGGTAAATGTAGTAGTCTTTGCTGCTGCAGAGGGGCAGCCTGCAAATTAAACACTGCCACAATCTGAAAGGTCCAGGTGGTCTGCTCGTGCTTCCTAATGCAATCCAGCACAACAGCTTTAATAAACAGCTCTATTTAGTTCTCCCTCCCTGTATCCAGGGAAGTGAACTGGTCTGGGGCTGCTGTGATGAAATGCCAGAAGAATATCTCTCAAAGGCCTCACAAGCTGATTTTTAGAGCTTTTCCGTTTTGTCGTCTTTGTCTTCCAAATGGGTCAGTGAGTCCTTCTCTTTCTGTTTTGTGATTTCTGATAAGTCTGTAGTTTTTATGTGTGTGTTTTAACCGTGCTGTTTCTAGCTTTAGCCAGAAGAGAGAAGAATCATTGTCTTTTCATTTGCTTCAAATAATAACCTGAAGTGGGGAAAGAAATTAAATTATTTTGTCCTGTTGTACAGGCAGGGCTGTATTCCTATGAATGCAGCCGGAGTCGGATGAGGGTGTCTGTTTTTCTTTTTCTAACAAAATTTTAAGTGCTCAACACTTTCTCATTAACCACTGACTTGTAAATCAGTCTCTGGCAAAGGGTATTTTTTGAACTCTCAAAAGTTTGTGGTTTTTTGCATATGTTTCCAGTGTAGTGAACGCATGCTGCTGAGGTGATGACATAGTATTTGTGTTTCCTATATGTTGATACAATGGTGGAAAAATACGCATCCTACACACTGTTTTCAACTAAATTATGGCAAAGCACAGAAGTCCCTCAAAGCACATGGTTTATTAATACCATCGTACGCAGTAATGCATTTCTGGGCGGAAAATGTCAAATATGTAATACCATGTTTACCACAGACTTTTATTGCTCTAAATATTTTAAAAATAGAAGATACATTTTTTATTAAAAAATCCCCCAAACATCAACAGCTTTCTATTAGGCTGACTTATACCTAAAAAGTGGGGTATGTTTGCCAGTATTACATTGTGTGAAAATATGTATTTTGGAGCGGGTTAATTACCTTTTTGTGTAAACTTGTTCAGTCTTAAAGAAATGTATTTAATAATTCTAAGGCAGATACAATGGCAAGGTTTTGAGCAAGTACACTTGACAGAAAATGTATCCTGAAACCTTGATAAAACTCAAAGCTTGTAATATCTCTTTAATGTAACTTTTGCTTTGGCATGTAAGAAAGTGTAAGTTAGCTATTTTATGTTTAAAGCTTGCTAGCTCTTGGAAAGTGGTTTTGAGGCTGGAAAGGGTAGGAGCATGGGTTTTTTCTGTGTGTAACATTGCATATTTCATCAATTAAAAAAAAGTTCAGTGAATGGCTGGAAAAATGTTTATATCGTGTGTTAGTGTATTTCATTTCCTAAAAATCAGTAACAAGAGCATGCACTTCAAAGAATAATACATTTCACTATTTTAGGCGAATAACTTCTTTGGGTTTTTTATGTCAGAATTTATGGATATTATTACCGTGCAACTTAATATGTTAGGGGTTTCAAACATTTTTTTTAGATCTGTATGTGTGTGTATTTATAGATCATATGTGTAAGTGTGCACATCAAAATGTGTTCATAAATCCACAGTACGTTCAAGTATGTTTTTGTTTTGATTAACTGTCCAGTGTTTTGTTGTTATTAGCTACGTGTGAAGATAGAACAAAATGTTTATTTTTTTCAGATAAAAATGATGTCTTTTCTAGTCGTATAATAAAAGAGTTACTTAAAACTTGGGAAGCACAGAGCAATCAGTATAATTACCATATGTTGCTGAAAATAGAAATAGACTTTCTCTATGGACTCTACTACTCAGCTGACAAGAGAAAATAACTATCAAAAGACAAACCCTATGCCATAAAATCTTTCCACACTGTAAGTCTATATTTAGTTTTGATAAGTAATAAAGATTTGCATATTCAGTATGTGTATATTTTTAGAAGAGATGTTCATGTCCTGACACTATTGTTTTAGAAAAAGTTCTTAAGAGTCCTTGTTAACTTTCAAACCTCCAAAAGCAAAAACTTTAAATAAATGTTTATCATTTGGCCTTTTTATTTCAGAATTGTATTTTTCTCCAGCTGTGAGAAGTAAATTTTGTTTTGACTAATCCTGCAGATGTAGCTTTAAATTCAGTCTTGTTTGCTGCTAATGGAGTGTGAACTTGCCTAATTAAAAATCCAAACTATACATGTATATCTCTGCTCCAATGGAGATCAGAAACACTAGCAGTTATTTGTAGTTCAAACACTAGTCTGCATATGACACGAAAGTAATAGCAGGAGCATGCTGATTTAAAGGCATTTTCAACGCCAAGTACTTGTTCATCATTAAATGCATTTTTCACCTTTTTTTTTTTTTTTTAATATTCTTGATTTCATCTGTCTCCAGGCACCAGTGTCCACAGTGGCTCCCACTGGTGATGGCAGTGGTAGGCAGGGTGCTACAATCCTGACCATTACCTAGCACCTGGGTGTACTGGCTCCAAGGTGCGGAATTGCTTGCATACCTTCCCTCTGGATTTTTCCTCCCCCAAGCAAGCAATTAAACAGCCAAGTATTCTGAAGAACAACCTCTTTGCCTAGCATGTCAAGATCTAGGAGCTCATTGCTCACTGTGATTTTGATTCATAACTGGAGTGTTTGGAATGAAGCCCCGATCCCTGTCAGCAATAGTCTGTAGCATCCTTCCTTGCACATTGAACCATAATACCGGTTATTTCTTCAAATGTGTTTTGCTCTTATAGAAACTATTAGATAGATTTTTATGCCATATTCCTTATACATCCTGAGCCCATCTAAATGAACAGGTAATTAAATGCATCATCTAATTATTCCAATTATGCTGTATTTTCTCTGCCTTGTATGCTTTCTAAAATCTGTCCTGTACCTTTCTCTTCTTCTTTCCTTTCTTTTTTCCCCATCTTTTNTTTTTTCCAGACCTGAGCTTGTGAGTGACAGGTTAGTTCATCAGCATTACAGCCCTCCTGTTTTTGTCTCATCTCATGCAGACAGGTCACTGTGTCCAATCACCCTTCTGGCTCTGCTGTCCCCAGGGGAGCCCAGGCCAGCCTGCCATCTTGATCCACCGGCCTGAGGGCCTGGGCTGGCTGCACATTTCTGTGTTCACTGGTTCTTGCAAATATACTAAAACGGGAAGGGGAGGGGGGGCAGCTTAAATTAGATTTCTGTAAACTGAGAGGAAGTAAATTAGGTAACATTCTTCTTCAAATAAGCAGGCACTTGCAGTTATTATTGCTATGTTTGAGTTCTATTTCTACATGTTAACCGTGTTTATTTTCTATTCTCCATGTGATCTCACCATCTAGTAAAAGCTATTTATGCAAGGGTAAACATGCGCTCTTTTCCCATAGAGAGTTCTGCTCTGAAGCCCAATTTATGAGACTGATACGTTGCTGCAGCCAAGGTGGGTCTTCCTGTTGTGTGTTTTAGCTTGTTGATTTTTTTATTTTGTTTTGTTTTTTTCCTCATGATTACCAACAACAGAGCAGGGGGATAGATGTTTCAGGGAAGCCATTCATTTCTGTAACTCACGGGTCACTTTTCAGAAGTTTGATCTGTTGTCAGTGTTGTTTTGTAATGCAGATCAATACATATTCAGGAGTTTAATTTTTACCAAATGAAGATCAAATCTGTGATGTCAGTTCGCCTTGACCAATCTCTAAGTGACTCTTCTTGTAGTAGTAGGGAAGGTCTTTTTCTCTTGGGATACCCATTTCCACGTCTAATCTAATATACTGAAGTGCCTATAACATATAAAAACAGAAAAGAACCATCTTACACATAAATCTGAGACCCGCTTTTATAATATAGCAAGGAATTGTGCCCTTTTGTCTACAGTTTGAGACAAATCCTGTTCTCTCCAGCAAAAATTAGACCCATCACTGTAAGCATGACTACTTGCATAAGTGAGGTCAGACTACTTGTCCCCTTGTCTGCTTAGTGTATGTCCAGCACAGACATTGTTGTCCTTTACAGTCACCAGCAGTTGTTTTCTGCAGCTCGAGACAGTGAGAGGGAGACTTATGGACAGGTACACACAGATTGTTGTTTTTAGTAGTAGAGAGTCAATGTAAACAATAAGAATCATATTTGAAAAACTTCAAAAACATATTTTTTAATATTTATGAACAAGCTGATTCTCTGATAATGAAGCATTCCATCTCTGCAGAAACCCACTGTTTTATATGCTCTCTAGTATACTGTGTCCTTAAGAATTATTATTGTAAGGAGATGCAGGAATGTGGCTATAATATTTTACAGTATAAATATTTGTTGTAGAGGAATTTGGATATCGTTAATTTAATATATGTAAATTCTTTGGTCCTAGGCCTGGATTCCAGCAAAAGAATGCATTTCTCTGTTGACTTTTCTTTTTACAGCAGAAAAGATGTTTTTTATGATTTTCATTCATGCCTAAAAAAGATTTTTCTTGTTTTCACAACAAAATCAGGTTTTAATTGAAATCAGCCCTCTAAAAACATCTTCAGTCATTTTTTCTTATTGAATTTCTTTATTCTTTTCCATTCTGTGCTACTCTGCTGTCTCATGTGTTAGTTGGTGGGTCAGGCCAATTAAGAGGTCAAATCTTTAAAAAGCTGTGATTTACAATCTGCGTATATTCACTATTACTCTAATTGTAAGAGAAAAATAAAGTATGTCAGATGACCTTTAAATTGCTGGGCAAGTGACACTCGTCCAGCAATGTAGATTTTTATCTTTAGGCAATGCATTTACATTCAAGTACCTCTGCTGTGTTTCCCAGATTCTAGACTGATAAACTAAATACCAGTCTGGGCCACTTTTGTATGTACAGTACATAGAAGTGACTGTGCTGGGCCTCCTATCTTACACTGACCTGTAGCTGTAACAAGGCTTTTATTTTTCTCCTCTGATCTGAACTGCAACTCAAATGGAAGAAAATAAAAGGACAATCAAAGACAAATTACATATAGCATTTTCAACATTAGATGAGGACATGGCAAAATATTCTTTTTGCCTGTGATTTACATCTCAGTGGCATTTTCTTGTAATGCTGCTTCTTATTCTGAAATTGTAAAAATGGCAGGAAGAACCTCAGATCAGTCAGTTCTGAATATATGCATGCTTATCTCATTAAACTTAACAGGACTTAAATGTGTTCTTAAAAGTTGGTCAGCAAATCACTTAAACCTGTATAAGAAGTCTGCAGCTGCTAAATCTTCAGGTGTGCAGTACAATACTGAACTCAGTGGGACTCCTCACATAAATAACACTTTGCAGGATCTGGTCCAACTTGCCTATTGAGTAACTGTCATTGCTAATAAATATAACAAAGCCTGGTTTAAATGCTAGCTAAATAATTGCAGTGCAAACTCTTTTATAATTAGAACTGACTATTAGGATTAAAGATAGTAACTCAAGGTTCCTGAACATTTTTATTTTTCAAGGATGTCAGGGCTACAGGTAAATGGACTATAGCTTTGGGGTTTTTGTTTTATCATTGGCTTTGAAACCTCTGTGATATGTAGGACTATTTCTTCAAAAGAGAAAGATTAGTTGTTGATATTTGCTGCTGATTCTCTGTTGACTGGTAGTGCTGCTCCATAGGAGAGCTTTATCTAACTGTTAGATCAAAAGAAAATTTTGAAGATCAAGAGACTGTTCTAAATTTCTAGCCATTTTTAAAAGCAGTAGTGGGAGAAAGGTTTTTTTAAAAAAGGGGGGGACGGGACAGGAGAGGGGACCCAAAAATCTTTATTCCACACCTTCCTTACTTGGTGAATGATATAAATGAAATTTTATTAAGCTATTTAGATTACATTTTGTAGTTACTGATAAGCCTGTTCTTTCTATCTGAGTGGTATAATTTGTATATGCCATACTTTATCATAGCAAAAGTAGGTCCAACAAACTTTTATGCATAGTCTTCCTCTTACTCACGTGAGTAACAGGAATTGATGTCAATAACACTGGTGCATATACTTAAAGTTGAGGAAATGTGTTTCAGAGGTGAGAGCCTCGGAAACAGATCTTGCTCTCTGGTGTAGTTGCACAGCTGTCCTATGCCTTCCGCTCATGTGAACGAGGATTTACATGGTAGGACATTGATAGCCGTTCTTGTCAAAACAGATGGGTCTTGTCTTGATGGGCTTTCCTGCACCACCTTATTGTAAAAGAAATCCAATAGCAGTGCTGCAAAATCTTGCTTGCAAGAGTAATTTTTTGATCCTGTGATATTTCCAGTGAGTGTTACCTAAACTACTTGCTAAATATGATCTATTCCCATGGGTAAGTCTTTCCAGGATGGGGCTTTGAACCCACAGATGGGGAAGGGCATTGTAAAGAGAAACAGGTCCTTAAGCAAAAGAAAAAGTGCTAGAAAGGAACTTCATGCTACTTCAGTCACTGATTCCATCAAGTAATTTTTACTTTACAAGTTTCTAGCATTTTCAAGGATCTCAGACTCAGGTGCGTTTAGAAGACACAATCCAGCTGTGTAATGGCACTTCCAAAAAGGAAATATTATAAGGGCAACAGTAAAAGAAAAAAGTGGTTTTTTAGTCGCCCCCTGCTATGGAAATAAGAGTTTCAAGCAATAGAAAATAACAGAGCATGAGGTTTCTACAAGTAGATTAGTGAAAGTCATGTTAATAGTATTACAGAACAGCTGCTGTTAGACATATTACAAGAGATAATTCTGTATCAGAATGTTGTCCTTTTCGCTAAACTGTTTACATCTATAACTGCTTTTCCACTTACTGAGCCAACTTGTGAAGCTCTAACTCAGCTTTTACTTGAGCTTTGCTCATGTTTCATGTGCAGTGAAGTATGGAGGAGTTTTACCAGAATAAAAAAGTCTGATTTTTTTTAAAAGCTGGAGGCTTTAGCCCATTTCTGGAAGTCATCTTTGGGGGGAGGGAGGGTTAAAAAAAAAAAAAAGTAAAAAAAATAAATTTTCAGCATAGACTAAGACTGAAACAAACTGAGACTGAAGCAACAATATTCATGACTAAAACATTTTATATCCTTATCTCAAGCTTATGACTTAAAATCCAGTTGTCTCCTATCAATGACAAACTAGCATCAGCTTCCATTTATTCACAGTATAACCCACTAAATGCTGTGATTATTACTTTTTTTAATTTATAACAACAGAGAACTGTGCCTGATTGTTACCAAATGCAGATTTAAAAATAGAAAAGGACTAAAGAAGCAAATAACTCTGATACTCTTTAAGTCTGGCAGTTCTGAGATAATGTCGTGATGGCTATAGCTGTTGGTACTGGAACCAAATGCTGCCAAGTGCTGAATGCTTCCAGAGTCCTGGACTTCCCACCGGCTTTGTTAGGCAGGACTCTGTTCCAGCAAGGCCTGAATATTTCCACTCTTCTATGAAAGCAGGATTAGGCCCTGCAGCACATGAGGGGAAATTTTTCATTTGGTTTTTTTTTTCCTGCTCAGACATTGTTAATGATGGAAAAATTGAAAGGTTTCCTGTGAAAACTGTTCTGTTTAAAGTGAAATAAAATAATCTGGAATAAAGGAAATTATGCAGCTCTAAGAAACAAACAGCTATCGCAGGATTCCTGGCCCTAAGTCTTACCTTCCCTTCACTGTGCCCATCCCTTTCTGTGTACAAAACGTGCTTCACATTCTTCAAATGGATTATACAAAGCAGAAATAATATGTGCAAACAAGAAGCTCTCAGTCTTTTGGAGGAAAGGTTGAAAATTGCGGCAAATGTAAAAGTGGCTTCTAATGTGGAAGAATAAAGCAGAGAACATCAAACTCATTTCACTTAGTGTCATTCATGATGATTTATCATTATAGTCAGGGAAAACTGTGATCTCGGAGTTGAAACAATTTTGTCCATTAAGAGGAAAAAAACAAACCCAAAAACCAGAATGTTCCAGCTTGGTTCTTATATCCTTAGGGTTGCAATACTGAATTCAGAATTGGGGAAGCTTAATCTTGCAGCCAGATTTGACAGGGTGCTGGTTGAACAGTAGGCAGAAGTGATGGTCTGTGTGTTGTAATGCCCATGGTGGGAAATAGAGAAGATTTTTCCAGAAGTTTGGATGCAGTATTCACCACCTGCTCCAGCTTCTCACCAAAGTAGGCAAGTAAACCTGTGAGTGCAAGTTGGTGAGCAAAGCTCACAATTTCAAAGCCTGACAGAAGAGAAATGGGAGTGCTCTGAAACAGCACGTGAGGGTTTGCAATGGCTGTAAACACAGTTATCTGTTTGTTTGTTTGTTTGTTTGTTTGTTTGTTTTAGTGCTGTTGCATATTTGAAGGGTGATCATTAAACCATTTAAGGACATCTACAAGTATCCCTGTAGACTTATTGGGAAAGCTCACATGAGCACTTTATTGTGCATTAGACTATGTGACACTAAAGGCTTGGCAGGATATGGATGTGTACAGCTGAAAAAAAAATAAGCCAGTTCTCCAACTCCACTCAGTTAATCCTGGAGAGTAGGAAACTGTATATGTGTGTGAGGTGATGGTGGTGTAGGCAAAAACCTGGAGGATGCATCTGAAATCTTGAAGGGGTGAGCAATGAACTCATTTGGCAGGTGTTCAGAAAGTAAGACCTGGATTTTGAATAGTCAAACAACAACAACAACAAAAGGGTTTCTTCCCCTGAATATATTGGTTTCTGTTTATTTTTTAAGTTCATACTGGATTTTTAGCAGGAAGAGAAATTGAGGGTTGCCCCCTAATTAGGGATTTAGTATCCCTAGCATGGATCTGTAGGATTTTGTAATGAATTTTAACCCAAGAGGCACTGTGGATATTCAGGAAACCTTTGTTCCATTCTGCTCATGTCCTTATGCTAGACCCATCACCGTAGTTATTAGATCTCAAAGATTACATTCTTTGATCTAGTGCTTTCTAAATCCTTAAACCACAGTTTATTTATTTAAAAGGTTATATCCAGCATTGGATTGGATTGTAAAGTACCCTTTGACTCTTTCATGAAGGACACAGTAGAAACACATGCTGCTGAAGGAGTATTTCCTTCTGACCATGAAGCACCACAGCATTTATTGAATTATGAACTGCACAAGGATCTATGTTTTTAATCTGGCCAGTGTGTTAAGAAATTCTTCTGCCTCATTAGTATCATGATGTCATTAATTTCTGATACAATAGGCATTTATTAGGGTATGTAGGTGAATTTCAGATACTTTCTAAATCAAAAAAATGCAAAGTAGCCTCATATTTTCCTAAGAAAATAAAAGCACACTAAACCTCTAACAGATATTAAAAACGAGTATGTCCAGGATGTATTCTTGGGGCCTCTTTTGGATCTGATGTGTACCAGGGTGCATCACAAGTAACTCTGGGGAAGTAAACAGAGATAAATTTGGGTAAACAAGATCACCAGCAGCCTGAATCTGTTCCATCAGATTCAGAAGCCCTTACATGAGCAAATTTACCAGTGTAGTCTAAAATGCTTGATTAATTATGACCTGTGTGATGCGACTCCCAAGCTAAGCAGCAAGAAGGCACAGAAAGCAAAAGAGGACACTAAAATTGAGCCCAGTGTGCTCCGTGCCCTGACTGATATTAATTATACTGTATTCTAGCAAGTCTCTCTCTTTTTTTTTCCCCCCAATCAGTCCTGCAAGGCAAACTGTAAAAATTCTCATGTAATTTCCCTTAATTCTGGAGAAACCAAGACTGAAATTGGCACCTGAAAAGAGAAATCTTATTAAAAATAGCTATTATTGTTTCATTTTTTTAATGCTTGTGTTTGGTTATTCTGTTTTGAGCTGCTTAGCCCCTGGAGATAGTAGCCCGATTCTACTTTATACTGAGATCTCTTTATACCATCTGGCAGTATAAACCAGCTGTAAAGTGGGTGTAAGAGTAATTTGTTTATGTCTACTTTGAACTTCTTTTATATTTCCAGAATGGTAGAAAACCACCACAGTGTATATGGGAATCAGGCCCAAACAGATGGACTGGAATTTCCATTTTTTCACATGGAAATGAAAAAGGGATAGGCAGAAATCAGACCGGGGAAGAGAGGAAGGACTAAGCTTCATTTAGCTACGAATAGGCATTCATTAACATCCATTCTGAACTGAAGAACAGACAAGGTGGAAGGGCCAAATCCTGTTTTACCAGCCACCATCCATACCTTTTCTGGATTTCTGGTGAATGAAAACATGAGGACATGAAAGGGAGGGAAGCGAGCACCAGTCAAACCATAGTAGTTAGTACCTAACAACACAACAAAAACAAGATAAAGGCTGCTTCCTCGGTCAGTCAAGTGCATTATGGTTTTAAAGTGAGTATGCTTAAAACAAAAGGCTTAATCTATTTATCTCTTTTTTCTTTTTTCTTTCTTTCTTTTTCTTTTTTTTTTTTGCTCCATCTTGTACGATAGAGGTGNTTTACCGCATAGGCTGCAGTGTTGCTTACTGCGACATTTGACAAAGATCTATGTTTCCAGAGCATTATTCAGTTAGTACACCTGGATTAGTGAAAAAGAAAACAAATGAAATTCATAGGAATTAATGTCAGTTAAATTCCCTCTTTCTATACTTTATATTGTCAGATGAATTCTTCAACTCCAAGTCAAAGGGTGAATAAAAACAGCAAACAAAGAGAGAAGAAGCAAAACAAAGAATGACAGTTATGCTAATGGGAAACATCTTAAAATTTAGTCAGACATGGGAAAAAATATTAAAATAACAATTTTGGGGTTGACAAAAGAGTTTTCTTTGAGATTTTGAGAAGCGTCTTACTCCGTTTTATTTCATAATCCCTTTTAAACAGGCACATAGGAGGCTTAAGGGATTGTGTGAAGGTTGTGAGATATTTCTTTCCTTGCTTCCCCATTTTGTGAAAGCCCAAGGGAAAAATATTGGCAGGGCTTGTAGAACTTTCTATAATTGAAGTAGCCCAGTATTTCCTATCTTAAGACCTTTGCTGTTGCTGCTGTTTGTGTTTCCACCTGGTTGGCTACCTTTTCCTGAATATTCTTTAAGACAATTTCAGCTAAAATACTTCAGCAATTCCCAAGGAGAATGGGGAAATACGGGATGATTTTGCCCATTTTAAAGACACCCCAACTTTAAGAGCAAAACTCTGATTTTGGTGAGGAGTAGGAGCATTGTGTCTGAGATGTCTATTCTGGTATCCTGTGACAATCCACCCATGTTTGATTATGTTCCAGGCCTTTGAGAAATGTAGTTGGCACATGTTTACTTGGCAACTCTAAACAGCTACATCCCCTAAAGATTCACAGAAAATAAAGGTGTGAAAGGAACCTCAGAAAATCATCTGCACATAGACAGGATCAGCTTATCTGAGTCATGTCTGACAGGTATTTGTCTAAGTGCTTCCTGAAAAACTCCAGCAGCACCAATTCCACAGTATCCTTGTGCTATTCATTGAGTTTAACTATCCCTGCCTTAGCACACTGTTAGAAAGTTTTCCTTGCAGCAAAAAGAATCCTTCTTGCTCCAAGTAAGTCTGTATCTTCTTCCCTCTTTTAGGGATACCAGATAATTTCTGCCCCTCCTTGAAAGCCTAGCTTCTGACTTGGCCCATCTTGGGAAATGGCAGAGGTAGCACTGGGGACCCTCACTCTTCTATATACTCAGTGACCACCCTCTGGGGAGATGGGGGAGGAGGAGGGGTGATTCAAATGAAGGCAGGACAAGAGCCAGGGAAGATATAGGTATAGATTCAAATGAGTGCACAAATAGTAAGCCGGGACTAGAGAGTGGTGAGGGATGGAGAGGAAAAGTAGGAACTTGAGGGAAGAATGGCTCTAAGAGAGATTGGGAACTGTGAGGGACAGTAGGGAAGAGGACTTGCCCTCTCTGTGGGCAGACTGAGGTGAGAGGAGCAATGGAGAGGGGACTGGATTTCGCTAGGGATAAAGACAGAAACAGAAAACCTGTGGGGCAGGTTCCCTCGCGGCTCAGAAATTTCTGCTGGCAAATCCAACTGGCAAAGTATCTCAGTTTTGCTTTAAAAAATATGAAGCTACACATGCAAAATATGAAAAACATTATTTGTGTTGTTAAGCCACATAATTCAAATGAAGTATTTGTACTGTCATAATTTGTTTTCCTTGTAAATGTGTATAATGATAGACCCTTTAATTGTGTAAACAACTACATATGCCACACAGATTAGGTTCCTTTAGTGTGACCTCTATACTTCCACACCTCCACTTCTGTTTCCATAATAGTATTTGACAATATAGACAATATTTTGTTATACTAGTTTCTGAATATTATATTTGATACATAATTGTTTTTGGCTTCCTAGAAGCTGCAGGAAGTTTATGTATGTATGTATACATATACACGCATATATACACACATATAGATACGTGTGTGTATATGTATATTCTGGGCCAAGTTCCAGAAAAATCTTATTTGATTTTAAATGTTTGGGGGGTTGAATTTGCATAATTTTAAAAGAGTAAGGAAAGAGAATTTTTAAAGAAAAAAGTAACTTTGAATTAAGCACTCAAAGTCTTCTGCTTACAAAACGCCAAACTAAAACATATGTACTTTTTTTCTCTCTTTTTCATATGAATGGTAGGGTTAAAGGTTCCAGCATAGCTGAATTTTCATTTTGAATGAAAAATTTCCCAGAGATCTTGCCATTACTATTTCCAACAGACAAAACCTATCAACTTCTCCAGTAGTTTTGCTAGAACAGTGACTGACATCTAGATTTTTGGATATACATAGACACTGGTCTTTGTACAAAGTAGACACATGAAACCCCTATAACAGGTGATACTTGGCTCTTAATTCTCCACAGCCTTAATTAGTTATTTACAATGTTAAAAATAGAAGCATTGCAAAGCCAAGTGCTTTTTCACTTCAGGTGTCTAATACAGTTCCTTTACTGCAAAGTAAAAGCTTCAGGTTACTACAGAGAAACAACATTGGATTATCATTTGAACAGATATAATTGCTACTTTCAGCAGCTTGAAGTCACTTTAATTCTTATACTACACCAATTTTATCTCTGATGGGAGGGGATAATTTTCTGAAACTTATTTAAGCTTTTCTTCAGCACTATTTACAATTGCAACTATAATCTAATGTATGATTTAGTAAGAGCATGCCATCATACTGAAGGAGAACTGGAAATAAGTAGCTAGTACAAACCACTTATGTGGGGCAGAGTGACATGCAAAGGGAAAGGAATAATTGCCAATGTGGGGGTGTGAAAAAGGCAGGACTAGAAGAAAGGGGGAGTTGCAGGGTGGAAGGAGGGCATGGCAGCTAGAGAAAAGGTGTTTTGGTAAGGCTGAAAATTTCAGAGTTATTTTTTAGTAGGTTTGTTACAGTTTTATGTATTGAACTAGTGGTAATATGGACTCACAAAGGTTGAAAGATCAGGACTAGTAGCCAGGATTAGGCTGTGGCAGAGAGCTGTAGGAGACAGTGGTGAACAGAAAGACCGAGGATAATAAAATTACATCCATGTTATATCCTTTCTTTTCACCTTTATCCATTCAGCACCTGCTCAGATGCAAGTTCAGGGACCCATCTTACCAAGTGTTATCAAAGCATGCTTGTGGTTGAGGTGCAGTAACAACTGAGACAGGTATAAAACCAGGGCTTGATCCCGTCACCTTCCTGTTCTTTATCGATACTTTGCAAAACTTTTAGCTGTTACCAATATTAATATTAATCTCTTAAATTCCATTTTTGTGCCTTAACTGAAGGTAGATTGGCATAGGAATTGTCTGGTGGCAAATTGGGGCCTACAATGTTTCAGATAAAGGTTACAAAACCAAGATTACAAAACCAAGAACAAGTCTACGAAGCTGTCCTTAAAAGTGACTTACATCCAGAGCTGTTCTGTTAGCAGAGGCATTGCTGGCTGTAGTACCGATCCCTCCCTCAATGTGATTTAATGATTCCTTTGAAATTGCTTTTCTAAAAGACACTTTGTTTCTTGGTCAGTATCCTTCTGCTTTGGATCACCTCCTGCTTGGTAAATGCCACCTTGGACACTCTATGCGTCTGCAGCTGTCTCAAGCATGAGTAAGGCTAGTAGGACAAAGTATATATTTTAGCCCCCCTTTCATGCTTTCATCTGGTAAATGTCTCCCCCTCAGGCTAGAGAAAGAGGAGAAGAACTATTATTTGATTAAGATTTACTAAAATAATACATTATTATATCTTTTTTTCCTTCACAAATGATCTGATAAGAATGGGCTTCATATGCAAGCTCACATTGGTATCCAGGGCATGTATTTGCATCGCTGAATCACTTTATGCTGTAGTCCCACATCAGTGCCCCAGTGCCCAGAGATGGCCGCTACTGGCATCAGAGGCAGCAAATGCCAGGTAGGGAGACTCAAAATTTGGTTCTATAGCTCAAGGGTGGCATACATAAAGTGTGTAATTGCAGTAGTATCATGCAATACTGGGGGGAGCAAGCCATGAAATATACAGCAAATTTTCTAGTGAAAGTTATTTCTTCCATAACTTCCAGTTTTGCCAGTCTGTGCAGTGACATCAGTTTCTTTAATTCTTACATTGTAAAATTTTAGGTCTAGAGTTTTAGCTGTAGCATTTTCCCTACAGCTTCTTGGTCATTAGTAAGCTTAGTCTCATATATAATCCTTTTAAATTTACGTAGAAGATAGGAAAGGTATAGAGGGCACCAGCTGGATCTCAATTACCCAAGGACATTTATTTATATCAGCTGTGGTAGAAATCAAGCAGCACCTGTGCACAGGGAGGTGTGACGGAGTTACTGCCCCTGCAGTTTGGGGAGCAGGGCCAGGTCTTAGCAGCCAGGGGCTTGTCTGTACAGCACTCGAGCGGGGCAGGCCTGGGATGGCAGCCAGGGATGGCTGAGCCCAGGCCATCATACAAGGCAGAGTCAGGTAAGAAGCCATGCTGGCAAATGAAACCCTTGGCATGGCTGTGGGGAGCTGGAGGCCAGCACAGCTGTCTCATTGCCGGGCTAAATGGGGCCAAGGGCAGGGTAGGGGAGGCCCCAGGTGTGGCTGCTTGGGGCAGGTAAGGCTTGGTGTTTCCCTGGGAGGAAGCTATGAGCAGCTGGATACCAGGCTGGCCTATGGTCCTGTTCTATAAAGAAAGAACCATGCTGTGTCTCTGGGCCTTTTAAACCCAAAATCATGATTCATGTTGAGCCTGGATTTAAAACCACATTTTTTCTGTGGGGGGAAGTCTATGTGGTATGAAGGAAAGCATGCTGAGGGAGCAGAGGAGGTGTGTAAGTGTTCTCTGTGTGCAATTGCTTTTAGGAGGGGCAGAGCATGGTCTCTAGTCCTCCTCCTCCTGCTGCTGCTGGGTGGCTGGTGCCAGGCCAGCAAGGTGATGCCGGGCCCAGCCAAGAGGGCGTTGAGGCTGCTGGCCGTGCAGCTTGATGGGATCTACAGGCACACAAATGCAGGCTTGGTTTTAATGTTATGTCTTGAGGGTGCTCTGGGCTCCTGCTGCTCCCGGTGATTCACAACTCACCTAAGTATCATTGTAGCTGTGGTGAAAGGTGCTGTTTATGTAACCCTGATATTGTTGGATTGTGGAGTACCTCCTAGTACACGTGAAATAACCAGCAAAGAATTGTAATAGGTTAAGGATTTGCCCTATATTTTCATTGGAAAGCTTGTGTTGGAGTAACTTAAAAGCTGTGTAAGTACAATGAAAGGGTGCTGTTGAATTTCAGCTGGGAGCTTCCATCTTGTCATAACTGCCCCTGTGCTAAGGCCCAGGTCTTAAAATGGTGCAGGAATAGTCTCAGGCGGCTTCAGGGATCCGCTTATCTAGAGACTGTCATACCAAAATACAAATAACAATAAGGAGAAAACTTCTTTGGCCAAGCTTTATGAAACTCCATAGGTACTTTATGATGTGTTGTACTCAGTTAAGTGTATTTGTTTGCTAGCTCCAACTGGCCTCAAATGTGAGGTAAAAAGATTGGAATTCTTTGCAATTTTCTTCAGAGTTGAAAGGCAGTAAAAGTGGATTAAGCATGATCACAACATTGCTGAGTTTTAATTTTGCAGGTGAGGTTCTCTGTATTAGCTGCATGGGAAATGCTGGAGAAAATGTGATAGTTGAATTCATCTGTGTTACGCTGGGGGAAGCTAACTCCATGTGGAGCGTAGGCACTCTATGAGCCGCTGCAGACTGTTGCAAAAGGTCATTGGTCAGGAAATATTTGGGCAACCGTTATTAAAAGGTTATAATTTCTTTTTGAGTTGCTTCATAAATCAGAGTTATGAAATACAGATCAGAAATCAATGATAAAGATGTAGCCTGTTCTCCAGCATGTAGTTCAAGTTTGGAAAAAGTGTTTGGTTTATTTTTCTTTATTTTGGTAGTGTCTGACTTTCCCATGGATTATTGTTTAAAGGCTGGGGGGGGGGGAAAACCAAACCAAAAAGAAACCAAAACCGTTTCAAGACTGAATTTTTTGATAGGCATAAATCTACTCTTAAAAAAGGAAAGATGTATCACAGATGAAAAAGTAAAACATTAAGACAGCTTTGAAAGCTGTTTTTAAAAGGAGGAACAAAGAAATAATTATTCTACCAGGTATGGGTTTCACTTTTTTTTTATATTGGGTTCTTTTTCCTAACAGCCTTATCAAGGTTTTGACATTTAAGCAGCCAAGATGAGAAAGCCAAGGCTTACAGATGCATCCTTTTACCTCAACTCTCATACTGCCACTTGCAAAATTCCTGTTAGGCTAAATAGAATCAGAGTCAGGCAAGAATTATTTTGAGAATCTGTCCTTTGCTGTGCTGCATCAAGCATTGCATTACAGTACTGCTAACAAGCTTTCTTCTCCACAGAAGGTGTGTTGGGCTTGCAACAATTAGCATTCACTATGACTGCTTTTTTGTTCTCTACTTGTAGAGGACTTCTACATCAAAGGGGTTTATTCTTGGATAATGTTATGTCAGTGTGTCTGCATCTTTCTTAAAGAATCTCTCTTTAGTGTACTTAAATATTCCAAAGTGTTTTACAAATGCAACATTCTCCTGCTTCCGAGCCCTTCAGCTACCTGTAAGATGAAATGGAAAACTATGTAGCTGAGCATAGTGATTTTACATGGTGGTGTGCGTATGGAAGTAGAGAATGTGTTACTAGTGGTGGTTAAAGGAGTGCACCAATTCCAGTGTGGGGCCTGGGTATCAGCAGTGCTCTGATATCCTTGGGTGGGGGGGGATTTCCATTGCCTTCTGATAGGCCAAAATGGGGGGAAAAAAAGTAGCTCTGCAGCTGCACTTGCATAGGCTGCTTTTTAACCATTTTTCTCATTTAGAGATTAGATGACAAATTTTTAATGTGTGCTTAGAAAACTGGGGTAGCATTTGGCTTCTGAAGCACCTATTCTTCTGTGTTTCTACCAGGTGCTCTTTACAGTCTAGGAGATTGTCCTCCTTCAGGTGATATCCCAGTATTGCAGCTCCACTTTTGGTGGGTAACAGCATCAGTAGATGAAGCACAAGTGTGCTGGGCTCACTTCATATCCTTTCTTTCTATAGTTCACAACAGGCATTCATTCATTTTGTATTTGCTGGTTCCTAGCAAAACCTGATAAAATAGCCCACTCCATCCCTGTACCAAACGAAACAGAGCTAGAATATAAAATGGCATGCAAATTTACTCCTGTGACTTTTTTTAATATAGAACCTTGTTCAAAACACAGGCGGCACACATGGACATGGTTCTGATACTGTTGCTAAATATGCCATTATCAATATTGCTAAACAGACCTTTATCAGGAGCACAGTCAGACCAAGTGTAAATACTAATTAGGGCCTAATCCAAAAATCTATTGAAGTTTGTGGCAAGATTCAATGTGCTTTGGACATGTCCCAAGGTAAAGAATTAATCACTAGTTTAGCGGGGTTCTGCCTCTGCAGTTGAGAAAATTACCTTGCTAATGAGGGACAATTTTGTTTACCTGAGTCCTCCTATGTTTCAAAGCTCTCCTGTTTTTACCTTGCTAGAAATAATGTGTAAGCTCTTAACAGGTATGAACCATCTGCAGAGAACAGCAGCAGCAAACACTACCTTGCTGCCTAAAGAATGCCATAATGGAAACTTACTTGTATAAATAAAACACAGGGCATTTATCCAACTCTACTGTATCGTCAAGCTACAAACTCTGTTAAGCCTGTTTACAAAAGTCTGTGGAAAAAGGGTGAAAATCCTGGCTTCACTGAAGTCAACAGGGATTTATTCATTAACTGATATAGCCTGGAGAATTTGTGGGAGGCACACGCACAGAAAATCTGTGCTGGGGACAAAACGACTCGAAATCTGCTCTGAAGGATCTTGATGAACTGTGATTATGGAGAAATTTCTACCTTCCAAAAGCTGTGTATTGACTAATATCCACAGTACCATGAGGGAAGTTCAAAAATAACTGCTCCAAAACCTGAAGCTATGTTCGTTCTTAGTGGTCTGAAGAACCCCATCTTCCAAGGATTAATTTTTTTTTTTTATTGCTCCCTTCTGCTTTGTGGTAGTATTTATGTTTTATTGTAACCATTCACTGCTTCAGGAGCAACAAGAACATTCAACACAAGATCCCTGTTAATTAAATACCCCATTTATGACAATATTCAATACAGCATTTTAATGTTTTATGACACATTTTAGTATTAATACACATATTTTCTTGAAATATGTACGTTAGGACCCTATGATACTTAGAAGTTACTATGTCAGCAAACTTCAAATGGCTCAAATGGACCTGCTTCAATAATGATTTTCTAGTCACAATATTTCTGAGCCCTGCTTGTATGGAAGAAGCCCTGCTGAACTCGGCGATGCTCCTCATGCCCTTGAAGTTCAGGGTATGCTACAGTCCTTTGCAGGAGTACAGCCTAACCTCTGAATGGGTAAATGAGGTCAGTGTGGGAATCTCCACAGTAGGCTTCATGCAGTAGTCTTCTCTTCCTGCTCCCTGGGCTATAGGTATGTAATTTCCCTTATCAACTTGAATATACCTTTGGGATCAATGTTGAGTTGTCCAAATGTCATCTGATTAGCTCGAACAGAAATGTCATATAGGAATATGCAGAGTGGCACACTCATTTCTACAGAGCATCCAAGAGATTTATTTCTGTTATACAAACTATGCAAACTGAAAGACGTGTATTCGTATAAGATGCTGGCTGTATATAAGCCTCCAGACAGACACACAGACTTCAGGATGCTTACAATCCTTGCCTAAGTATAGTGTAACTGGCCTTTAAAAAGTTGATTCAGTTCCTCTGAAGAGAAAGCTACTTCTTTTCAAGATCAGACTTAAACATTTTGGTATTTTTTCTTTCCTCTCAGAACTTTGTAATTTTCATCTAATAAAAAGATTGTTGCTGCACAAATGGAAATTAGCACTTATCCCAGTTTTTAGGAGTTAGTGTAGAGTTAATGTTATCTGAAAGGATTTTAAATCATTACCAGTATTTCCTAAATTTAAACCATTACAAGTAAATGAGAGACTTAATTAATTTTTAAATTCTTAGATTTGGAGACCAACATAAAACTGTAGCATGTTTCTGGTAACTGGAGGGATGTTGCACTTTGTACAATTATATATTTTAATGGAAGAATTGCCTGGCACACCTCCATCTACATAATTTAGGGAAACTTTTAAAGAATTTCCAGTTTTCCAGATGTACTTGAATGTTTTATGAAGCTTGTAATTGTCAGTCAGTAAGTGTCCTCTTCCAACCTATAATTGTGGTTAGACTTCTTTAATATGTGTCTGTATGTCTTCTGATGCTTAATTTCTCAAATGGCATTCATCTGCTCTGACTTACGCATCTTAAAAATTATACGTCAAAATCTGAGCCAGTCATTCTAAAGCCTGTTTTCTCTTTAAGTATTATAAAGGAAGGCAAGGACTGTGAGCTACACTGAAAGTCTTATTGAACTCTTCGAAGTAACTGTCAGGAGACATGAACTGTGCTTTTCATTACATAGCAGTTATAGAAAAATAATTGCTTAAAAATCTGTTTTTTAAATTCTAGATGATAGGTTAATTTTTGCAAATTAATTTCCAAAGCCTGCAATTTTGACTTGGTAAAAAGAGTGTCCTAAGCAATGTGCCAAAGCTGAGGTCTGGAAGTGCCCCAAATCTCCTCTGTTGGAGGAGGAGATGTGTTCCATAGTGCAGTTAATTTATATTAAATAGTAAAAAAGATTTTTTTTTTCTCATATGAAGTATTAGCTTTATTTTCTTTTTCTGAATCATCTGGTATGGGAGGATATATGTTTCCCTCCAGAAAAGTTTTTAAAAATACCATGAAATCAGAATTTTTCACAGAACAAGTAATGACTGCCACGTTACTTTTATGTGAGTTGAACAGTAGTTGGGAAGGGAAAAGCATCTTGCAAAAAAGTTCCACTCTTAAAGAGTTTTTTCCCTTCAATCACTAGTGATTAGTGCTGCACAATGTGAAGAAATTGTTAGTGGATGGAGGCCTCTGGTTTGGCCCTGTTACCTGAGCCTCCTTTTGACGATTATTTTCAGAACTTGCCAAGTGCACCAGGTTCAAAAATCATGTCCCTTTGTAGAGCCTGGAACTGGACTCTTATGAATTGAGATTTACTGCTCTGTCTTAAGTTCTGGTTGTGTAGTTCTTCACAGCAAGATGTTCTTTAGTATGTACGCATGGTGATATCTGGAGTAGGCTTGCTGGTTAGTGTTTATCAGCTATCAGCAATGGGTGTTGTAACATGTTTTACCGTTCTTTTAAGCAAAGTTATAGTGTGAAATTGGAGGTGTTGATTTTTCTGATGCTCAGCTTGTTAGGGAGTGTAACGATGTAGTAATAACAAAATGATATAGTAATAACAAGTATCAAATGTAAAAAAAAATAAGTGTAAGGTAAAAATGAACAACCTTAAACAGCTTTTTTTAGGCAATAGTTTGTTTGCTAAATTTCTTCACAATAAAAAGTTTAAGTTCTCCATTTGTTGTTCTTTACATTTCCAAATATTGTCCGGGCAAAATTTACTGGGTGAAAGAAGGCCTGGAAGTGCTGATATGCTTGTAGGCAGCCCTGATCACTTAAAGATAGCCTCCTTGCTCTCCTCTGGCTGTCCAGTGCTGCACATGAAATTTCTAGAGAAGCTGTGAGTTTCAAAGAGAACCAACGTGGTGCTGGTGCTATGCCAGAGGAGTTAGAGATGAAAGCTCTTAGGAGAGCCAAGGTGTCTCCAGATGAGGCTCTGAGTGATCATCCCACCATCACCACGAGACACGCATCAAGGTTGTGGCTGCGTAAATGACGTGACGTGGAAGCACCCCTCTGACCCACGTCCCATAGGACCGGATGGTGTTTCTGTAGTGCAGACCAAGATGCTTTGCCATCTTTTTCCTCCCTTCATTCAACCCCTCCCAATGCTGCTAGCACTGATGCTACTTTTTAGTGTAGGTCTCTGCTATCTATCTCCTCAGCATGTAGTGGGAGTTTTCAACAAACAACAAAAAATGTGGCTCTTGTAGATCTTCTGCCATGTTGTTGCTGATTGTGCAGCTGCAAGCAAAAGTTAGGGTCTGGCTTACATCTGATAGGAAGCAGCTGAATTGTAACTTAAAATTGGTGGGTTTGTGTTTTGAGGTTGAAATTAATTTCAGTGCAGAAAAGCCTTTGGATTAATTATGTGTCACTTTGAGGGGGTAAGTTGGAGACCCCAGTCAGATGTAGACTTTGTAGATGTCCTTCACATGAGACCGAGTTAAATTCCATGGCTTTTAGTGGGGGAAGTGTTTTGAGTCTGGTACTTAGCAGGATAAAGTTGAAGTAAATACATGCATGTTTAATTGTCATATGACAGTTATTACATGTTCTTTGAGTGATTTTTTTTTCTTTAGTATGAACCCTGTGTATTGGTTCCCAAAGATCTTCAAACCTTGGGAAAAATCCATCCAGCCAAGATGTTCTGTTCACCTGTTACATAACAGCAATCATCTTTTGTTTTGTGTTCATCTTTATAGGTTTAAGGGAGACCCCCTCCACTCCAAGCAACTCAGTGCAATGTAAGAGAGGAAATGCTGTGACGTGTGAAACCTCTCTCTTACTCTGAGATGGGATTAATTGAAACCTCAGGTGTCACTATGACACAATTACCAAACATATTGCCTGATCACTGTCAAGTGACTTGTCTGTAGGGAACTCCTTCTCCAAAAGAAAAGTCCTCAAATTCACAGGGCTGACATATTTTATTTTTTTTTTTTTTTTTTTTTTTTTTTCTTATGTCTCCTGTCAGGAACATCTTGAAGCGTGGATGGCAACTTGACAACAGGCCTCTTGCAGACAGATGATGTTTTTTTTCTAAATACAAAACAAAAACCAAAGCAAACTTTGGGTGTGTTTTCCCCTTACTAATTTTGTGAACTGGCAACCCACATAGCACCTTGTAGTAGGGCTCTGGGGTGACCCCCTGAGCTGGCCCTGGGGACTGGGGCTGTTGGGGCCCCAGAGAGTGGAAGCAGACCGAGAGATGGTGGTCAGGTGGGAGAAGGGGGTCACTTGGGTATGTTTTGTCAAGCCAATCTATTGGGAAGTGGATCCAAGAGGTACTGCTAGGCTGTTGGGGGAGGCAAAATGATGTTTGCTCTGTTATTGCAAAAGAAAAGGAGGGATAGCAGTGATTGCTACAGGACGGGGAGGTCTGCCAGCCCTTGCTGTAGTTGTGTGGCTGCTGCAGGGGGCCCTGTGCTCAGCTGTGCAGTGCTGGGCTGGCATGTGCTCACCCTGCCAGCACCCATCCCAGCCAGCTTTGGTGCCGGCAGGGTGCTCACTGTGCGCACCCTGGGTCTGCACCCCCCCATGCTGGTGGGCTCCTTGCTGCCATCTTTCCTACTGTCACTTTACTAAAGGTTTTAAACAAAAGAATAAACCCCCTCCCCAACCTATTCTGCTGTTTGCTTCCACTGTGCTGCTCTCTAGGAGAGCAAACTGTCCGACTTTTTTAGCTCCTGCTAATCTCAAGTTCAAGATGACAGACTAAAACAGGTTGATGCATATTGGAGGGCTTGTCCTTTATTGTCTGCTAACTTGTGTTTACCTCTTTCTGAACTGGGAGTGTTTTCTACCTCTTTGGGTATAAAGAATTGAACACAGACCATACTTGTAGGTGCAGCACAAATAATGGTGCTGTAACCATTTAAAAAAAAAAAAAAGATTTGCAGTGGGGTTAATTCCATTATCTCTATGGAGTGGTGCATATACAAGCCTATGCCATGGATCTAAGGAGCACTATCCTGGCTGGAGTGATGTACTGAACTTGGGTCCACATAATCTACAGTAAATAGTTTGCTTATGCTGTAGAGCACTTTAACTATATAAAATTCATGTCACTAAAGGCGGGGGGTGGGGGAAAGGCTGGGTTTTTCTGTTCTCTGTTCCATTTCCTATCTTTTATCATATTAAAATATAAATGTGGATTGACTGAATCCCAACAATATTCTGGCTGCTGCACACTGTTAGTGTCCAAATATGCTTTTCTCCTGGGATTCTTCTGTACACTTAACTGAAAAGAACGGAGTGGTGTAAACTGGGCCTTCTCTCTCTAATTCACCCTTGAAGAACTGTTTCTTTCCACCCCTTCTTACATTACTGCAGTAAGTTCAAGCTAAGTCACCTATCTCCATAAACTGGTGGCAGAACAGAGTAAGCAGAACAGCATGGTATCTCCAGTAAGGGGCTTAAAAATCACATTTTCAATCATGAAGACTCTAACAAGAGCTACACTGTATTAAAATTATTAGGATTACTGTAAAAATTCTTTAATAATGTGGTACCTGAACAACTGAAAGCTGTTAAGATCTTTATAACATGGCAGCGAAAGTGTCCTGTGCAGTGGCATATTAAGCAGAACTGGTGTCTGAAGCACTCTCCCGTTATGCACCAGTGCAAAGGGAGGAGGGTTGTTTGAAAGACATAGTCCCTATTGGATGGGCTGGAGCAGAGATGCCTGCGGGTAGCACGGGCTGGGCTGAGGTGAAACGATTAAAGGAGAATGCTCGAGTTTTATTTCACAGTGAACTTGTTCTCACCGTGCATGCTAATTATACTGATTAATGAGAGAAAAGCTTGCCTTGGCAGTACCTCCATCCCACCCTGACAAAAAAACATCTGCTGGAGGGTCTTTCTTGTCATATCTGTTGAGCAGAATGTTCCTAAGTGCACTGAGTGCTGTCTGTGCTCATGCCACATGGTCTCCCCACCACCTCTGCGCCCATTCAGAGAAAAAATTGGGATGGTTCTTCATCTTTGTTTGCAGCAGAAAGGACTCAAGGTGAGAGAGAGAGAGAGAACAAATCCTGTAAGGCAATTCTGTCACTCACCTCATCTTCATAATCTTTCCTTAGCTTCCTCTGCCTTCTAACCCTGGTATTGATCGTGTCATAGGCTACAGTAGACCAAGGCAGGGGGCTGAAAACCTTTCCGAACAGCAGTTGCCAGTCTGGCTGTTGCAGCTTGAAGAAAAGCATGCTGTGAAAACAATCAGTGCATTTGCTTTAGATCTAAGTGATTCCAACTAGGTCGATGCTTCATGCTGATGTGTTGAAAACATTTAAAAAATTTCTCAGAGTTTGATTTCAACTGAAACATTTCAGCATGTGTCTGACTCTCTGAAGTTGTTATTTCTCACTAATGTAGCAGACAACTGGTTTTTTCCACCCTAGCACAAAGCAGTAGGGAAACTGGGCCTTTTGTCTAGATAGGTTTGTTTTGAATGTATTTATGGGAGGGGGGAGCTGGTTTGGGATTTTTTGTTGGTTGTTTTTTTTTTATAACCTGAGGCACTTGCAAATTGACTTTAGAGGAGTAGTAGTTTATTTCATGAAGGGAAGAAGAGGTAATCACAGTTTTACTGAGTGTGAATGAGAGTATAGCTTTACTTAAACTGCTTTTGTTGCCTGTATTTGAATTTTCATTCAAAGGCAGGCTAGATCATTCATAAATACACAAAGAATATTTTATTTTCTTTAAAGCACATGATGCTTCCTTATAATGTGTTTATACTCAGTAAAATTGGCCTGATTCTCTCTCAGCTTGGGATCACAGAGCAAATGAAGCCCTGCAAAAGGAAGCTATCCTCATCCATATTAGCGTATATTCAGTTTCCAGGAGTGGCAGCAACCCAGGACAACATTTTTCTATGGCAGGTGGTAGCACAATTGGTTTCCGAACTGCTTGGAAAAGAGCACAGAGAAACAGAATTTGCTATAGTTTCTCTTACTGTTTGGTTTGGTTAGCGCACGTTCTGCAGTCACTAGAGCCTATCGGAAGCTAAACCGGGCAAAAACCACAGGACTGCTCTCCTAGTTTGGGGCTGACTGTTCAGTGGTCTCTATGGGAGCTGATTGGTAGAACCTCACCTCTGATTCTGCTCCACTGCACTTCGGTGCATACTCCTCATGTTTCATGTGCCCTTTTCAATAACAAGTGCTTATCAGTGCTTGTTTTTCTCTTTGGGTTACCTTTTTAATTATACAGCATATAAATATATATTAAATATATGTTGGAATTTCTCCCCCAAGGAAGTGAAGTCACCCATGTGTTGTTGCCATCTTTGCTGGTTGCTTCAAATAACACAAAGAACGTTCTTGCACTGTTCCAACAGGAAATAGCGAACAAATACTTGCCTTGAGGTATTTCACTGAGTTTCAGGATACCAGCAGATAGAGATGTTCCAAAAAATAGATATTTTGTTGGAAGAAAATAATAATAATAATAATAATAATAAAAACTGTAAAAGCTGTATTTATCTGGGGAGAGGAATTTCCCTTCCCCCCGAACTAAGCCTTTGCAAATGTAGTGTATGGTATATGTGGCACTAATGGATTTAATACTTCCGCATTTATTTCACCAAATATCATGCAGTGAACAATAGTTGTCATTTAAGCAGCTGTAGTTTGCAACTGTGTAAGTCCTAGACGTTAAAACTAGATAAGCCACTGTAGGGATGTGTGTGACAAATTCTGTAGTCTTAGTGGCATTACTTCATTCATTCGTTTTAAAAATTAACTCCATGGGGATGCTGCAAAAGTGCAAGTTATAATCTAAATGTACTATTAGGAGTCCTGTTTATAAAGAATGTATATACTTAATTTATATACTAAAGCTGATGGTTTACTTAGATACTTGATTTTTTTTTTTTTTCTTCTCCCCAGAGCAGTGGGTAGGGTCTAGAGAAGGAGAAACCGCAATGTTGTTTAAGAACCTTATGCCTGGCAGGAATTTAGCTAGATCAAACACTTCTGCCATGATGTAGTATGGCTGTTGAGCAATGATGAAAACTTTCTTTCCAAAAATAGGCTCTCATGGGAATTGTCCCATTAGATTCAACGGGACTATATATGTGAAGGCAGGGAAGGGAGGAGGGTTATTTTAGTAGTGAATCCTCAGTGGTCCAAATGAGTTACTTTCTGCTAGTGTGGATTTATATATTTAAGTTGCAGTGGTTCACATAGTATTGGAACTGGTTGGGAATTTGTAACAGTGTCTGCAAATATAAGGCCTGTTCAAGCAGAGGCCACTGATGCTGAAGTGCTCAGTTCCTCCATCAAATTCAAAGGACATGAATTAGCATGTGCTTGTGTTAGTCTTTTTGGCATACTACTGAGGAAGTAGTCAAGGGTGACTTTATTTTCTGTGCATATCATTAGAATTTATATATTCTGCTGTGCTTCTGCCTCTTTCTCTTACAAAGACATCTTCAAACCACTTCCAGTGTAACCTTTCCACCTTCCATGAACTGTAAACAAAGTAGGTTTGAAAATCGCTGCCCTAAAAGGAATTTAAACCAAAATCATGGTGCTTCCCATGTGCATGCTGACCTTCACCCTACTTTTCTTGATGTAGTTTTTTGAGTCTAGGGTTTACACAGCATTAGCCATAATTGGAATTGACACTGGAAAAACAGAGAAGGCAATTCATTTAATCTGAGTTTGTTGTGAAACTGAAAACACGGTTCTGCCTGAATTCTCTGTAGATTTCCTGGCAGGAAGCATCTTGGCATTTTCAGGTGAGATTTGTTCAGAAGGACCTTAAAGAAAGGGTCTTGCTTTGATCCATCTCTTACAGAAGTCAATGAAAGAGACTCCATTGATTATAATGAACACTGGGAAGCTGCCCCATTCAGAGCTACATGTAACTTCCACTTCTGGACAATTACTTTTCCTCAATAGCAATCCAAGGAGAGATTGATGTAACTACACAGGGAAGACAGACAGTGGTGAGTAAGACGGAGTTCATCCCAAGGAGCAACTGAACAAGGAGGGAGTAGAACATGACGACTGCTATGCTTTGTTACTGCTCATGTGCTAAACTGATGGGTGCAAATAAGTCAGCCATATGCTGAATTAGAAGAAAGAAATAAAGGGAGAACAGACTTGTTAGTACGGTTGGCTGTAGGGCTTGTCATTCTGTAGTATTTTTAACTTTGTCTTCAAATGCTGTTTGTGCTCAGATGCTTTTACTGCTATAAATAAAGTATATAAATATATCCAGGGGGAGAGAAAAAGCCTGCATAAAACTGTCCAACAACTACCTGTACCTCTACCCTGTTGCTTTTTTTGAGTTGTCTCCTTTGCATGATAGTAATACAGTTTAAATTGCCTCAAATCTTTCATGTACCAAGGTCAGACTACTAATGTCATGTATCCTACAAGTTTTACACAATTTCAACAGGCTTGTCTAGCTAAATCATCAGCCAGACTGTATGCCTATGTCAGTTTCTCTGCTACAGAAATCCCACAGTGCAGCCCTGAGTGATAATTGAACCAGACGGATACTAAATATGGCAATGACAATAGGACTTAATTTTTCAGATTTGGCTCTACCATCTTTCAAAGTAACTAGGTCACTTGCAATTATCGTGAGGGCTAGTGTCCCAGAGCCAAGGATGCTCCACACAAAATGGTAGCCACCAAGCCAACAAAAAACTAGGCTAAGAAGTGCATGGGGCCTCTGTGATATCTAAACAAAAAAATAGAATGAAAAATGCAACAGGGACCGGTGGTCAAGAGACTGTTCCTATTGGGAATGTGGGGCTAGGACAGCAATGGGGGGAAGGCATTAGCAGAGTTGCTTTTTGGTTGACCCCCTTGTAGACACCATTTGATAAAGTTCTGACTTGTGCATCTGACAGCAAAATACTCTCTCAGGCACAAAATCCACTCTTCCCATGGACTTAAGATATATATTGAGACCTTCAACTCTAGTTACTTCGGGCTATCAAGGGAACTAGCTAGTGCATGGTCAAAAAGTTTGTATGCCCCCAATACGCTGAAGTCAACGCAAAACTCCCTTAGCAGGATTAGCAGCTACACTCTACTTCCCACTCCCCCAACCCACCAAACTTGTCTCTGCTTCTCTTTTTCTACGCAGCCTGCCAGGCTCAGGGTTTCTTTTTCAGAAACGTATATTTCTGCTCTGGAAAAAGTTGATATAAAGGGGAAAAATAATTTTCTTTATCCTTTAATCCTTTATTCTCTTTGCTTTTAAAAGTTTATTTGCTTCCTACAGTTGGCCATCTTGAGCTTCTGCTTCTCTGCTGTGTCAAGACTCGCTTAAGCTTGAAGGTTTTTTAGGCTTGACCAAGCATTGACAGCACTATCACAGGAGCTAATGCTAGAGTCTGCCAGTTTGATGGATTAAGTAAACTTATTGAAATCTTTTTTCTTTAATACTAAAAGATGCCAAGGGCTGTTTTCTATTCTTGTGCTTTGTGTGAAATACCCACTGACATTAATGGGAGTCCCATGTGTGGAATTAGAGTAGAACACAGCCCTTAATATTTAAAAGACTTGTCAACCTTGTACATGAAGTAATCTGGAGGTGTGTTGTGATGCTGCTTTGCTCTGCAAAGGCCGTTCTCCTTGCACATCCCTGGCCTTTTAAAGACACTCCTTGCATGAACTGCATGGCTGCTAGCAACAGCATTACTTAACTTTTTCCCCTTCTAAAAGTATTTAAAGACATACTGTTCCCTTTTTGCACCTGCTTGCTTTGATTGGTCAATAAAATAGACTTGAGCTGTTTCAGTTTCATTTATAAACAGTCTTGTTTTCTGATTTTTTTCATGCTGCTACTTTATGGAGGTAGAGGAGGAGAGAGAGAAAGCTTAACAGAGAAGCCATTTCCAATGGCCTTTACATGCCTTTTAGTGTTTGAAAAAAATGCCTAATCTTTCACATTACCTACTTTGATTCTCTGCTTGTTCTTAAGTTGTACCTTGCCCTAACACAGTGGTGGTATGCTAGGTAGCTAAGGAAAGTTATTTATGTTACCAAAAACAAAAGTTCACCACCAGCCCCTTTCCTATTTCAAATGCACACTCTGCTTATTTTGTTAGAACTAGGGCTGCAGCTCTGTAGGGCTACCAAATTGTCATGGATGGCCTCAGTAGGGCCAAAGTTTCTGCTCAGAGAGCCAGCTGCAAAGCTGGTTTCTTTATCTTTCCAGAAAGACTTTCTCTGCACAACCTCCTGCTCCTCCTCAGTCATGGCTCTTGAAATTCTTCTTCGTTACCTGGGAATGACTGCTTGTGCCCATGAAGGATGTCTTAGGTGGCTTTTCAGCAGGGAGGGTAGAGCTGATGACATAACTGCAAACACTTCTTGAAGATTTTGGTTATAATGCTAGAAGGTTAGGGAAGAAATGAATGGAGGTGGGGAAATAAGGGCCTAAGTAACTCTTTCTGTAGTTTGAAGATAATTTTGATGATCAGCTGAACAAGACAAAGATGGTTACATCGGGTCTCAAATGCTTATGAACATGGCATTCATTTACCATCATCTATGCCTGTCACAAATGTGGCTAGTGAGTTTGCTCATCGTGAAGTACTGTGGAAGTTCTGACAGTATTTTAATTAAAATAAGACTGTTACTGCTTGTGAAATCCTAAGAATGCTGCCCAAATCTGCACACAGAGTACAGTAAACCTGCTTCTACTGATGTCAGTGACCTGGATCAGGTCTTAGATGTTTATCTGCATTTATTCAGTCCTCAACAGATCTAAGCATGTTCATGCAGAAGTCTACTGAAGTTAATATGAATAGCATATGTGTTTTACAGTGGTATGGCCTGCTCTACAATATGTAGTCCCCAGGGATTTTTAAAGGTGTTCTCCAGAGGACCTGCCTCCTACGCTATTTCTTAAATTTTTGACTTTATTGTATTTCTGAACCAGATCATTTGTGTAAGCAACTGAGAATTGGGTCAAGAGTGTCCACTTAAAATTGGCCTAGCTATACAATTCTGAAAGTATACATAGGCTTCAGTAATTAGTACATTTTCTTGGTATGTTTACTGGGTGAGCATGTTAGCAGTCAGTTAGCCAGACCTGAGAGTGACTACAGAAGGTGGATGATATAAACAAGTGATGGTAACAGTTACCAGTGCAGAATTGCCAGAAACTGATGGAAACCCTTCAGTCTCTTTCCCAGGCTCTTCACCCTAAAGCTGTTCTTTAAAAGTTTACAGAAACTACTGCTGTGTTTCAGGGTGACAGTAGCACTGCACTGAAAAGATGTTTGAACTCAACCCCTCTGGTAATTTTAATTTTTTTTCTTTATTATGAATGAAAGAGTGGAAGGCTTACGAGGCCATTCAAAGTAGACGTCCTTCAGATTCCAAGGTGTCCATTTGCAAAATGTATAATGGAAGAACATGGAAAAGACGTTCCTCAATTCCTTACTCTGTTTCACTGTGCTCACAGCTGAAATTATTTCACTTCAAGGCAGGTGTCATTCCAGGCCCTCTGTTTTCCTCTGCTGTTCCTCCTGTGCCCTCCCAAACTCAGCTTCTCTAAGTGGGGATTATTTTCCCCATCTGTCTCCCTTTTCCATTCCCCATGCAGCATTTTTAGTTCCCTCTTGTATTAGATAAGGCATAGGAAAACATGAAGGCTGACAAAACATGGTGAATTTTCCTTATTAGTCTTCATATAGTTAAAGGTGATTCTTTTCACTGTTGTTTCCTTCCCTTGCTTCTGTCCGGTGGGGAAGAAAAATGCTAAAAATTCACAGAATCAGAGTGCTTGAGGTTGGAAGGGACCTCTGGAGGTCATCTAGTCCATAGCTGCTGCTCAAGCAGTGCTGTCTAGAGCTGGTTGCCCAGGACCATGTCCAGATGGCTTTTGAGTATCTCCAAGGAAGGAGACTCCACAACTCCCTGGGAAACCTGTGCCAATGATTGGTCACTTTCACAGTGAAAAAGTGTTTCCTGATGTTCAGATGGCACCTCCTGTGTTTCAGTTTGTGCACATTTCCTCTGGTCCTGTCACTGGGCACCACTGAAAAGAACCTGGCTTTGCCTTCTTTGCACCCTCCCTTCAGTTATTTCTATACAGTGATGAGATTCCCCAAGCCTTCTCTTCTCCCAGCTGAGCAGTCCCAGCTCTCTCAACTCTTCCTCATACGTCATGTGCTCCAGTCCCTTATCCATCTTAGTCATCCTTTGTTGGACTCTTTCCAGTATGGCCACCTCTGTTTTGTACTGGGGAGTCCAGAACTGGACACAGTACCCGAGTGTGGCTTCACCAGTGTTGAGTAGAGGCAAAGGATCACCTCTCTTGACCTGCTGGCAATACTTTGTCTAATGCACTCCAGGATACCATTCATCATCTTTGCTGCAAGGGCCCATCGCTGGCTCATGTTGAACTTGATGTCCATCAGAACCTTAGGTCCTTTTCGACCAAGCTACTTTCCAGATGACGGGCCACCAGCATGTACTGGTGCACAGGGTTGTTACTCCCCAGCTGCAGGACTTTGCACTTCTTGTTAAATTTCATGAGTTCCCTCTCAGCCCATTTCCACAGCCTGTCAAGGTCCCTCTGGATAACTGTTCTTCTACGGGGCAGATAAAACAGGTTAGAATAGGTAATTTTCAAAATCCAAAACCTCCTTTTTATTATGTTTTTTAAACTTCTCAGAAGAAGCTGTACTCTGTGATGAGCTATGGTGTACAACTTTTTGAATTGGGTCTCTCTGAGAAATCAGGTGGAATTTTATGCCATTAAGAGGGGAAGTAAGTTTCAGCCTTTACTACAGAGTTGTTCCCTAATTTAATTTGAAAATACACATTGTCTAGTTGTATTAGAATGAGTGTAACATGGCTTTGAATACAAATGCAGTTTTTAGCTTGTGATACAGAAGAGCTCCTTTCTGAAGTTTCCTAGGTGTTTATTATAGAATTATATCCTGGATTTTTGCACGCGTATATGTGATAACCTACATAACATTCACATAAAGGTTTGGAGAATATAATTCGGTTAATTAATCTCTTTAAAATAATTTGTTTGGGGCAATGAGTCAAAAATATTGTTTTAAAATGTATTTGGAAGAAACTTTTTAATATTCTGGAAAACCTATCTTAAGGTGCCTAGTGTAAGGTTAATTTTGTTGTATTGCACCACTGGTGTAACTTGTTGTGGACATCTGATGACATAAAAAGAGCCTGGCCCTCAGATGCAGTGTTTCCATGGGCCTCCCTTGGATGAACGCCCATCTGGATTTCTTGGATGGAGTCTCTGCTCTTTGAAAGCAATGGGAATTTTTTATTTGGTGGATGCAGGATTTGGTCCTTTATGCAAGTTACAACCATTAATCTTTGAAGGTGTATGTGTCCTTTGGTGTTCAGGCATTTTAGCCAGTTTCTCTAAACAGCAATCCATATTTCGTATCTGATTTTCTGATTTTCTCAGTGCAGATGAGGATAGGTAGTCTCAAAGGGTGGAGTATAGACAACCATGATTTGTCTCGGCTGTAATCATGCAAGCACTTCCTGCTAGGCAGTGTCCTACAATTGGGATTGGCCTCTACTGCATATTATTCCAGGAGCAGACACAGGCATTCTGAATCCATCTTCATTGTATGCTTTGTGAAAGGGCATAGTATCAAAAGCAAAAATGGGTAAATGAAAAAAGTTGTGTTAAAACCGGACTGAACAGTTAATTCAAAATTTACATCATGTCTGAATATGAGAATACTAAAGGAGATGAAAAACTAAGGAACTAACTAACTAAATAAAAACTGCTCATCCTTTTCCTGACCCAAATAGCTCTTGTCCAGTAGCAACAGGCCCATCTTGGGTAGGCAGACAGGGAGCTGTAAGTGTTCCCTCTGTGAGGAGACTAGGGCACTATTACCAAGTTTCAGATATAGGAAAAGTATTTAATCTTATATTCACTGTTCTCCTAAACTGTGATAGACTAGAAAAAATGAAGAAAGAATGAAAAGTTGGGGGTTTATTTGTTTTTCTAAGCAAACAATATTACCTGCTATCAGGTAATATCCCAGGAAAATCATGTCACTGAACAAAACAAAAAACCCCATCCTTACTGTGAAGATCAGAGGAAACCAAACACCTAGAGGTGCTGGCTGTGTGACTTGGAGAACAGTCTCAATAAATGCTTACAGACTAAAACAGGTGATTCATGCTGCTCTGGGTCAGTTGGTCACAGTTGGAACGCTGGACATGGGTCTGAACTTTGACTTCAGGAGGGGGCTATCCTCAGCATAGTGCAAGATACATACTGATATAAGAGGGAATGGGATTTATTCAGGATAACATAGAGCCCAAAATACAACTGTTATACTCTGCTGGTGTGGTGAATCATGAACTCCTACCTTAGCAAGGGGTGTTGTTCTTTAACAGATGAGGCATCAGTGTGCTGCTTTGCAAGTAGTATTAGGCCCTTTCCATTTTTTGTTTCTGATTTGTGATGCTGCAGGGAGATTGAATGCTTCAATGGCTTGGTTTCAATGAAGATATCCTTTTCCAAAACCTATGGTAAAAGAAGACAATTTCATATTTCTCTGAGATATCCAAAATTTGTTTGGGGCATCTGTGGTGGATGAGAGCATGTATATAATTTTGTGTGTATATTATCGTATCTGTATGGGCCAGAGCTCCCCTTTGATGGGTACTGGCCATGGGCTGCAACTGAGCAGCTACATCTTTATGGCTTTCAAGTTTGTTTCCATGTGTTCAGGATAAGAGGGAAGGACTAGTTTGGCATTGCTTTCCTGTGTGGGTTTCACCTAGTCACTTAGGTCAAAATTTCAGGCTAGAGTAGATTAAGCATTCAGCTTTAAAATGTTGATCCTGCCTCCCTGTGGTACCCCAGTGTGTGTGCACATGTATAAGTGCATGTGTAGGCCTTATTTCTGTTCTCTGCCATACCTTGAGGAGGTGTGGTGAAGCTTCATTATCTGAAATGTGTGAAGTGCTTTGAGAAGCTCCAAATACACAGGTCTGAGGAGAAGCTGCAGCAGGCTCCTGAGGATCCCTTACTGTGGTGTCCTTGGGTAAAAATGAGATTTGTCAGTCCAAGAGAACTTAACTTTATCCTTTTGTCTGTCATGACAATGATATGAATTGACTTTATCAGGGATAGATATGCCACATTTTTACTCCTTTATATATTTTTGTCCACTGTAAGTCCACTTATTCCATGCTCCTTTGTTCTGGTGGACATGAGAATGGTAGAGATAACGGGGAAAAAAAGTTAAAATCACTTTAACTACATGCTCCCTCAAGCATGAAACAGTGCAGTGGCCCAGCCTGTTCAGGTACGTTCTGATACCCTCTGCTCAGCTAGGACATAGGGCAGAATCTGTTCTCAAGCACTCGTTAGTATTGCTGTGTTTATAAAACCAAAACAAACAAACAACCCCACACACACACCAACAAAAGACAAGCTGAAAAGATTAAGGAAATTATGCAAGCAGGTTCCTTGAACTGTGGAAGTATACGAGGCATTGGATCTTCTGAGTATAAATAATGATGGCTTCTACCATCATTCCACCACCTGAAAAATGCCAGAGAAATTCATTCAGGTGTACAATTTGGTTTTCAGGATGTCACTAGCTCCATTAGAGTTCTGCATCTTAAAATATTCAGAACTGCACCGTAGAGTTCAAACCCCATCTCTTTTGGGGTGGTCAGTCAAACATGAACCAGTTTCACAGTGCTGAACTCAAAATTTTTCCTCCCATCATATTTGGTTTCTCATGTTATTGTGGGCTTCCTTAGACTTGGTTGTCTGTGTTTGTTCCAAAATCTACTTGCAGGAGAGAGCCTGGTCTCTAGACTAGATTTCTCTGGGCAGCAGAGGCTGCCTTCTCTCCTCTCTGGCTTCTCAGCATCAGGGAGAGGGACGAAGCTCTTTTTTCCTTTCCTCAGTATGCATCCCCTCAAAGATTACCACCCAGAATGCTTCTGTGCTGGGAGCACTAGGAATAGAAATGCGGCCCAGCATGTTAGGTTTCATACCGGTGCTGGCATTTAGAATTGGAATGGACGTTTAAGAGCCCACACTGTGTATATTACCACCGCCGCAGAAACAACACTACAGACATTTCTGGCAGGATCCTCTTACTCTCTGCAGCAGGAGAAAGAGATTGTGTAAAAAGGACAAATGAATTCCTCTGCTTGCGTGCGTAGCCCACTTCTGACTTGGCAATACATTTGGACTGCTTGCTGTAGGCCGTATTATCATGCTGTCTTCAGGCAGATGCTGCTTTTGCTTGTGTGTAAAAATCACATGTTTGAGTACAATGTGGCTATCTGATTTGAAAGTGTAAAAGCCAGATGGTGTGTGCTACTTCAGTAACTAGCTGAACACCTTTCAGGTCTGTGAAGCACCTAGTAGAGTTACAGCTGCTATGTATGTTATAATTAACTATCAGTGCCTGAAATGGGGCTATATATGTGCAGGTACAAAAAATCATATAAATACACACCATGTAGTAAATATTTGTGTCTGGAGAGAGAGAGAGTACAGAATATTTGTGTAGGTACAGAAAGAGTGATATAGTAACAAACATATATGTGTGCATGGGTGTAATGACATTTCCTCGTATCACATCTATCAGGTTACAAGCAGCTAATAATTTTCCTTTTCTACTCACAGCCAAGCATTATAATGGCATATACTCATAAATCAACATCAACATGGAACATTGCTTAGCAAATATAAATGTATGTGCATTGCAGAATGATCTGAGATTACAAAAATATATCAGAAGTCAAAAGTAGCTGGTGGAGAAATGCTATGTCTTTAGTTTATTGAGATTGTTTGGAGGATCCTAATGTACTGTCACTGAAAGAATAATTTTTCCTTTACAATCTACTTAGCAAAGATTTATCGATCCTTTTCCCCTTCATAGAGAATTACTGATCCATTTTAGAAAATCAGATTTTCACACCTTTCATGAGAATGTGCACAGCGCAGTTCCCTAGGGATTGCCAAGGAAGTTGACTTTGACATGAAATCCCTAGGTACCGGCACACAACAGCCTATAGTCTCATCACTGATTTGTTGCACAGGGTGGTAAAATACTTTTATACATTTATAGAGAAATGATTGCACTGCAAGGACTTATTTTTCCATGCTAGTGGATGTATTCAGGGTCCTGTTATTTGTGTAAACAGCATTTTTCAGGGGGGTTTTTTCTTCTCAGCTGTGATGTTATGAACAGTAAGGTAAGATAAAAGTTGTTGAAATTCATGTTGCAAAGCAATAGGGTACTGTAGAATTTTTCAGTGTGTGTAAATAACTTTCTTCAAGATGTGTATACTCTCTGTCCTCATTATTGTAGTATCCTAGGTAGCTAAGCATTAGGCATGTTATATTGAAGTATGCATCATAATGAAGGTGATTTATTATAATTAAAACGGCATGGAGAGCAGCTTTTATTAGACATATTGTTTCACAGGAGAGCTTAATAAAGAGCATTATTATTAGTTATAGATCTGTGTGAAGGATGTTGTTTACTGAGAGTTATGTGAGTATTAGTCAAAGTCTGAAGTTGCTCATTTGAGCTGTCCACTGTTGGAGGGGGGGAAAAAGCATTCGGCACAGCAAAGAGAAGAATTTTAAGATTGGAGGGGAGAGAGAGAGAGACAGACAGAGAAAAGGAAATGCCGAGTGCATGAAGTGTTCTTTGCCGGAGCAGTTCTAGAATACTTTATTACATATCTACGGAGACAATGGCATGGACTGTAAGTAGCTCCTGTCTCTCAATATAATAATGCACATAAAGTCGGGGTCAGATTGGGTTCGCTCTGGGCTTTGATGCTGCAGAAGGTCACCAGGGGAATCGATGGACAAAAATGAGACCTGAGTTTCATGCAATCAATGAGATTTTTCTATTTAAAGTGGACACTGCTGGGTGCGAGTCTCGGAGCTTCAAATGTGGTTTTGCTCAGGTTTAGCAGATTGAGAGAAAGATGCACTGTAAATGTATTGTTTGTTTTAATAACTCTGCTGGCACAAGGGGTGTATATCTAAACAGGTTAGTCTGGCAAACTATTACGAAGTTGCACGAGCTGCAAATAAATGGTCAAAACAGCAGCTATTTTGAATGTTAATTACACTGAGTTTTTATTCTGTCTGTAGAGTAGTAATTGCCTGGCATTTAGATAACACATAAAATATGGTTAGAGAATTACTGAGTCATTTGGTTAAAAATCATGTGGGATTTAGCTGTTCAATAAAATATACTTTCTACTATTAATTTCTTAGTCCCCTGTACTCATTATAGCCAATTTCTTAATTTCTTTGGAAACGATTCACATTTCCATGGATTAAAACAAATTCTTAGTGCCTTTGGTTAAGAAGCTTCATTCTCTCGAGTAGCAAGTGGGTACTTGGGACAGAATTGCTTTGATAATTTTCTCCTTAAAGTTTTCAGGCAGCTGAAAGATCTGTTCTTTTGCCTTTATTGTGTACAGTTATCTCTCTAGGATGAGGGAAGCAATCAGGAAGAATGTGATCAGTGAGTCTGACATAGCTGTAACACTGGCAACAGCAAATAATTGACTGATATGGAGGAGATTTATCTCTGTTGTGAAATAGTTAAGAAATTAAAGCATGTTATAGGCTAATTTCTCATCACGGGTATATATGATTTTAATGGCATTGCAGTCGATAGGGTTGTTCCAAATTTACAGTGCCCTCACAGGCATAGGTCCTGACACCGTTTTCAATTTCAGATCAAGTCAGCTATTGGACTGTACTTTGTGAATGAGAAAGACACTTAGATCTGGGATTTAAATGATCTGATTGGTCATTTTTAAAAAGTAAAAAGAAAACAGCTAACACCCTCCCTCCCCAACAATCCTCTTTGGTAGATTACATCCTGTGTTTTCTGAGCTTCAATTTCACAAATTTAAGTATTCAGTCTGAAGGACTGTTTATCCTACGTCACTGCATAAATAAATGTCCACCAGAGGCTATGAGGGAGGAAAAAGGAAGGGGCAAACCCAGCGCCCTGTATTTTTCAGTGTATTATTAAAAATGGCCTTTTTTGATGACAGTAAATAAAATCGAATTCCCTAAACAAAAGAGTCCCAAAACAAGGAAACAATGAAGGCCGTAAGAGTCTTTTTCATTTACACATCTTAAAAATAGAGTAATTGAAGATTTGTGAGAAGAGCATTAGAAATCATTGGTTTTCTGCAGCTCAAGTCTAAATTTGTTTGCCAGAATCTGAAAAATGCCCCAGAGAAGAGTAGGTGTACAGAAGAGAACTTAAGCTTCTGCCTCAATCTAATTTCTGTTAGCAGGGTCATTTACAATTCAAGCAGAATTTATGCTCACCTGAAATGATTTATTTGTGTTTTCATGTATGCCCTGAGTAAGAACACTTCAGTTTATATTATTCTTATTAAAAAGAAAAAAGAAAAACATACTCCACCTCAGCATCCTCTCTTCATGGTCCTTAGTGTTGCATTCTTAGGTTGTGTTAAACATTTTCCAGCTAAGCCCTTTTGAAAAAGCATAGACGGAAATGTATTAGTTGAATTTTGTATATGAAGATACTGGCAATAAAAGCTCATTGCGGTAACCACATTCCGTCGTAAAACAGGTGTCTGGCAGATAATGGAAAGAGTAAGCAATTGCAGGTAGATTATATAAAACTCAAACAATAGCACAATAAGCCACCAGATTCTCTGTGAAACCTAAAATAAATCAGAAGGTGATACAGAAAGGGGGGGAGGGGGGGAGAAGAAAATACCGCAACTTGTGTAACATTTTTCTCTGGGCACACCTTGGTTATCAGTATTTCTTTTTTCTTCTCTTTGCAAACATAGGAAGGTGATAAACCATGGCACATACAAATTCAATTGTCAATTTGTAGCACAACTAACTTTTTTTTTAGCCAATATTGAGGTGTCTGTCTTTTGGGGACAGCAGGCCCGGCATGATTCTCACTGAAAGTCACTGAGGGTTAAACTACGTGTTTTGCTGTAGATGCAATGACTGCTGCCCTTTAAGGTACTTTCTTTGAGTTAAGCACATGCAGCCTCTTTTGGCCTCCCCAGAGAGATCTGCTGGTTGTTACAGCCAACCCCAACAGGGTCAAGTTCCCAAGTCTCCACTCATGAAAATGTTTTTTGAGATTTATGGTGAAATATCTGCTTGCAGAATCCAGAGCAGAGGCAACTAGGTTTCTGTGCGAGGATTGCTGCAGAATTTGGTGCTGAATTAGTGCACACTTCCCTGAGCAGACCTCGCATATGAGGCTATTAAAAAGCTGGTTTTCTGATTCTCTGGTTTAAAGGTACTGTGTATTTCATTGTACTTTACCTTTCTGAGTGTTTTAGGAAAGGGTGGAAGATGAACTGCGTGTACAACAGCAGGAGCGTATGGGCCACAGGGAAAAGAAGTACAAATGATCCAAAACTGAGGAAACAGATGAGCTCAAATGAAAAATTTTGCACACTGTGAAAATGTTGAATGTTGTTTATAAGGACTTCACCTTAACATTCACGCTTAATATGCATTCCTTTTTATACTAATTAATGAACCATCCTGAAAAGCAATTTTTTACACTTTCTTCTCCTACTCATTTTAAAATACTGGGAAAACAGACATGTAAATTAAAGCTTCCCATGGACATTTTTAACTTCTGCAACCAGCTCTTATTCAACATATCATCCTAGGTCTCGCTGATCTTAGCAGCATTACAAGGATCATATTTTCACACAGATGAGCCATTCATGGCAATTTCTCCAATAGATTTGACACAAACATTCTTTTCTTTGATATCAGAGATATAAGCTTTCTATTTTTGACCTATTTTTTTCCTGCGACCGACATATTTATTGAGGCTATTGCAAGGAAAATCCCACTTTCCATTAATATTTGACTTCCCTGTTTCTTCCTCTTGCAGAATTTCAGCCTGATAGAGCAGTAAGAGGCTCTTGGTCAATGTCAGCTTATGCATGTGCATGCATTAATAAAAACAAACCTCTAAAGTTTATTGAGAATTAATATTTAAATAAACACATACACACATGCAGTAGTTAATACGCATATACGTATCATTTTGAGTAGATGCCTTCATGATTCTAGTGTTGTAGATCAACAGGTAGCATTTATTGATCTGTTATAACAGCAGTTCTAGTTCCAGAGAAGATTTTGATTGATTGTCCTCATCCAGAGTGAGTTCTTTCCCCATCTCTCCAGAGCCTTCAGTGGCATTGGCTGCGGATAACATGGAGACAAAAGATTTCTTTCTGAGGAAAGGATGTAACTGTATATGTGTTTAATCGTGTTTGGATTCCAAGTAATTATTTCAATGCCTTTGCTATATTTATCCAAGAAATTTAATACACCTCTTATGCTAAGAGTCTATAAACTATTGGTAGTAGTATAGATATCTTATGCCAAGTATCCATTCTACAGAATAAAATGATTACAACTTAATGCACCACATGGAGCAGGAATGTCTTTTGTTACTTGTGCTGTTAGTTTCATCAGACAAATCTTCTTCCCCTTTTACCTTTTAAATTAAACCTAAAAGCAATGTTTCAGTTTTAACAATTCCAAGCACGCAAAATTCTATATTAAGAAGGTATGAAAATACTTAAATAACGTTGCCTTTTTTGATTGTTAATATTAAACTGTAAGATACCTTACTGCATATTTCAACACTAAATGTTGCAATGACAGTTCATTCTCTGTCTAGGTCAAGAGGTAAGAATGCGCTTGTACACATTTAGATAAACAAGTTACTGAGCTACCCCTCTACTTACTGGTGCTAGGTGCAACCACGGAATGTATTTTACAGATCAGGTTTTGGATCACAGTCACTAACTTATAAGCAGCTCACTTACCTTATCCTGCCTTGTTCCTACCTCCCCCTATGGTCTAAATGATCTCACATTTTATCTCTGAGTTCCTTCAACTTGTTGAATGAAGTAAAAAGACAGGGAATCTGTCTTCCACCTTTTGCCTTCCCTCTATAAACTGAAATGTTCACCACAGAAGCCTGGAAGGGAAATGTATGAATGCCAGTACTACTTCCTAGGGAGTTTTCAATCAACCAGATCTCTTGGTTAGACTCAGTAAGACCACCATGTCTCTTCAGGTTACTGTCCAAACATAAATCTCAGTCTTGAACATTATTATAAAAGCCTTGCCCCTTAATTCCATGCTGTTGTTGTTGGGGTGTTTGTTTTTTGGTGGTTTTTTTTTTTGTTTGTTTGTTTTTTTTTGTTTTTTTTTTTTAGACCAACAGTACTTTGCACCCACAAAGCTTTGTGTGCATGCATTTAATTGACCTGAAAAATGAGACTGCTGGTACTATAGTAGAAAAACCTGCTTGGAGGCTATTCTGCAACAGATCCGTGCTTTGCAATGGCACGAACAGTAGGTAAACCTCATGCCCTTGCAGAACGAAACTGTCCCATCAGTTGTATGCTTCCTGAAAACTTGAGTCTGCCATGTGGGGTAAAGGGAGGTCTTTGCTCCGTGCCAATTCAAGACGACTGTGCTTGCTCTTGCACTGCAGCCTACCTCTGGATGGCAGTACGGTCACTGTGAACGGGTCAGAACTCCTCCAGCTTTCTCTTAGGAAGAACATGTCTCGTAAATTTGTCTAATCTTCATCCACACCTCTGGTATGGTTTGCCTTTACCTTGGGCTCTCAAAATCTGGCATAAGAAGTGAAGCCTCAAGGCTGGAGTCTCCATGCACAGATGGACACCTACAGAACACTTCCTTTTGAGCTGCATTGTTTTCAAGGTTTTGTGTCCCTTCCTCCAACTCAATCATCAGTTACAGCTGCTCAGCATTTTGAGGAACTTTTTTTTTTTTTTTAAATTGGGTGCTATGGCAGTACCTGATCTGAATGCTCTCCAAAAATTGTTCAGAAAGTAGGAACTTCTCTCACACAGACTAGCTATACTAGGTTATAATGCGATTTACTTACAGCTTATTTCTTTCAGTAGACTTAAGCTCTAATATTTTAAATATTTTCACATATATAAAGATATGCAGCATTGGTCATAAGTTTTCTTGAGCTATGAGGAAACTGGAGGCACATTAGTCATAAGTGAAAAATTTCAGAGCATATACTTTCCCCTCCTGCCCCCATGAGCTGCAAACAGGAATTATCTGACAAATTTTCCCCAAGTTGAGTATAAGTTTTTTTTCTTTGGTCTTTGGAATGTATCT
>WEKW01027452.1:22227-72419 GCA_013389905.1 Sula dactylatra | reverse complement strand
TGTCTAAAGGAAATAGCTTGTTTTGGAAAAAGCCTCCAAGAGGCTATTAACATTTTTAATTACATAGATTGTGTTTAATGCCACCCTGTTTCCACTTCCCATTCTTCTCATCCTCTTTATTCCCTTGTGTGGAAATAGCATCTCCTTCCGCTCAGATGCCTTGTTTCTGCATTGTTAACTCTCCTACTACTGCCCAGAATTAGTCTCTGTCCTTGCTCTAAATGTCTTCTAGTTTCTNATGTCTTCTAGTTTCTGCCAGGTTTTGTTATACTAATACGTGTCTGTGCAGTGCTTTCATCAAAATGATCTCAAAACTCAGTCACATACATATAGATACACTTATTTTCACTTTCTTCGCCATTGTCATCTGCTGTCCAACTAACATGTCTCAGGAATGAAAATAAAACTCCCGGTTCACTTGTTTTATTCTAAACTTTTGGGCATGCTGTTTGTCATGGTTCTCCACTTTCTAACTGCCATTAATGTCCTGTCATTGTGATACCTCATTAAAATTCATTTTTTCAAGCATTGCAATGATGTTGGAAACCGGAAAACAAAGAAGAGTCATTCAGCTGATATGGTTGATAAAGCTGCATTATTTATGTCACTGACAACTTACTGAATCAATCTAAGAAAAAGGGCAAAAAATATTAGCAAAAAAATGTTATGGACTTTCTTCTATCTTCTCAGCTTTCTTCATGTCAGTGGGTATCTCTGAGACATTTGCTCTTGTGTAGGCATGTAACTGGGAGTTAAATATCACAGGACACATGTAGCCATGATGGGAAGGAATGGAGTGGGCATCAGGGCAGTTGTGAACATGTCACATGAGAGCAGAGTTTCTCTTCCTCTCCATTTCCTCTCCAGGCACATTCCCTTCCAACAAGCTGGTGGTGGATTACTTGCAGTGCATCTGAAAGAAACGCATGCTTCCTGGGTGCTGTGTAGAGGTTTATCTTCTCATATGCTTTGAGAGACCATATTCAATTGGGTTTGGATCATTTGAAGCCATGTTCCCAAAGTACCACTGAAAGAGGGAATTAGTTATGAACAATAGGGACTAATAGGGAGAGACTTTAAAAGAAACAAACCAACCAACCAACCAAAAATATCCCCAACCAAGCAGAAAAAGCAATGTTGTTATCCTGTCTCTGTTGTGATAAATCTTTAGTTGCATTAGTCGGTAATTGGAAATCAAAATAGTTGGTTGTTTCCCCAATGTTTAAGATGCCAGCTATTGATTAAGGTCATTTTAGGGAATGTGGCTAATAAAAGAAGTGAAAACAGATAAAAGTGGTTAGATATCAAGAGACAGACAACATGTGTGACTAGTGATGTTAAGACTGTACTGGGATGCAGGTTCTTAGAGGTCTCTGAGTATTTAGAAACTGTTGACTATCTTGGGAATTAGCAGTCTCAATTCTTAATTCCATGATGAAGTAGTTCTGTGAACATTTTGGGGGGGTTATTTTTCTCAGGATAAATTTCTTCTTTTTCTGGGATCACCCTATTCTCAAAGTTTTCTACAAAAGTGCTTGTGCCTCTCATGATTCTCATGCTTTCAGTTCACCAGCCTCATCAACAGAAGCTGTGAGAGGTATCAAACTGGGTAAATATGCAGATGCAACTTAAACTACCTTTTCTGTGAGCAACCCTGTCAGCCGTTCCACAGAAGCACACCCCAGTGGCACTGTGAGCTTGTGTGTTAATAACAGTCAGAGGAGAAGCCTTTGTTAGTGCCATAACTGGAAACAGATGTTCGCTGCAGAGAGACACCAAAGAAAATGAGCAAGAAGAACTGCTCTGCAAGCTCATAATTTGAAGGCTTAGTTTGCTATAGGCATTCATCTGTGCATTGGTGGCGATCATTGATTCTGGTCCAGTGTTTTACTTGATTCCTGATAATGCAAGGAGGATAGATCAGCATCTGAAAGTGCTTCCAAGCAGTCTTCCAGCTGTGGAAATAAATTACAGTTAAAATGGCCTGTTTTGACACTGCACAAAGCACCTCAAGCCATCCTACGTTTTGTAAAGATTTTATTCATCCTGGCTTTGACAATGGAGGCAACATGAGTAAGAAAAAGAAAGGGAGGCAACTCCATGAAATATTGAGGATAATGGAATTTGATACCTGTAGTTGTATCTAAAAGAAAACACTTAAATGAGTGCCAGCCTTCAGGAGTCTATTGTTTACAGTGCATGCCTTATATTTAAAAAGTTAATTTAGATGCAGCAATGGGCCTGTTTTCTGGGTCTGTCTCAAGATGGCAGAGTAAGAGTAATTACCCACTTCAAGAAAACAAATGCTATGCAAGAAGATTTCTAGAAGCAAAAGACAAGAATAATAGAAACAGCAGTTTGCCAGGATAAAAACAAACTTGTTCGTCTGTATCTAATAAGATTGGTTTAAAATGATACTGTTTCAAATTATAAAGAACTCAAGTGAATATGTGCATACATCTGTTTTCTTTAAGGGGAAATTTGTGATTTAAAATATTCAAAATCTATTCCAAATCTGGATCCCAGGAGTCACTGGCACATCTCACAAAGCATTAGGAAACAGTAATGGGCAAAACTTGGAAGGCTTTCAGTTCATTTTCAGTTCAGATAAGCCTGCAAAATCTGGAGGCTTGCAGTTGGTGCTGTTAAAAAGTTTGCATTTCTGAGAGCTCTGATTCAGCAAAATACTGTATTCAGCAAAGTACTTCAAGTTAAGCACAATTTTAATTATTTTGCTAAAAAGGAATAGGCTTAATCAGGTGTTTGAGTTTTTCTCCACTGCTGCCCAGGTTACTATGCAATGCAATCTGAAACATCTCAGTTCCCCCTCCTCTATATCAGGAAAGAAATGTAGTTTAATAAAATACATGGATTTTGTTCATTTTACTTTGAGGGGAAAATAGTTGTATTCAGAGTTGAATTTTGAAGGCAACTTGTACAATGATGATGTTCTGCAATATTGTAAGGGATCCATCAAATATCATTGGATTGAAGAATCTGGGCCAGTGTTTCCTCCTTCGTTTGGTATGGCTTTTATTTTTATTGAAGTATTTAATCCATCTCTGCTCAAATCTGCCTTCTGCATGATGCAATTTTAGTGTAATGAATCAGGGTGCTACTGAGATATGCTCTGTCCTTTGTTGTTGTTGTTGTCAGTCTTTTTAAAGAAATCTGGTGGCAACAGTGGTTCAAATATATTTGAAAAGGTGATAAAATTGTGCCCCTAGGTATCCTGCATTTTTATACTCAGGAATAAAAATGTCAGTCAAATCACTGGGCTCTTTTTTTGACTGTAACTGAGTTCAATTTTCCTTCTTTCCTATACTTTTAATGTGGGCTAGCTTTATTTAACCTTGAGACTTCACCTTGCTTTTCAGGTCCTGCTCTTTTTTTTTTTTCCTTCTGATTAATGTTTTCAAAAATAAGTCATGCAACGTTTGTGTCGTAACAATTATGTCTTCTCACTTGTCATCTAAGTATAAAAATGTTGCTGCATCTGGGTGATATTTAGCTCAAAAAGTAAGTAATTTCTAAAGCCTTCAAAGTGACTTAGTTCCTGACTTAGAGAGCACAAAGTATTTTCAGCATTTGTGCCCTCATAGTTTTTAAAAAAGTTTAATAGTCAGAAGGTATCTCTCTCTTGAGGAGTTGATGTATTTTTGTCATAAAATAAATATGTATTCATCTTTCCTCCTTTAACAGTAAATCTTTTAATCAGATTAAGTATCATTTCCCATGGTTTTCTTTCTAAGACTATAGAATAGCTGTTAATGTAATGCATTTATTAAAATGTTTTAATATTTAAGATATTCTTCATCAGCATAGAAACTACCATTTTAATTCAGGTGCATCATTAGAAGAAAGAGACTTTATGATACTGGAAAATACCATTCGCCCACAGGAATAATGTCTGCTTAATTACTAAAGAATAATCTCCATCTGGTAGATCTGTCTTCCCAGTTCATTCTAAAGTAAGTCTCCAGATAATCTCTGAAACAGTCTTCTTAAACACACTAAGGTTTCTATGGTTATTAGTAGTAATTGTGTTGCACAACCAGGGGAATTTTATTTAGTATGGTGGAGGAAGCAATGTCATTATTAGTTGATTAGTGTGAACAATCTTCGACAAGTAGTACCAGCTATGGTTTCAGCCACTGGCACCTCATTATTCTGATTGCAGTTTGATTTGCAATGTTAAGAGGCAACAGGAAAAAAGCAATTACCCAGACCTACCTCTATCAGCTGAGCACAATGGGAGGGAGTGTGCGTGCTTCACAGTATTCTAGAAATTTCCTTCCCATAAGAAAATAAAACCCACTAATTGACAAATGACTGACACAGTTTAGTAATTAGCACGCATGCTGCCACATTTCTAGTACACATACAATAAGGTGTGTTTTGCTGTGCTGGGAATTGATAACGAAATGATAGAAGTGTGTATTATTGTATGTGTTGTATTCTCCTGAAGTATATATTATTTAAAGCAAAGGTGATGAATCTCAGGATGTTGCAAATCACTCATTCTTTGCTTTGGATTTAGCATTAAATTAAAGCTAAAATCCTTTGGGCCAAACTCAGCAATCTGCATGTGAATATGGGTGGCATAAACCCCGTTAGCACCAATCTTTGTCTTGTTCTTATGGGGAGCAGACTTTCTCCCTGTGTCTTAGGGCACAGCAGTGACAGTAATGATAGGAATCTGTAGGGCACTGTGAAAATGGAATGTATTTTAGTTTGCTGGCATTCCTACTAGTACATTCTCAGGAGTGATTCACAGGGTATCCTCTCTATTAGTAGGACATGATAAAAAAGCTACTTGTATGTCCTCTGTGGAGAGAAACTGTCTTGCAGAAAAAAGAGTCCCAGGCTTTTGTCGACGCCAGTGTGTGGTTCCTGCAGAAGGGTCAGAAGCTCCTGGCGGTGCTCCTGTGAGTGAGCTCACCTGCCCATGCAGGTGAGGTTATGCAAACACACATACACCCTCAGTAAGTTTGCAGATGACACTAAATGGGGCAGAAGTGTTGATCTGCTTGAGGACAGGAAGGCTCTACTGAGGGATCTGGACAGGCTGGATCGATGGGCCGAGGTCAACTGTATGAGGTTTAACAAGGCCAAGTGCTGGGTCTTGCACGTTGATCACAACAAACCCATGCAACGCTACAGGCTTGGGGAAGAGTGGCTGGAGAGCTGCCTGGCAGAGAAGGACCTGGGGGTGCTGGTGACAGCCGGCTGAACATGAGCCACCATGTGCCCAGGTGGCCAAGAAGGCCAACAGCATCCTGGCTTGTATCAGGAATAGTGTGGCCAGCAGGAGTAGGGCAGTGATCGTGTCCCTGTACTCGGCACTGGTGAGGCCGCACCTTGAATATTGTGTTCAGTTTTGGGCCCCTCAGGACAAGAAGGACACTGAGGTGCTGGAGCGTGTCCAGAGAAGGGCAACGAAGCTGGTGAAGGGTCTGAAGAGCAGGTCTTATGAGAGGTTGAGAGAACTGGGGTTGTTTAGTCTGGAAAAGAGGAGGCTGAGAGGAGACCTTATTGTTCTCTACAACGACTGGAAAGGAGGTTGTAGTGAGGTGGGGGTTGGTCACTTCTCCAAAGTTACAGCGATAGGCTGCAAGGGAATGGCCTCAGGCTGCATCAGGGGAGGTTTAGATTGGATATTAGGAAAAATATCTTTACTGAAAGAGTGGTGAGGCACTGGAACAGGCTGCCCAGAGAGGTGGTGGAATAACCATCCCTGGAGGTGTTCAAAAACCATGTAGACATGGCACTTGGGGACATGGTTTAGGAGGCATGGTGGTGTTGGGTTGACAGTTGGACTTGATGATCCTAGAGGTCTTTTCCAACCTTAATATTTATATGATTCTGTGATTCTATGCACATTCTCTGTCTGTGGTTTCTTGGCTATTTGGCACAAGGCTTTAATCCTGTGGCATCGATATATTTGATGTAGTCACACTGTGTGGCATCAGTGTATTTCACCGTGTTGTCTGAAAAAAGAAATATAAGTTTATGTTGGATACTTATTTGTGTACTTATGTGTAAGCCCGTGGAGCAGGGAGATCTATGTTTTTCTTGGTTCATTATAGGCAATGCTTCTCACGTTAGCTTTCCCCTTAGAAATCCCCAGAGCTGTAGGGGATGTAAACTGACCTGTTTAGAGCTCAATGCTCTAAAAGCTGTTCTGAGATTTTATTTTAACCCAGGATGACATTTTTGCAAAATGAAAATTCTCAAAAGTCATGCTAATTTTAGAAATAATTTAGTGATTAATAAATGCCTCCAATGCTTGTCTCTCCCTCTTCAAAGAGCACTGATTTAAATGCTGTTTAATACTTGTTTAATGTGTTTGCCATCATTTAAACAAGTAATTAGAGCACACGGTACAATCAGTAGCCAAGCAATTGACTCTTTATTAGTAATCTTGGGAGAGAAGGAGAATGAGGACACAATTCTGCTTGAATTACAGAATCACAGAATGTTAGGGGTTGGAAGGAACCTCTGGAGATCCTCTTGTCCAACCCTCCTGCCTGAGCAGGTACACCTGGAGCAGGGTGCACAGGACTGCATCTAGGCAGGTTTTGAATATTTCCAGAGAAGGAGACTCCACAGCCTCTCTGGGCAGCCTGTTCCACTGCTCTGTCACCCTCAAAGTAAAGAAGTTTTTCCTCATGTTCAGGTGGAACTCCTGTGTTCCAATTTGCGCCTGTTGCCCCTTGTCCTGTTGTTGGGCACCATTTGAAAGAGTTTGTCCCCATCTTCTTGACACACACCCTTTAGATATTTATAAGCATTGATAAGATCCCCCCTCAGTCTTCTCTTCTCCAGGCTAAACAAATCCAGGTGTCTCAGCTGTTCTTCATAAGAGAGATGCTCCCTTGATCATCTTTGTAGCCCTCCACTGGACTCTCTCCAGTAGTTCCCTGTCTGTCTTGAACTGGGGGGTCCACAACTGGATGCAGTACTCCAGATGTGGACTCACTAGGGCAGAGTAGAGGGGGAGGATAACCTCCCTCGACCTGCTGGCCATGCTGCTTTTAATGTACCCCAGGATATCGTTGGCCTTCTTGGCCACGAGGGCACATTGCTGGCTCATGGTCAGCTTGCTGCCCACCAGCACTCCAAGGTCCTTCTTAGCAGAGCTGCTTTCCATCAGGTCAGCCCCCAACCTGTACTGGTGCATGGGGTTGTTTCTCCACACGGGCAGGACGTTACACTTGCTTTTGTTGAATTTCATGAGGTTCCCCTCGGCCCAGCTCTCCAGCCTGTCCAGGTCTCACTGAATGGCAGCACAGCCTTCTGGTGTATCACCCACTCCCCCCAGTTTTGTACCATCAGCAAACTTGCTGAAGGCATACTCTATCCCTTTGTCCAGGTCATTGATGAATATGTTGAACAGGACTGGACCCAGCACAGACCCCTGGGGAACACTGCTAGTTAGAGGCCTCCGACCAGACTCGACTCCGTTGATGACAACCCTCTGAGCTCTGCTGTTTAGCCAGTTCTCTATTCACCTAGCTGTTCACTCATCCAACCCACGCTTCCTAAGCCTACCTATGAGGATGTTATGGGAGACTCTGTGAAAAGCCTTGCTGAAGTCGAGATAAACAACATCCACTGCTCTCCCTTCATCGACCCAGCCAGTCATGGCATCACAGAAGGCTATCAGGTTGGTCAAGCATAATCTCCCTTTGGTGAATCCATGCTGACTACTTCTGATAACGTTCTTTTCCTCTACATGCCTGGAGATGACCTCCAGGATGAGCTTTCTGGGGATGGAGGTGAGGCTGACTGGCCTGTAGTTTCCTGGGTCCTCCTTCTTGCCCTTTTTGAAGACTGGAGGGACACTGGCTGCCCTCCAGTCCCTCGGGAACCTCTCCTTTCCTCCACGACCTTTCAAAGATGATGGAGAGTGGCTTAGTGACAGCATCCGCCAGCTCCCTCAGCTCTCGTGGATGCATCCCCTCAGGGCCCATGGATTTGTGAGGATCCAGTTTGCCTAAATGATCTCTAACCCAATCCTCCTCAACCAAGGGGAGGTCTTCCTTTCTCCAGATTTTCTCTCTCACCTCTGGGGGCTGGGGTGCCTGAGGGCCAGCCTTAGCAGTAAAGACTGAAGCAAAGAAGGCATTCAGTATCTCTACCTTCTCTGCATCCTGCATCACCAGGGCACCTACCTCATTCAGCAGCAGGCCCACAGTTTCCCCAGTCTCTCTTTTACTACTGACGTTTTTGAAGAAGTGCTTCCTGTTGTCCTTGACATCCTTGCCAGATTTAGTTCCAAGTGGGCCTTGGTCTTCCTCATTGCCTCTCTGCATACCCTGAACAACATTCCTATATTCCTCCCAAGTGGCCAGTCCCTTTTTCCACATACTGTAAACCTCCTTCTTCCATTTGAGTTTTTCTAGAAGCTCTCTGCTCATCCATGTGGGTCTCCTGGCTCCTTTGCCATCCATGTGGGTCTCCTGGCTCCTTTGCTTGACTTCTTCATAGAAAGGCACCAATCTTGAGCTTGGAGGAAATGGTACTTGAATATTGTCCAGTTCTCTTGGACCCTCCTACCTTCTGTACTACTCCAGACTACTCTCTGTATTAATTTGGATTTAGCAAAATTAACATCTGTTCAACCTATACATATTGGAAGGAGCTACAAATGAGCAGGGAAGCAGCGTGGTAGCTTAGCATAAGAAGAGATCCAGGATCTTTCTCTTCCACTAAGGACAAGGAGATTGTTAAAAGACATAATGTTAAAATGATAAAGTATGCATCTCAACTTTGAAAATTGTTTACTGGGGTAAATTCCCCTCTGTGTTGCATAGCCTGAATGTCAAGGGACTCTGTTACATTAAAAAGACTCACTCTGCTCTGAGCTGCCAAAATAAGCAACAGCAGCATTTGGACACATCTCTAAATCAGGTAGACCAGAGGCCCTGTTCTCAACAACATCTCCTGGATTCATAGGACACCTGTAGGCTGGAGCTGCACTTTCAGTACAGCTAGAGAAGGCTCTTGTACTGGAATTGGACTGTTGGTGGTAATAGCTACAAATACAAGGATCTAGAAAATCAAGTTAAGTTAGTTATTCTTTCTCTGGATTCTATTGATTAGAAGGCATTTGGGATAATGTAAGATACTCAAGTGTATACAGTGTTCTTAAGAAAATGGTGTCCTGGTTCAGCAAGTCTTAGCCAACACTGCAAAATAAATGTTTGTTAATTTGACTGCTATTCCATTAATAAAATAAGTTGCACAAGGGGGCATCTTTAGAATTTAAAGACAAAATAGGAAGAACTGTTTTATTTAATTTGCTTCATAGGGTGCAGAAGACCATCAAAGCCATTGCAAGAAGATGCCTGCCAATAGGCCTGAGTTGCATGCTGAGAGGCCAGGGTTTCTCTGAAAGCAGCATGCACTGTCACCTCTGATGTCAAGCCAAACTGGATCTGGATGAAAACTGATGGTGGTTTTGCATATCCATTGCTGTTATAGGACTGTGATGAGTAGAGTAGAAGGAAAGGAGCCTAAATATCTATTCCTGGCAGACAGTGATTTATTCTAGAAGCATGGAGAGTTTTCATTTTTTTTTTTCTCCCTTCTCTCCTCTCGACTATTTTCTCCAGCTTCAGGATGGTTAGATGATCTTTCTGTCAATGGGACACTCTGTGACTGCTTTAGTTTATATTAATGAAGTGGTTTGAGTTCTACTGACAAATCTCGTACAATAACCCAGGTCTCATAATCATTTGGAGTTATTTTTAATTCCGTATGAGATTATACTGTGAAAAGTTTTAAGGGTAACATTTATGACTGGCTGACAGTGACATTATAACCATATCAAGTGTCCCTTGCTTCTTCTATTTATGATTATAAGTTTTGTTTTAGAAGAAGATATCCCACTCCGTGCATTTCTACAGGATTACTGCACTTCTCAGGTGGCAGAGTATTCTGGCCTCCAGCATCATGCTGCATAACAACACCTGAGGACTACAGTAATCACTCATTCACCACTGCCTGGTATAGTTTATTGCTTAAATACAGTGTACGGATTTAGAAAAATGGAGAAAACAAAACCCCAGTGTGTCTGGGTCCAAACACATAATGTAGTTTACTGGTTGAAATTGATTGAACATACCTAGATGATGGCACTTGAAAGGTAGCAGAAGGACGCTCGCATCAATTTGACAGGCAGGAAAGCAAGTAAATGTGGCAGAATTTGAACTTGTGCTCTCCTGCAGGTGAGCACAGGCATGCAATGAGGTCTGGGTGACTATCCTGGGACACTTGTGTGTCTCTGGAGTGCTGCAGAGCCCCGTGTACTGAACCCTGGAGGTTAAGTGCAAGTCTTGTAACAATCCTGGTTCTTTTATTACATTTGAAGAATAGAAGTGTGGATTTATTGTCTTTTCTTTCTTTAAATGACATTGAATCCACCTGAGGTCGTGCATCCCTTTTTGAAAACTCTTTTTTCTTTGTCAGTGCAGCTTTTCTAACATTTTAAGATTTTTACAGTATTGTGGGATTTAGGGACTCTGGGATTTTGCAGATGCATACTGCTAGCTGCTGCAAGACAAGGGGGTTGTTCTGAAAGGGTTTGCTTTGGCAGCTCAGGCCTGTAGAGTGACTTGAAAGGATTAGGCCAATTGCAATTAGGGACTATGACACCTGGAGTAGTATAGTGACTATGTTTAAAAAGAAAGAAAGAAAGAAAAAAACAAACAACCCTCCCCCCCAAAAAAAAGAAACTCCCAAAAACCAAAGCTCTCAGCCAAATTTCAAGTGAACCTGAGTTCATTTATTGGTTTGGGTAGACCTGGAAATTATGCCAAGGTCTTTGGTTTGTGCTGAAATTAAGTCAAACTTAAGGTTTTACTGTGTGGTAACTTTGGCAGTCAGAAAAAATACACAGAGACAAACCTCCCATTATGAGGCCACACAGAGCCCCCCTAAAAAGCTGTATTTGGCTAAAGGCAAGAGCATGACTTGCCATAATTCCTCCTTTCCCCTAGCCCATTTCTGTGACCATTTGGGCCTGTTAGGAGCTTTGCTCTCTGTGTCTCGACACTGCCCTGTGTTAGCAGCCAGCCTTCAAGGAATCTGCCACGTTAGCCCTGGCCCAAGCTATAGCCACCTGTGAAGTACTTCCAGCACTGCTGCTACTCTCAGCACTGGTGGAGGAACTGTAAGTTTCAAGAAAATGGGACAGACCACCATTTTGTTCATCCTCATGTAGCCCCAGTCAGGGTCCAGGCAACTCCCACTGATTTATGCCCTGATAGGTTGAGCAGGACTCAGGACGTGCTGACTTTGAGCATGAGCCAAATTACACTGCCTGTGAGGTCAGTTTTTGCAATTTTGGTGCAGTTTTTTTCAGACTTTTTATTCTGTGCACATTTTATCACTACAACAGAAGTCTGGGCATGTAGTTGTAGTTTTTGCTGGATCTGGGCACGTGTTCCCAGAAGCATGGTAATCAAAGCAACATGGGTTTGGGAATGCAGAACATCAGAACTACCAAACATGCCCTAGAAAAGAGAATTGCTGCTCTTTTGTTACATGTATTATTGCTGGTTTTTTTACAAACTACTCTTTTTGTTCAGCTATATAGTACTTAATCAAATTAAGGGCAAAAGGTGAAGCATTGATCACACATTACTGATCATGTCATCTGCTGATGTTTCCTGAGAATTCAATTCTGTGTACTAATAAAGCCCGCTTGCTATTAGCATGCTTGAGAGGATGTGAAAAAAGGTTCAGCACATTCATGTTTGGAAAGAATAACAAAATGTCTTATTGTCAGGAAAACCCACACTGTAGAACAGGAGTCAGAGAATGCTACATTTGCTATTCTGTATGTATAATAAATAGCTGGTTAGGTATGTTACAGCTGAAATGTGAAATGCCAGTTTTTATTAATGAAACAGATAGCGCAGAAGGAGTGATGAAGTCTGACTGGCTGGGCGTCCTGAGCGTCTGGCTGTGGGTACTGCTTTTCAGAACAAGTATGATCCAATTGAGGGATGTGCACTGGCTGCAGAATTTGTGATTTGGAGGAAAATGCAGATTTAAACCCTGTGATAAAGAAAGGGAAGAACATAAAAAGAACTCTTAAGTCAGAAATAAAGGATATAATTCACAGCCCATTGAAATCAGTGGACATTATCTCACCTCAGTGAGCACCGGATTAGACCTCAAAAGGGTTGAAGCAACATAGTGTTATTCAAGCAAATTTCTATTAGTACCAGAGCATGAGAGCTGTGGTGTTCAAATTGAGAGTGCTTTGGAGTGAACCAAAGCACAGCCACAGCCATGTGATCTTGGTCAGAGTCTCCTTCAGTTCATCTCAGTTTGCTCAGAGTTCAGAATAAACCATGCCAGTTCTGACAGGACCCAGCATGGCCAGAGCACGGAGGTGGTCCTGCCCAGCTGTTTCTTGGAAGTGAGAATGTCCAAAAAGATCCTCAGTCTTTAAAGCTGCATTTTATTAGAAAACCAGAGTGATACATGACAACAGGGGAATTCTTTAAACGGAGGAAATTCAGATGTGCTTGGCGAGACAGATTCAATAAAAGGCTTTCAGGCAAACTTACCCTTAGCCTGCTCTGTCCTTGCTGAGGACAAAAGTGAGTAAGCCCTTTCCTCCATCTTTGGTTTTTAGTCTATTGACTTTAATTTTTTGTATGGATAGCAAAAATTATGCTATTGCTTTGGAGAGACCTTTGAAGACCTTTTGATCCCTCGAGAAGTTTTGGTCTATCAATGACTTTTCCAGGCACTTCTACAGCTGTGTCCAGCAGTCCCCTCTGCATTTCCCAGGAGTAGTCTTAGTCTGTGCTTGTGTCTGAGATTTCTTACATATTGGTTCTTTCCCTTTCACAGCCTAGCCTGGCCTCTACTCCATAAAGATCTCCAAAGGCATGTATTCTTTATTGCTCTTCGGTAAGGTTTACTGTCATACCTTCTTCCAGACAACTCCTCTTGACCCAGACTGCAACAGGGAGCAAAATGGAAAATAGCTTGGGCTTTTTCTCTCCAACCACTCTTTTTAGCAGAATATTCTTGGTACAGTGAGTAACTGTAGCTTGTGAGCAAACGTATCATAAGCCTCAGACCAGGCTTTCCAGTAGATATATGTGTGAAGCATATCTTAGGTGACATGTAATATATGTGGCAGACAGTGGAGAAGTAGAATACTGTGTTTCTGTATGTTCCTTGACATGACATACCCTATCAGCATAGCCATGTGTATGCAGAGCTTTTTGTTAGTAGAACCCAATAAGGCGGCTTTCCTGTATTACAAATTACCTTGGTATTATGATGGGAAGCATATATCCATTCCCAGCTTAGTGATAATCTTCCTTGATGGCTTTGTTTCTGTATTGCAAGAGCTAATAGATTCCACACCCAGCTGTGTCATTACTTAGGGTGTCATTCATATGGAAGTGTCTTGCCACAGGTGATAGATGCTGTTGATCCTAATGTCTTTCAAATGTTGAAGCTAAGGAAATGGAATATCTATGAAAATGAACTGTGATGAAATTTCATTTGTTACAAGATAGATTGTTTCCTTTTCTGCTTTGGGTAAGTTTATGATGGTTGCCATGTGTCTTTTATGGATACTGTATGTACAAACATATATACAGCATTGATACTGACCAACAGATTATTGCTAAAAGCACTAAAAAAATACAGTTTCTCTTAGATCTCTTAAGTAGTATCTATGCCACATCCACCTGTGAGAAGACTTCTGTAGCCAAATGCCATCTCCAAGTAATGTAGGCACCACTGTGTACCATTGCCCTTGGAGTTTGCACAGCAGCCTTAGATTTACTTCTCACTGTTATAATTTCAAAAGTGGTATTTCTGTGATTGGTGCTGAGAAACACAACTGCTTGCTGATCTCAAGGCAGCATTCTTAGAAGAAGCACTATGATGAGATAGCAATGTCAGGAAAGAATGTCAACGTGTTCGTTGGATCAAGTCAGGTCATGGAGAAATATACTAATCCTAATTACAGTCTATGCCACTTTTTGATGACTTACAAAGTTGTCTGCTCTTGAATCATATAGGGCATGTATGGCACACTGCTAAGATATTAAGCATAATACACATATAGCTGGCACTGAAAGCTGAGGGTGCACTTTGCTTATGTGAACTTGTAGATTTTCTTGCAGATCAGATAAAAACAAGTGAGCAACTATCTTTTGAGGATGTGGGGAGGGAGAAATGCATTTCACTAGGCTGCATCACTTTTGAAGAGAAAGGAAATAATGAGCTTAAACTGAAATAAATTATTTTTACAACTATCCTGGAGAAAATTTTCAAGTATGCAGAGGGAGTGCACAGAGTCAGAGCTGCCAGCACTGTCAGTACTCTGACAGATAATACGACTAAATGGGATCAGCTCCCACCTATCCGAACCTCAGGAAGGGTTCAGAGATCGCTTAAGGTAAAATGAGTGGCAAAGAAATGAAGCTTTCTTCTTTTGAGGTACAATAGATACACAAATTCCATTATTTTTCTAATAGCATTTTACATACACCCTCCCTTACCACTTTGAAACTCATTTGAGCTGCTCATACAGTTCAAAAAATGCCATCTTTGGTTGTCATGCATTGGACATCCATCTGATTTACACTGCAGCAAGCAAGTTAGTCAAAAGAATCAGGACAAATGGCTCTTGGTGTTTTCACCAGATATTTGGTTTCTTCTCTGTACCTGATGCTATATTTATTTTAAAGGAGAGAATTTAAGGGAAAAAAAAAAAAAAAAAAGAAGTGGTTTCAGGTCTAAAAGTCTGAGAAGAGAATCCATAGGTTCCCCTGTCTTTAGTCATTCAGTGTGCTTATAAATTTCTCACAGAAAAATAGGGAGAAATAAATATTGTTTTACAGATGGATTCAAGCATGTGTTAAGTATTCAAGAGGTTTCAAATGAGATCTAATGCATTTAAATGCAATTTTACCCATGTCTTTCTAGTCTGCACTGTACAGCACATTGCCCTATTCTTCATATGGCCTTGTAGATGAATGAGCAACCATAGGATAAATCCGTATGAAAAGGTAAAATGATTACATCCTAAGCAAATAGCATGATTTGCATTTCAGTAAGTTTCACAGGTTGCCTCATACATAGAAAAGTTCAGTTGTGAGTCTCAATGTATTTTTAGTCCTTGAAAATCCTTTGGTTACAGCTCAGATTTCTCTTTAAGTGGCAAAATGAGTGCAGTACACTCCAGTTGCCTGTGCAGTCTCCTTTCCTGGAGGATGTATGCTTGTCCTGTAACTCTTTGCTGCTTGCCAGGCCTAGACAAGATGGCTCTGCTGAAAAACTATCACTACAAATTGTCATTGACCTCAGTGGAGGAATGTTTTTTTCCCCCTTGTCATTTCCACCATGGGATTACAAAGATTTACAGAGTTGCACTGTTCTAGGAGACCTGATAGCTGTAAGTGTCAGATCCTTCCACGGGTATGCTGTGAGCTTTGTCACAGTTTTAATGATTGCCATAGCACTTTAAATTAGGATAAAGCACCATATTCCTGTGAAACCATAGAAAAGATCTTGAGGTTGTAATGAGTTTCAGCTGATGCCTGCTGGTTATTCTTATTCAAATCCTGTGGTATCAGCCTGTTTTACATAGCTAGAAGATCTCTGTGCAATAAATTAAGGTTTGTGTTAACAGGAGTTGCTTACATCAATTTCTTTTAATTTTTATTTTGGCAAGGGAAACACAGAGCCAACTGTAGGCACTCCTGATGTTGCTGGACTATTTTGACCTCACTTAATTGGGTGTGGGTGAGAACAGAAATGTGTGGAGACAGCATGTCCAGTGTTTGGCTTGTTCTGCTGCTTCTTTTAGGAGTCCTTACTGTTTTGCAGTGAAAAGGTCCCTTAATGTTGCCAAAAATAGTTGGCATAGGAACTGATGAGCTGGATGCCATATCTGTTCCTCTGAGATGGCTGTGTGCCCCAGGAGCGATGGTGTAAGTTGGCCTTTTTCCTCTGGAGTCACATCAGCTGAGAACAGGACATGGCGCCTGTGTGGGGCAAGATTTTTCCACTTTCCTCTCTCGCTACAGCACAGCACAAGGCCCACATGTCCCCAGGGAAAGTGCACTTTTTCTTTTGCTAACGTGGCTTTGAAGTGTGGAGCCTCTTTTCAAGACTGTCCTAATCTCTGAGTGCTTTAGTACTGCCTGGTTTTGGGACACACTGCAGAAATCATGTGTTTTCAGTAATAACTTACATAAGTACTGTCACAGAGATGAGAGGTCTGGTTGACTTAGGGATGTGAGGGTGATAAAATCGCTCAACTGCGATTGTGAGGGAAAAGTAGCCAGTATAGTGCATGTCTGACATACTTGGACTGTCTAGGCCTGCTTCGTACCACAGAAGTCAGCACCAAATCTATTATAAAATGGTGTGCTTAGGACAGAAAACCTACACCTACAGGACAGAAAAACAGGGCCCAGTGGCTGAGCTCGCTACAACTATTACCCTCATTTAGCAGAGAAGGATACCATTTCCTGTCTATCTGAAAGCAACAAAGAGGCACCCCTTGTCCCACAACACACACAAACATGTTCCATTTCAAATCAGGGGACGAATTACCTCAGTAAAAATAAGGCATATAAGCATTGTCAGTTCCATGCCAAAAGCCTTTCAGAAATGCCTCATTTTTATCTGTAGCCATTGCTACTTGGTCTGAAGGTGGACAGAGCTGTCAAAAGCCTCAGAGGAACTCTATCAGCACCCTACCAGCATTGTCTTAGAATTTCAGGGCTGTCAGTTTTGATTAAAGCAGTATATTCTGCATTTGTTTCCCTAAATGCTTTACTACTCAAAGTAATAAACACAGATAGATGTCCTGGACTCTCTTGTCAAGAACAAAAAAAATCTATACAATGAAAGTCCACCTTTTAAATAGAAAAACTGTAAAATAGCTCTACTTACCAAGTATTATTTAATGGTAATGAAGAGAGCGTAAGATGAGCTATATTGGAAAAGCAATAAAGGCCAAGTTGCTGTACATGACATCTAATTTCTGTATCAATTGATTTACCTGCTATTGATATACTACGGTATTTATATACCCTGCCCCCAAAAATGAAACATTAGGTACAGCAAACTGCTCCTCCTTGCTGAACACCAGTGTAGTTAGAGTCTGTGCTCTTTTTTGATTACCTTGCTAATAGGATTATCTAAGCAGCACTTTTTCCCCTTAATCTGGTAATATCAATAAAAAACTAGGGTCATCTGCATAGCTAACTAAAGAGCCTGGAAGAACATGACAGTAGCTTTGTGGAGAAGCTATGATAAACCTTGTATTCTGCAAGGGGACTGCATTTCAATTTGTGGGTGCATTTCAAGTAGGGTCCTCAAAAGCACTTGCTCTTGGCCTTGCCCTCACTGAGGTTGCTGGAAGTTGTTAGGTCACCACTAAAACCAACTGCAAAACATCTTTCATCCTTCCCCTGTAAATGGCAGACAGGGAACTGCATGGCTGAGGAGAATTTTTGTCCCAGGTCACCGGTGAAAATACAGGTGAGGTCCTTTGGGACTGACAAGTTGCTGTGCAACAGCTCTCAGGCAGGTTTTGGTGTCATTCTGGTATCTAATGGATAGTAAAATTTGACAAGAAATCCTGCTAGGTGCTACCAGACACGTTCTCCTCTTGGTAATCACAGCAAAGAAGCAGAAGTTGAAAAGGAGTGAGCAAGCATGAAGCTTAAATCTCTCTCTCTCTCTGCTGTGTTATCATGAAGGTGAAGCTAAGGCGTATTACTAGTCAGCGTGAGGGCAGCCTGGCTTACTGATGAATCTGCTTTGCAAATAAACAGTGACATCTACTTATCACACTCTCCCACTGATATCCCTCACACGTACCAGGGTCACTTGCTTTCTAAATATATGAAGCTTTTTTTTTCCCCTCACATATTCCCACCTCAGTTACAACAGTACTCAAAGAATTTTTTTTCTACAAGTTGAAGTTGTATGCCCATGGCAGAGGCAGATACCGTTTTGGTTTAAATGAGCAGTGTGTCCAGCCAGGGAACTTTGGGCATATCACATGGCAGAGACTAACTGCTGCGGTGGGAGGGGTAACTAAATCCCCTCAGACTGCTGCAGTGTGTCCAGCCTATTCCCAAAATCTGAATGAGGGTATATAATGATGTTGTTCTACTCAAAAGGTACTCACAGTTATAGCAAATATAGGGGTTGGTTCTATATGGACCAAAAAGTAAGTATTTCAAAATACCACCATTTAGTTTGTCATCATTAATTTCAAAATCCATATTCTAAAAAGGCGAAAGCAGGAGCCTCATGTCCCCTGAAGTCAGGAGGCCACTGAACCGAGTTCACTTTAAAAACTCCTACCATGGCTTTCTAAATCAGCCTGTGAAATAGCTGATTAGACACTATTACACCGGATCACATTCCCTTCACATGACTGTAAATTTTAGAAATGTTGGAATTTTAGAAATTTTGGCTAATGAAAAACTTAAGGCTGCAGTAATGAGGGCTTCATTACAAAAGCCTACTCTGTTCAACATCTGGCTCTTAATGAGAAATTATAAGATGTTGTGTTTAGATGTGTAGATGCTATGCAATGTTTCATAGCTTACTAAGATGTTTTTTTGGTTTGGTGTTTTGTTTGGTTCAGGAGAGCAAATAGCTTACGTTGGCTTGTTCTATCAAATTCAAGCTCACACAGTCAATCCATAAGGAACATCCATATTTCCAATATATTTATGACCAAATGTTTAAGACACCACAGCCAGAAAATGTAAAATAATTCACTTTAAAAGACAACACCATTGGGAGATGTTCCAGCTCTGTGCTGGCAAAGGTTACTGGAAATTATGTACGGACATGCACAGCTAGCAGTGCTGCTGTTCTAACAAAAGGATAAGAAAGGGCCTTTAAATAGCCTGGAATACTCGAATAACCTAAAAAGCTGTAAAAAAAACCCCAAAAAACCCAAAACCAAAACAGTTTTAGAAAAACAATGGATTGAAAATATAAAAGTGGAGCACATCACTGGTCCTGTCCAGGGGCCAAGACTTCGGCAAGGAACACAAAGCAGCTTTCAGGGTGGCATTCAGCTTTTCTCATGCAGTTTTTATTCCTCATCTGGTGTAAAAATTGCAGACTTTGTCTGCTGTCCCCATACATCCTTCATTTCCTTGCCAGGTAACAGGCAGATCTCACCATGCCTTTACACACATATTTCCCGCTCAGTGCTGCACTGAATTCCTGCCCCTGTACCTTCATTAGGTATGTTGACAAATATCACTGATTTATAAATGTTTTTTTTAAAAATAAAAATAATACTCAAAGCCAATCTGGACAATTTTAAATTGTTCAGTTTTCTTTAACTAGGGCTGTGCTTTTTTAACAGAATAGCTATTTTAGTGTACTGCTTACTGTAGGTTCAGTTGTATTAGCACACCTTTAATCTTCAACCCTAGAGAAATAAGCAACACTTCTATATTTTTTTTAAATATACCAATAGAGGGAGATATATAGCTCTGACTGTATGGATGTATTGAGGCAGCCCAGTATGTGCATATGTATAAGGCCAAGATACACAAAGGCAACTAAATACGGTTGATTTCAATAAAAGCCCTGTGCCTAAATGCTGTGGTAGCATCTAAACCATCTATAAGTGCTTCTAATCTTGTACAGCACCTAAAAAGTTGTGAAAATCACAAGTGAGAAACAATGAGGTTTTGTGATGGTTTCAGAAAATTGTTAGACAGTTTACGTATCCTTTTGCTATCAACTGCACACATGCTTTGTGCTCTGCAGCATGTTATCAAATGCTTCAGTTAATTACTCGCTAATTATAACACTGTTGAATGGCTACACTGTGGCAACCATATAATTATGGAGCATAAAGTACTGAGCAGTTGCAAGGCTGAGCATATTGACTGATTACAATAAATCCCCTGCTTATTGTTGATATTTTTCACCTGCTTAACAATTGTAATGTTTACCTATCATACCCTCAAACTCAGAGCAATATATGAAGTGTTAATAGCAGAAGTTAATTAAAGTTAAAAGCAGGTGAGCGCTGTTGAACTGGTAGTGTATGATGACAAATGTATGACAATCACAAAACCTGGAAATGGCCCTTCACAGCTGCCAGGGCACAGCGTTCTTCTCACACCCACAGTATAATTCCCCCACTGAAACAGGGAAAAGGGGAAAGGGGCCACTGATGTTTTACAAATACAGTGTGGTGAGTCAAAATCTCAGGGCAGCTCACAGAGACAGGTAGGGAGTTTAGCTTGTGTGTGCTTCCAGGCTTCCAACATCACCAGGGGGAGAAGCCATTGAAAGAGCTGCTGGAAACATTGCCAGCTAATGAGCCCTACAGGGACTCTTCTGGCACGTTGGGGCTGGTTGGAACACCACGTGCCCTGACTTTACCAGCGGGTTCCCCATCTCTGGCTGGCAGGAAGCAGATGATGCACAGCTGGCTCAGGTTATACTTCCCAAACAGTCTCTTACATCACAGGAAATGTCAAATAACCATCTTAGGGCAGTTGCCTATGCTGCTTTATGCTTGCTAGTACAAAGTATAACTAAAGATTTGCATCTACCCTTTTTTATGTTTAAAGAAAGAAAAAAAAAAAAATCCAGCCATGGAACAAGGTATTTTCCTCCTTGTGCTTTCCACAAATCATTTTTTCTGGCCCCTCAAAATACACTGGTGTTCAGAATCTGGGAAAGTGTATACTAAGCTGTCACTGCCATTCATGTCTTACACTGTAGCCAAGAACAAGATACAAAGCTGTTCATCAAAACACACTAATTCATTAAAACTCACTGAAAGCTTTGCTTGCTCATGCTGCTACAAGTAGTTCTTTCTTTGTTCTCAGAATGGAATGGTGAGGCAGGAAATGTCTGATCAAAGAGTTTTTGACTTCATATTTAGGAAAGTGAGTCACTCAACACTTGTGCGGTTCTTCATTCACTAACAATGCCACCTGCTGTATATATATATGCACTCAGAGGAAGGCTCAATGATTGTCATGTGCAGAATATCTAAGTGGTACATAGTCAACTTTTCACTTCCAAATGAACGTGAAGTTCTTTCCACAAAGAAAAACCTTTCTTATAATGTACTGCTAGTTCCTTCCCTGTGAATAGAGGTCGACTCTTGGACTGGCCTTGCCTTTTCTCTATATTTAAGAGCTCTGAAAGTTGACAGGAAGCCTATAGAGTCTGTTTGAGCTATTAGCGTAAAAGGACTGACAGTACACTTTGAAGCTTCTGTCTTTATTGTGGTGTTCATTATCAAAAAGAATAAAATGTTTTAGCAAGATGTGATAAATTAATGCCATATGGAAGACTACAATTGGTGGGTCTGGATTTGGACTACAATACGAAGATAATTGCTGGTGTAATTACACACAGCTCCAGACAGTGGTGCATCTGAGCCACGGTCACTTTTATACCCATACTAAAATGACAATAATAATCTAGTGATAGAAAGTCACCCTGTTCTCTCTGAATCCTCTTAGCATTGTTACAGCTGATAACGCCTCTGTAGTCTGTACCGTTTTCTCAGAGTGTTCAGTTTCTTTTGGAAATGTTCCATTCATCAACCATCATATAAACTTCAGCCTAAGTGATAGCCTGGACCTGGAAAAAATTTCAGAACACAACAAGGGAGGGCATTTACTGCTTTTTAATGCCTATTGAGGATGATAGATGGTGGACTCTTCTGTGGATGATACAGGTAAAGTGCCTGGGTGTTTGCTAGTATATTCAGTACATTTAAAAAAGCAGGTTACTAAAAAGGGGACTCCAGAGAGACAGCAAGACTCTGCACACTTTATACTTTATCTTACTATAGTTCTGGTCCCTCCTTTTTTTTTTTTTTTTTTTTTTTTTTTGGTCTGAATTTAGTTACATCTTTTGTATTGTTGTAACTGGGCCTGATTCTGGCCAATCTGCTATGATTTCTCTGAGATATTCATACTCCTTTGAGCTTTTTTCTCATTCAAGACAGCATTTCCTTTGGAATTTCAAAACAATTTGTCCTTAGAATAATTTTCTTACATTCATTTCCTTGACATCCAGAGACTCGCACCAGGGAAATGTCTTCCACTTCACTTCTTTCTCTTCATTGTGTTTCTCAGAAAAATATGACTCATGGCTTTTAAAAATCCTTTTGTTTTGTGAAGATGTGACCTTCAGAACATTGTCAAGATGAGGCCAGGTTATCAGCTGGGAACAAGAGAGAATGAACAGGTTTCCTTTTACCACTCTTGCGCCTTCACATTTCCAGCACTTTTGAAAGGCTAATACGAATCTTGTTTCTCCTCCTTCCAAAATCTTTTTGATCCTTAGAAGCTCTTGCAAACAGAAGTCTTGGACAGTTTCCCTAGTTTCGAAACCAGTGATTTGTAGGCAAAAAACATTCAGGCTTTGATTTTGCAGGATGAGGTGCAGGGAAATGTGTTTCAGATCATGGGACACAGGGAAAACTGCTGCATTGCCACCCTGCACAGACCCGTGTGGAGTGCTGGAAATAGTGGCTCCGTTTAGCATGAGGTCAAGCCACACTTGGAAAGCACCACATGATAGTATGGGGTCAATCCAGTACTGCTGCAATAAATAGGAGCTTTGTAATTTATTCCCATATCTTAGCCTCCCAACATGCAGAAGCAATAAGAACACTGGACCAAAACACTGCTTCTGATTCCTGTTCCATGAAATGTGGATATCAGTCAAGTGTTGTTGTGAGCTCTGAAAAGTTCAAGAGTCTGAACTTGTACTAATTGTACAATTCAGAGAAGGCAGCTGTTCTTGTCAAGAAAGGAGCCAGAGGCATACGTGATGTAAATCTGCAGTTCCATTGATTTCAGCAGAACCAAACAGGCTTGTACTACATCAAGAAATATGATGGGAAATGATCAACAAATGATGGGAAATGAATAATTTTAACCCCTAAAAAGCCGTATCAGTGTGCAAAAATCTCAGAGAAACATATGCGAACCACAGGCGCATAGATTTGAGCACATGGCTGAGGGTACCTGTGGCATAGGTTAGACTAAATTATCTAGAAAATGAATGCTTAAGTGTAAGAAAGGTGATGGGTAGTTCTGCTGTGGGTGCTGGAAGTTCTCTAGGGCCCTGCTCTTCGCTCAGGTCCTTTTCACACTGAAGGGACAGTTGTAGGGAAGGAGAGGAGATAGTACAGAGGAATGTGGCTCTTTTCAGGTCATGGAGAGGACTGATTTTCTTTGTAAAGACTTTTTCCTTTAACTGTGCCAAGGAACATTTGCTGATTTAAAAGAACATTTCCCTCTTTGAAAGGGAACAAACAGCAGTTCTGTTTCATCTATATCAAGAGGTATAGCAGTGTGCAAGGGTAGCCAGGTGACAAATAGGCAGCCTGTGCCTGAGCACTCTCATTGTTAAATGTGTACGCGGAGCTGAACCCATGTCAGGAGCTGCAGAAAGCAAATGTTTGTTGCACATGCTCTGTTAGTCCCATTATCGGCTTTGTAATGAACAAGCAAAAAGAAGCTGGTTTATGACATAGCTACTAACACTAACACACAGTGTCATTCATGAAGGAAATTTAATCTTTTGCTTGCAATTCAATTCAGAATTATCCATTAATAATTTTTTTCCTTCCCAGATATTGCCTTTGTACTGAACGCAGCTGTACTCACTAGGCTCAGCTGGGCACATGGGCACAGGTAGTGAATGCAGGCAGCAGCTGAGTGGAAGTGGATGGTGCTGACCCTCCAGCATGCAGGGCTTGGTGCCACACACAGCTCTGCCAGCAGTTTCAGCAGCCAGCTTCTGTTATTCTTAATGCAGTCATCTATCAAACAAGCTGATAATATTGCAGGAAATCATAGCTCTTCCAAGTCCATAGGTATAGCTTACCAAACATGAATTAACTCACAGCCTTTCCCCCAGCCACCCCTCACTGGGGGAGGGTGTCTGGCTCCTGACTGCTAGCGCTGTACAGCATAGGGCAGGGGACTCTCATGTCCACACAAGGGCACAGTGTTAGCTGGCGCCGAGGTATGAGCAGGGTAGCACAGGTAAAGGTGGCACTGAGAAAAAGCAGTTTTATGATCTTCCCTACCCCAAGCAGCAACAATATGGGTTGATTTATCCCTGACCTAACATACACACTAGCACTGGCACAGGGACAGACTTGTCTCCAAAATTCCAGAAGCTGGCTGGGGCTACTGGAGGACTTCACCAGGGGTCAGCTAGGTCCAGTGCGGAAATTCAAAGCCCAGCTTTACTTGCTGGGAGCTGTGCACAGCATGGACTCCAGCCTAGAGGGTTTAACCAGCTTTTGCCCACTTGTAAATGGCTGACTGAGGGGGTATAATGTTACAGCAGGATGGATTTTATTGTATTTCAGCAATGAACAGCATTTCTGAGGAATAAAAATAAAACTGGGGACAAGATGAGGACATTTTTAAAAGGCCANATTTTTTTTTTTTTTTTTTTTCAAAAAAAACCTTTCAACTTTCTTATTTGGTGAAATACTTTTTATGAGAACACAAACTTCTGTTAACAAAAGAATAGGTGAACTGCCTGGGTTAGATTAAATAAACTATTTTTTTGCCTCAAACCAAATGTTTTTGGATTTACCTGGAGTCACATTTTTTCCATAGAAGAAATGGCATAAAAAGAAATCTCAAATTGTTTTGGTTTGGCTTGATCCCATTCTTTTCAGCTCTTCCTTTTTTTTTTTTTTTTTTTTGTTCACAAGTTTTCCTCTCCGGTGACTCTTCTCTTTCCTCAAAATCACTCTGTGTTTGTATTAGGCTTGTGCCTGGAGTTGGCACAGAGCAAGCAGAGCTTGTTCTTTGACCTGCATAGGGACTTTTGATGCCAAGGGTGTTCTTTAATGAGACTTATGTCTGCCTGGTGACCCATCTGTGCTCTGACTGAGCTGGTACAACAGGACCGTAGGGCAATGATGAAATAGGCATAGTATGCTAATCCACATCCTCAGCTATTTTGCACCATGTGCATGTCAGATAAAATCCAAAACCAGCTCCTCTCTACCCTGAAATTCTGACAACAGAGCTACACTGCAATCATATAATTCTGGTTTTGCATTTTCCTTCCTAACAAAGCAGGAATGGGAGACATACTTCCCTTTAAACCTATCTTCAATTTGACACTCTAAAAATACTATTTGCTAACTTATCATAAAAGCTTTGGATTTACTTCTCTCAGGAGGATCTAGGCTATCCAGCAACCAAAAGAGATATGAGAGAAATTGCTGTCATTCTGTGCAGTTTTCCTTTTGTTCTTTGAATTTTCAAAATTATTTTTCACATTTCTACTAATGAAAACAATCTCAAACTGGTTGAGGCACAACCATGTAAAGAGCAGAGCCTCTTACAATAGGAAAGGGGAAAAAACATAATAGATGACTGGGCTGCCTTCTTTCATTTTTTGACCTTTAATTGAAAGATTGAAGATAAGTAGTTCCTGGGAGGAAGCAAAAGGCTGATTCACTTACCCTGTAGCTTTGAGTGAAAAAGCTTCCTGGAAGCCTTACTATGTATTATGAATCATCCTCTTGTCATTCCAAGAAGTTCATAGCCACGTAAAATGTTAGAAATGGATTGATAGTGGAGTGATGGGCAGTAGGGCCTAAGTGAGAGGTTAAAGGTCTCAAGATAATACATTCAGGCATCCCTCAGGACATTTTTGTAAAGCTGATCTTTCTGACCTCAGGAATCCTTGTCTCACTGGATTAGGATTCACCGCTCTCTTAGAATAATGTCATTTTGAAAAGTTCACTTGTTTTATATGAAGTTTTAAAAATGAAGTCTGTTTCAGTTTTCTTTCAAGGAAATCAGATGGAGTCGTCATTGCTTTATGCTTATGGATTGTAAAGCATGTGGGCTTGACTGATTATCAGTGTGCCATTTCAAACCCTGCAACATAAATGAGAGTAGCTATAAAACAGGTTTGATCACAGTAAACACAAAGGATTCAATTATTAAATCCTTGAGAGTGGTACAGTGTACTATGGGTGGAAAAGAACAAGCTTTTGCATCTTTTGAGGAGACAGAACAGGGGTAAGAAGAGTAGTAATTCCTCTGCTTGGGATGGGGATCAAGTGTTTTGCAGTATGGCAAGAATTCAATTGACCTTGAAAGTACGTGAGCCCCTTATTCTTTTTCAGAACCACATCCTCTCAAGATGCTCATTAGGACATCTAATCCTCTCTATTGACATAAGAGTTTGCTATATATTCTTTCTAAAATGTAACTGCGTCCCTTTCTTAAGATACATTTTTAATCAAGATAATAACTCAGTGGCCATTTCTTAAACTGACTACCAAAAAATTGAATGCCAGCGAACTGATGTTCCTATATACAATACTTTTATGGTCTCATGTAAGAGCAAATTGAGGAATGCTACATTTTCTACAGTTGTTCACTTTTAAGCAAAGGAGAGGGCAGGGGATGAACACACTTTTTGCTCTGCTGTGATCTCTTCCATCATACACATTTGACCAATGTACAATGCTTCCAAATCTCCACACAGACAGTCCCACTAGCCTTAGTACTCTGAAATGAGAGATGAAGAAGAACTAGTGCATTGTTATCAGTTTATTCAAAGGGCAAATATACCCAGATGTTTTAATGCCTTTCTTAAAAGCTTGATTCTGAGGACTGGCATAATGGTACAACTTCATTGTCATGTTCCCAATTTACATGAGAGCTTAAACAGACTGTGAGACATTTCTTAGACTGACTGAGCAGTAGCATTTAAAATTACTGCAGCTTGGATTTGAAATGAGCACTTCACTGGGGTGAATACGGTACTGAAGAGTGAAGGCTTCTATGCCTTTTTCTGCTGATATTGTTTAGCTGGAGACAGCTTTCTGCAAGACTGGATTACCAGGGCAAGAGTGCATTGATTTACATTCTGAAGGTTATCTTTCCAGTGGAAAAAGGCACAACAGTGTGTGTGGGTTTTTTATAGCAAAGGTCTTGAGGAAAAATATATGCTAAAATAAAACTGAAGTTGAGGAGGAATCATACTGTGTGGATTTCTAAACAGTGAACTTTAATACTGGGGGAGTGAGGGTTTTATATTCTGATTGACTTTCTGTTGTTCCTATTTGTATGCTGGTATGCATCACAATAATGTGTTTTCACCCTTGCTTTTTGCTTTAGCCACTGACTGATTGACTCAGTCAGCTGAATGAATCCCAGGAGGGGATGACCAGATTTTTGAACACTAATGGTACGGTACCTCAGACCCCTCTATATGGATCGCCATTTGATTTGATTTATATAGTGAAGAGTTAATATAATATTATCTAAAGTGCTTTTTAGGATTGATTTATATACTCCTACTTTAACATTAATTGCAAAATATCTGTTGTTATCTCTCTAAAGGTTAGCTTCTCCTCCACTTACTCACATGAGTAATGTAACTGATTGCAGTGCATCTGCACATGAGAATAAGGAGATCCTGATTTGATGCCATGTTGAATGGGAATAGCTCCAGTAAGTCTGTATGTAGATGCTGAACAATGTAACTTCAGAGTAACACACCTTATCTCTTGTAATTCTTACTGTTGCTTCCTTTCTTACTTTGTTTGGCTAGAACAGTTAAGAATAAATTTGGACCATTTTACAAATAATTTCCAAGTCTACTTGTAAGGAGAAATTCCTGGACAGCCTCAAATCCTTCATCAAATATTCTTTTGCTTGGTCACCGTCTGCTTAGAGCAGGGCTGGACAAGTAGTTGGTTGGGGTTTCTTTCCAGATTCTGGTACTTCCTTTACTGTGCCAGTTTTACTGTCACAGCAAGGTAACTTGGAAACGACATTTCTACATCACTTAGCATTATGCATGTTGTGTTGTCAAGCCTTGGAAGTTCAGCTCAATACAGAAGGAAAATTAAGTTTGAAATTTTAAATATAGATTTATAAAGAAGTATGCAAAAATATTGTTTATTGGAACTAGGTCTTTACCTGTATCCATGCTTTTGAAAATCACTCCTATAATTCTGTCTTCCTGTCATTTTTCTGAAGTGAATGACGTCCATATGCTTCTTTTTGTTCAATTATTTTTGACAGTGTTTATTTCTGACACATTAACCAATTGTTTGTAGCCACAATTATCTCAAAGGATTGGAATTAACATTTTAATAAGATATAATCTGCTTCCATTCATAACTTTGCAGTTTTAAATTATAACACATATAGTACTTTAGTGCTGAATCATTTGAGGGATTCTACAAAATATAGAGATAATTGAAATGAGGTTTTAAACTTGGATTATTGAAAGGAGGATTAAATTCAATCTGTGAACAGCTTGAAATGTTTTATGTTAATACAAACACAAAAATTCTGTCAGATTTAGAGTATAGAGCCCGCTGTTCATTGGGAAGCAAGAAATAGATATATTATAGAATAATAAGGCTAAAAGGTACCTCAATGCATCTTCTAGTCCATCTTCCTCTCCTCCAAAGCAAGATGTGCAGCATACTTCTGCCAGTCCTGACAGATGTTTACCTAACTTCATGCTCCAGACTTCCAATAATAAGGCCTTTCCAGTCTCCCCAGACAAGCTATTACCAAGATTTACTAACTTTCGTATTAGGAAAAAATCTTTCTTCCTATAATTACCCACAATTATATGCCCTGTTCATCTGGACCTAAACTTTATTTTGTTCCTCCTGGCAGCTATCATTTGTATGCTTCAAGACTGTAGTATTCCTCAAACACCCTCTTCCTCCATCATTGATGTCCTTGGGCTAGCCTACCCAAATTCCTAGTCATAGGCTATGTTCCCTATGGGGGTTTCTATCCAAGTAGCAGTTGCTTTTTTATTTTTTTTGGCTGTACAATACAGTTCACTCACATTCATTTTGTAATCTACTGTCTGGCTTTTTTGCTCTCCTCACTCCTGCATTTCTGCCTCTGACTATTCCTGCATAAGCAGGAACAAGTCCTTATCTTTGGCCTTAATTAGTTTTATCATCTTTTTTTTTTCCACACCACTGCTTTAGTTAGTCAAAATCATTTTGATTTCTGTTCCCATTCTCTAGCATACCTGCAGGCCCTCCCTCTTTGGTGTCATCTGCAAGCTCAGAAAGAATCTCTCCTTGATAAAACCTTGAATAGAACCAGACCCAGGATAGAGCTCAGCTTCTTCCTTAGGTGGTTGCCTTCTTACCCTGTCATCGAAGGAAATGAGGGGTTTTTGACACAATTTGTTCTTGCAAAATCCATGTCAGCTGTTATCTGCCTTCTTGACATCTTCCAGGTGCTTACAAATAATTTTATTACTTCCCTTTTCTTTCCAAGAGTTGAAGTTAAGCTATCTATCTGACAAAATTCTCCAGCTACTCTTTCCCCCCATTTTTTAATATTAGGATCCTTCTAGTAAACTCTTTTCTCTCCAAGTTCCCACAGTTAATCACTTCTGAGATTTCTTCAGCTTGTTCTCTGCATATTTTATGATGAAAATCATCGGGCCTAGACTGTTCAAAATCACGTTAATTACCTAAATATTCTCTAACCTATTCACTCCTCCTTCTTCTCTGAGATTTTACCCTTTTTTTTTTTGGTATTTAATGCAACAGACTCCTACTCGTAGTTGACTTATTCTATTAGTTAAGAAGGAGTAGACCCCTCTGCCAGGTCCCTAAACATAATACACTCAATGCAGTTTTGCTACAACAGAATTGAGGAGGTTATAAAGATTCTGCTCCAGAAATTTCATGTGCCTTACCATAGCTCTCTAAACAATCTCTGACTTGCAGAGCAGAAGGTAACTTGGCTCCAGTGCAGCTGCAGCTGCACGTATCTGCCAGGCCGTGGAGTGGCAGGCTTATCCCACACACCGGTGCCACTGTGGCTTGGAGACAGCACTGGTGACAAGACTTCCCTGAAGGTCTGCTCTACTTTTACAGGTAATGCAGTCCTGGCAATGCTGCTACCTTTGAGGGACTTTCATGTGTCTCAGCATAAAAGCAGATTTTTTATTTAGTTATGTTGCATTATTGCAGTTTCCTCGTGTAACATGCCTAGTTAGCATGTGATCAGTTTATTAATCATGCAGTCATGGCCAGCGGGGACATGGAGAGGTATCCTAGCCAAATCCCTGTGCAGGTACAAAAATAAAAACTGAAGTGTTGCTGGCAGATGTTTGCCTTACCTGTTTTTAAAAGCTCTGTAACACTTTTAAGTAGTTCTTTCAACAACTGACTGTCCTATTAGCTAGGAAGTGTTTGCTTGTGTGGGCTAAATAATACTTGTTGCATTGTAAGGCTTTTATTTTCTAACCAGCCCTAGCTTAGTGGAAAAGCAGAGAAGTTCATTATCTTTCTCTCTGTGGCAATTGGCTATGTACTGGCAGATTGTGGACTCATGTCCAGGCAAGGTGGTTCTTCAATATTTGCACCATTTCCCTTGAAATAAGTTTTAAACATGTTGGGGACAGAGAATAGGTTGTTCAATTTCAGAGCTGGCAGAATGTGAAATCATGTATTGATTCTGTTATTAACCTAAAATATGTTTGATCAGCTTTTCTCACTTTTCACTGCACAGTCCTCTGTAATGCTATATTTTATTTTTTATTACATCTTTATATTGTCACGGTTACAAGTTTAAACAGGATAGAAACAGAACCTATGGAAGAATAAAATATCAAAGAAAATATTTTATTTTTGTATAGTTTCCAGAAAGCAAAATTTATCCCTACTGTGAGCAGATGCAGTTCTTTGAACTTAACAGGGATATGTGGAATTATCATGAGTCTGAACTGGCTTTTCACTGCAATATTGCTTATTGTGTATGTGCAGCAGTCACAAATCTCCTGCCAGTAATATTCAATGAAAAAATAAAGCATATAAGGACACATATATGTGGTTCCATGTTAATGCTGTTATAATAGAAATTAAACTGAGGCTATTAGATTAATAATAGGTACCAGAGTTCTGTTTGCATAATTAATGAAACAAACTATATCAGTAAACCAATTTGTAGGGCATCGGCATTGCAGGATTTTCCACACTGTGGGTGAGATAAACTGTTTCATGTTTAACAAGGCACATGTGAACACTTCAAGCTGTGACTGCAAGGCACAAGGTCAACCCCTTGTGGAACCAAAAGGAAGAAATATTAGGATAAACAGAGTTACATGTTGAAATTTATAAATTGATGGAGTGACTTGAGCGGGAGGAAGAGAAGTAGAATAGTATCAAACAACAAGAATATTATCCAACAGAAGCAGTCAAAAATAATGATAATGGGAAACCAGGATTAAAACCTTGTTATTAAAGATTGGATATTGATCCTTCACCCTGCAAAGGGTGAAACTTGAGTCCAGAGGACTCAGCCAGAGGAGCTGAGGGCATGCAGGGTGATATTTGTGTATGGTTTCATCATCCCACAATTATAAAACAGAGCACTCTCAGTGGTATCAACGCCTTGCAGAAAACAGTATGCCTCTGAGAAAGAGGAGGAACAGATAGCAAAGGAGGTGATGGTGGAATAGGCTACATCAGCATCAAATTTGCTAAGGTGTTTCATTTCACTTGATGTGAATTCCATATTGAGGCCAAATTCACTTTAAGACCAAGTTCCTTCTCTGATACAAAAGGCAGAGTGGAGCAATACACAACTATTATTTGTGTTTGCATAATATCTGTGCAAGTATAGTTTGTATTATATTTGAGTTTCCATAACTGCATGACAACTTGGATGGACAACCAGTGCACACGTGCAGAGTAACTTGTCAGTAACTGCCTGGGCACAGCAACTGAGGTGGCTTCTAATAAAAATCCATAACTCTTGGCATCATGTGCTGAGTGAAATCCCATGCATTCCAAGTTGTTAAGGCTTAGCAGTACCATTGGAGTTAAAAATGAAAGGTATAAAAAATGAAGTTCTCGTGTATAATTAAAGTGAAACTGGAGCTCATTTAAATACTTTTGTCAAGAGTCAGCATTTGGCTTTTTACAAGATATATGTCTTCGTGGAGTGATTAGAATATCTATAACTTCTTGTTCTTCTGAATTCTGAGGGTTTTTCCCTGTGTTTTCTCTCTGAGTAATATCAGACTACATGATGTGAATTGGATGTTGCTCTTAAAATACAATATCTTAGGCAGATGCAAAAGATGGCATAAAAGATCCTAGCAGCAATAACTAGCATATGTAAACTCTGCTGGGCCTGAATAGCAGGAGAAACTTATAAGATCCTTTTTGTGATACTATGCATATAAGAGCATCCCAAGAAACTTGCCCATGGGAGAAGATCTTTGTGGGGAAAAGGACATAGCCATTGGCATATTTGAGTTGATTGAAGCCAATGACCAAATGCTTGTTAAAAGTTAGTTATTAATATTTATGCTGAGATTCTCAAAGGAGCCTAAGGGAAACATATGCTCCTGACTCATTGAAATTCACAAGGAGATGAGTGCCTAACTCCCTTAGCTTCTGCTGAAAATCCCAGCCTTAATCTCTGTGTGACAATCTGATTTTGATGTTTTACAAACCATACTCCCAATAATAAGGATATCCTCAGGAAGTTGGGAGAATGCTGTGGGTGCTTATATTTAGTACCTTTATTTTGACATAATTGTTTAAAGGACTTTAGATGAAAATTTGTAAAGTGAAGCAATTTCCAGCTGAAAGCCTCCTAACACAGGCTTCAGTCTGTATTAGTGATGTAAACATATGCATTAAACTTTGTAATGGAATTTATGAAACTTAATGAGCAAATTTTTATTGCGCTGTAATACTATATTGAAGCTGTTCTTCCTTTTTCATTTTTCTTTGCCTACAGCAACAAATAAATTTGACATGCCATATTATTATGTTGTCCTAGTTCACTGTAAGTTTATAATGCTACCTAAAACCAGAGCCTTTATTTGAAATTGCTGGCAAAAGTGATTTTGCATCATGCCTTTCACTCAGAATTATATACAAAATGCACCCAATCATTTGAAAAAATAAGTTGATGGCATTTTTTTTATCATATTTATTTCTAATGTTATTGCAACTGTGAATCTTCAACTAACCAAGACAGCCCAGTCAGCTTATTTCTTCGAAGACTCACTGTAGCATTGTGAACAAATAGAACAGGTAATGGTAATTTAAACTCAAATGGCTGCTTTTGTTCAAAGGCACTAAGATCTATGGGTCTGTGCAAATTCAGTCCTTGGTTATACTCCTGCGATCCTACTGTCATCAAGCTGACTGCAGAATTGTAACCAAAGGAAAAAGTTTCACTCCTACTGATATGTCTGTGAGCCTGACTCCATAATCCCAAACAATTTTATTTATAACGCACCCCAGGGTGGAAATAATTTAATGTTTCAGCATGTGTTTCAGCTAATTGGCTTCTCAAAAATGAAGTAGCCCACAAAGTCCAGTTCTTTCTGCAGAACTGGAAATTTTGCCAAAGCCTTTACTGTTGGAACAGGTGGAGGATTCCTAGCAACCTCCACCTTTAGTAACTTGGCTTCTTCCCCATTATTGTTACCGTAAGCTATCAGGTTAACCCCCATGCTTCTAGACTCATAGAAATCCAGCATAAAAACTAGACTGATTGCCCATCAGTGACTATTGTATTTAAGCTGCATTGTGTTATAATAATGGAATAGGATTGTTTCAGTCTTTCAAATGACACACAGTATTTTCACAATGATGTTTCTTTTAGCTGAAAGCCATGTTTTGAACCCCAAGAGCTGTAGCAAAGCAGAGGCAAAATACGTACAATTCACATTAACATTCTGATAATGTTTAGAGGTGTAAATGATAAGGTAATGATAAATGATAGATATAAACACTACATCCAGTGAGAGATGAACCACTTTATCACTCTTCTTGTATGTGCTGCACTAGAACAATGGGCCCCAACTCAGGCCCACTGACTTATGAACTGTTTGGCTCTAGTGCCATGTATATGATAAATAATATTGGTAATACTCAGCAATATCGCACTTCATTGTCCAGCTGAAACCAGAGGATTCCTTACTTGCTTAAAGAAATATTTACTGAAATAGACCTTAAAGTTAATCTTACTGTATGGTTGAAGGACTCAATACCTCTCCCCTGATATTCTTCTAGAGTACGTTCACTGAAGGTAATATGTTACTAGCATAGCTAAGGGTCTACTTGGCTCAGACTTTCCAGGCACCCCAACCAAGGCTTTGTTTTAATGAGAAAGAATGCTGTGTTCTGGGGCTCAGAGCTCAATTAGCTGTGGGATTTTAATATTCTTATGCCTGATTAGGAGTCCAGGTAAAAGCAGGGCTGATTGAACATCTTTCCATATGAAAATGTAGGAAAAAATAATTAAACTGAACAAAAATGTCAACTTCTTTGTTAATGCTAATGCTTCTCCCCCACCCTCTTTGGTTAATTATGAAGCTCTCCATTTTCAAATTTGAAAGATCAAAAAAAAGAATTATTCCACAATTTCATAGTTCTTCCGTCTTTCTTATAAACAACTCTAGAAATGAACCTTTTTCTTCCTACTATGATTTAAGTTTTTCTGCCCAAGGTATGAGAACACAAGATTTAATAGTGACCACAAATGATAACATTGGTTAACTTGGATTCAGAAGCTTCTTTCAGCTCCTCCTGTTAAAGAGAAATTCTGTGGTACTCAGAGATGACATAGTGAAATCCTAGCCCCACTGAAGGCTCCAGGAGAACTCAGTTGCACTTATGGGTAGCAGAGTTTAGAATCTATTTTTATGATAAATATGCCCCCAAACTGTATCTGTGCAGGTTTCCTGCATAAACTTTGTAAAATCTAAGTATTCAACAAGACATTATCCAAGTTGTAAAGAACCTGTTAAGCATTGCCAAGCCTGTTAACGTCATTGTGATGAACACAAGTGCAGTAGAAGTCATCTGACAACAGGAACAGGGCAAACCCTCTTCTTCCTAAGCAATTCACAAAAGTGTAAAACAATCTTTTCATCTTTGTTTTGCAAGTGGAACGGCACTTTTGTCTTCAGAAACGTGTAAACTGTCACTGCCTGAAACATCAAGCTGAGCCTTGTCATGCCCGTTTATATAAGACTGATTGTGTAGTACTAATCTACAGGCTTTGAAACTGCTTCACTTGCTAAATCCAGCTGAAGACTGAAAAGTGCTTCATAAGTCCTTAGAGTGCTTTAACTTTGAAGAATTCTTTTGCAACCAAGACAAACGGGATTAGTACATGTGGCCTCCCATAAGGGAGCTCTGGATCTTCCTTTCACTGACAGAGCACCCTTGCCATTTTTCCTCCAATTGGCATGTCTTGATCAGAAAGGTAGAGAGATCAATACATTTGTAACAGCATCTTTTTAGCCTAGCTCTAATAAAATATCTGTCGAAGTCTCTGTATTACAAGACTGTTACTCAGAGCTTTCTAATTTTGCTGTAAAGCATGTTCTGGGCAACATTTTCTGATAGAAAAGTGTGCTGAAGTCAGTGGAACACTTTCTAATCAATTCCAGTGGCTCTGGATCAGGTTATAAAAGTTTATCCTGTTGTTTTTCTTATTTTTTTTTCTGTTGAGTTTCCATATCCATCACTAAATATGTTCTAGTATTTTTAAAAAAATACAGATAAACAGAAGCTTACATGATTACTGTAATTAAGGGTTTAGAGATTGTTTGGCTCTCAGAAGTACTTTTAATTACTATTTTTAAAATTAAACCTTACAGGCTGCTAAGGGCTAAGAAATCTCTGGTCCATTTGCAGGTACTTTCACCGATATGTACACATGGCTTTTATACTCCTTTCCCTTTACTGAGAGTATTAGCAACCACCCGCCCTTGTATTCAGAGGAGAAGCAGACCTTCCTCTGGCAGCTGGAAGGTGTGAGCAGGGTGGAAAAGCAAGGCCTTTTACTCACCACCCCTTCCAAACCGTACATGTCATTGTGACCCAGTTTGTAAAAGCAATGGAGAGCCATCCTGTATGCCTAACATTGTCTGCAGAGCTGAGAGGGGGTTTGCTGCCAGGGAAAATGCCTGGCAGGTTGCAGTGCCTGGAAATTTAGCTCATTCACTTTGGAAGTGTTTTAAGTCCATCAAAAAGAACTCTGTACTAGGACATGAAAACACAAGTGACTGAATCACACAAAAGCCCTGCTCAGCCTCTTCAGTGCCTAGGGAGCCTTGGCACCTTTTGAAAGGCAGTCTGCCCATTTTGGTTGAGCTTGTTGTCCCGAAAAGCGGGTTCGTTCGCCCGGTGTGCAAAACACCAAACTACACACAGAGCGGAGGTATTTTATTTAATTAATTTTTGCACAAAGAGTGGTGCTAGGAGGTAGCCCACAAACCTAGCACCCCAAACTGAGAAACTACAAGGCATTTATACAGTTAAATGTGTCAGTCACAGATAATATTCACAAGGGTCTGCTAATAATTGGTTAAGTTCTTTAGAAGTGTCAGCTAATCATTGGTTAATTTCTTTCTCTCTTTGACTTAAGGATACAGCTCACTTTTAATATCCCATGCATGCTTAGAGATTAAGGGACTTATTAGAAGGGGGATTCCTGGCCTATGGGCCTGATTTTTAGTATTATAATGAGCACCTTGTTTTAGTTCTTATCAACATCCTAATTAGTTGTTCTCCTTGACTATACACTTTATCACCCCGTTCTCAGCATCTTCTGAGGCAGGATGTTTCCTTTGATCAGTCTCTCAGCTCTCCTCAAGGATACAGTCGTAAAACAAAACAAGTGCTTCCCTATCTCTGAGTTCCCTTCTCTGGCCGTCAAATTCTGTTTTGCCAAGCTCACATGGTTCATTGTTATGGCTTAGCAGAAAATTCCAAAAATTCCATTTTCTTCAGGATATCAAGCTGAGTGCTTGGTTTACCCTGCAGCCATTCTGGAAAGACAGACAATGTGTTCTTGCACTTGACTGTCCAAAATGAGGACCTGTGCAGAACACATGAGCCACACTGACAATACTGAGTTCAGCTGGTGATAGCTGCTGGTGTGCAAAGGTTGCTCTGGTATTAGTATGGCTGCTCCCAATCTTTATGTAACATTTGAGCAGCGAAAAGCATTGTTCTAGGAAGTGTGTCCAAAGCTGAGGCACCCTTCACCCCTCACATGGGATCTGGACCAGTGTATAGAAAAGTTTCATAAGATTAGGCCCAGAGAAACCAGGGGTAGTTGAAGTGGGTATATTTGGGCAGAGCACTAACCATGGTGAGAATAGCTCAAGTACCAAAAGTAGCATAGCAATGATGCATCTCAGCAGAGTGGTTTAATGCAGGTGGAGTGATGCACTGAAGACTCACAGGGAGTGAGCTCAGGTAGCCCTCTCTGGCACCATGCTGTATGGAATAGATATTCACAGAGAAAGGCAAGACTTCAGAAACAATTATCTATTTAGCATTCCTTATTCCTTCACTTAGGGGTCTTGCACCTCACTTAGTCTTCTGTCTCCAGTGAGTTCCCTACATAACCATGATTAGTGAATTCTGCTACCAGGGTTGAGTGCATTTCTATCTGGGGCTTAGTCTTCTGCTTGTCTGTATGATCTCTAGCACGCAGTGCTTTGTAAATAATGGCAAATACTTTGGCTTACAACATTTTTCAAATCACGTGTAGCACAGAGGAAAAGCATCTTTGACAGCTCTGCAAACTCAGTCTTGAGATACAATACACTTTTACATTGCTGTAGTTTAAAAAGTTAATAGTATGCAGTTTAAAAACTGCCTACCTAGATAGTAACATGACAGATTTTAAGCAGCTTCAAGCCTCTCTAATGTAAACAGTATTAATACTAAAAAAAATTGTTATTTTAAGCTCGCTCCTTTTTTATTTTCTGTAAGGGGTAACCCTGCAAAGATGGCAAATGTGTAACTTTTCCATCACTTCATAGAAAAGCACCAAAACATACAGAAGAAAAGCCTTTCTCTCTGGCTGATTTCCCAAACGTACTTTGAGTTACCAACCACATTTAAGAGGCTGCTGGAGCTTCTTTGTACAGTGAGAAAGTGCTGAAACAGAAAAAGCATTGAGCAGAATATGCAATGACTCTGTGACAATTATGGGCATCAAACACAGGGTTTTCAGACACAATCCTTTATCCTGCAGATGTTACAGCTCAGTGTGCTGATCAGCACATTGCCCCAGGAAATTGCCTTGCTGATCAAAAGTGTCTGTGTGTGCTCCCCTTGCACATATCCAGCATAGTCTTTTCAGACCAACTATTAGTTTGAACATACAGGAGCTGGCAAAAATTGTAGATGAGCAGTTGAAACATTCCACTGGCACACCTTGATTCATTAGAAATCCTGCATCTATAGTAAGCAAAAATATTCTCCATCCCAAGTAACATTCAGCACTTATGATGTATGTAGGAACGTAACCTTTGCCTCTTTGTTTAAGGCTGTCCTTGGAAAACAGATGCCTTTTGAGATATCAGGAAATGCAAACTCAGTCATGGTAACATTTAGTTTTCCTTTCAACTTGCTGTATATAAAATCTGCTATGAATGAGAATTTTCTTGGTACTATAGGCATGAGGCCAAATCCTTTCCTGTTATTATCTCTTTCACTTAGTTGAAGTCATGTCAGAAGAAAATTTAGTTTTATCTCTGTACTGTGTTTTTTTGATAGAACTGTGGTCACTGTATAAAGTTGGCTAAGTGTTATTTGTTTCTGTGCCAGGAAATATCTTTCCTTCTTCAATCAAGGTGATCAGAGAATTTGTGCCTTTTCTTTGTCAGATACCCACTTTGTGCCATTTTGCATCTGAGTTTTGAAGATACTGAGGACTAGCTGCTCCTGTGACCTTCACTGACTGAGTTGGAAGGACTCAACGATGAGAGTCCATCTTATGGGTGAGCACTCAGAAATGGAGTTTCCATTATGTCCTTATAATGATAAGACTTCAAATCACAGTCTGCCTCCCCTGTCAGTCTAATGATTAAGGGATGAACATTTAGATCTGAGTTCAGCCACTCAGCTCTCTGGGCATTTACCTGAGACATCAGGTTGATTGTTCAATGCCCATAAAGTCACTGCTATGAGAAAGGTTAGTTAGTGGCAAGGAGAATTGTCTGTCAAAAGTACCTCTCTCTCCCATTCCCTACCCTCCTCCATGTTGGCATCTCAGACTAGGGTCTAACATTAATGAGAAGACTCTACTTTCACAGTGTGTCAGGGAGAAGAGGTTTGTGGCAAGGAAACATAAGGAGGTACACAGGTTAGACCACCACTTGTGGACAGGGGAACAGTGGGTCTGTACTTGCCTCGTGAGAGGCAAAGGAGAATGAGGAAGGACTGGATCCTTCTCTGCCATGCCCTCACCTAATGTTCTTCCAACCCAGCTAAGCCAAACCAGAGGGAAAAATAAGGAAGCAAAATATTTCTATGCCTTGCAAAAGAGAAAGGAAGAGCAAAGTTTTTCTCCAACCCGCTGTTCCATAGAGAAGCAACATGTGGCCATAATTCAATCTGGTGCTCACTCATTTGTTCTACAAAGCCTTTGCACTTTTATTCAGAAGTTGAATTTGGTAAATCTGACATGTTCTACTGTGGACCAGAAGGGAAGCTCATTAGAGAAATCGCAAGGCTAAGGCCTTTTTACCTCAGAACAAGCCTTTGCCTTTTGTTAATCAGGTACATTTCTCATTTACACAGATGATAAACATTTGACAAGTAATCAGCTCTGGGAGGAGTATGATTTACTGTTGCAATCTGGGTTGGTGGTATTAATAACAATAATAATGTTTGGCACTAGTATAGCCAGTGTAAACATAGGATAGAACAGATTTCCCAAGCTCTAGCTGACTGAATGTGGTTTTCCATGTCCTGCTGAGAAGGGTTTGCCAGGGACAGGTCTGTTGGGATCAAAAGAACAAAGAAAAACAAGAGCAGAGGTTTGGTGCAAGTTTGTAATTTTGTTTAAGGATGAATTACTGGGTTTGATAGGATTTCTGCCATTTTATTTCTCTCCGATGGATTTAATATAAGACTGAGCTTTTCAATGCAGTGCTGTGAAAGGATTTAATTTTTTAAAAGAAATTTGAGTAGGATTCTGAATAAACTGTGTTAAAAATTTTGTCTTCAACTTTTTCTTGCAGAAAATTAAGCATTTGTTGAAATGATGGTGGTTTTGGGGTGGTTTTTTTTTTTGTTATCATTTCATAGAAGGTGTTTGTTTTCCTTCAAAAGTAAACTAAATCTGTTTTCATTAAAAGAATGAAAACCTGAAAATGTAAAACATTTGTTTTGGTTGTAAAATCCTGTCTCCTCCCCTAATAATCCAAGTTTAGTTGTTCAAACTTCCAGTATTTTCAGGGAGGTGGGAAGGAAGATCCATGAGAGAAATTTCCAGAAACATCTGGTATCTGTGCATATTTCAAGAATGTCACCCTCTCTTGGACCTGTACGTGTTTTCCTCTATTTCAAAACTGTCTTTAGTCCAGATATATAACTATTTGCAGTGAATTTAATTCCTTCCAGGTCCATTTCTGCACTTCTGGGTAGCTGTTAACTTTTTCTGCAGTTAGTATACAAAGAATCAATACAGTTTCCTTTCTAAGTCAGTTATGCAAAGGGTCCAGACAAAATTAGGAGCAGTTTGACTGACAGCAGAGCAACTTTGCCATTAAATAAGTGTGAATCACTCCCATACATGACAGCCCTTACCCTACTGAGCAGGAGCAGGTATTCACTCTCTTGTACATTGGTGCAGTGTTTCTTTTTTATGGCTGATTGCTTAAATAGTGCAGCTGAGACTTGCATGGTCCTGCTGGTGGAACGTGATAGGTCTCAGAGGGCAGCAAAGGTTACATGCCATCTTGACGATTTTATTCAGTTTTATTCCTAGCTTTTCAAAGCTGCAGCCTAGCCCTTTTCTGAAATCTTTCTGATAGCTGCGTCATTTCAAAGAGCTGTCACCAACATTTTATTCATATATTTACTTCTTTATTGAAGAACTGTCTTTCTTTCAGGTATACCTGTTTGGAATGAAAATACTATTTTTGCAATGCACTTGAGTGTTTTTCATTTTGTGTAAATACAAAGTTTGGACACTCTTTTCAACCTTTCTATTGCAACCTTTGTAATATATTTGGTTGATAGATTTTCTTGCTATGGTTACTCCAATTTTATACAGCAGATTTCATTTGTGAAAGTAGTATCATGCTCTGCCCTCATTCAGCCTACTTTGTTTATTATTGTTTATTTTGAGGGGTTTTCCACTGCTTTCCTTGAAAACAAGTTTGCCGCAAAATAAGGAGCTTCTCATGTCTTTAAATCAACTATGTCCTGCACTGCTACCTTACAGAGAGAAGAATCTTATGTACTGAAGGACTAAGAAAATTTGCTGGCCACAAGAGTTCAGAAATCAAAACCATAGAGACAGTTTCCATCTTACTACGTGGCTTTTTTTTCTTTTTTTCTTTTTCCTTAATTTTTATTTGAAGAAAAGATTTTGCATGGCAAGTCACAATGATTTACTTACATGCTGCAGGCTGATTTAGGATGCTTATTCGATCAGTCTGCTTCTAATGACACTAGAAATACCGTAATGGATGGAACATTCCTGGCCTGTTCTAAATTGGATTAGATGGTTTACTAATGTAATACTGGCAAGCCAAATCAGCCTGCGATGCCATGGGGATTAATCTATAGGGAATATTTGATCTCTAATGCCCATGTGCTAGTTGAAGTGCAGTCATATCTTTTGATTTAATAAACCATTTTTATATTTCCCAATGGTATGTGAGTGTTTCAGCAGGATGAGCTAATTGGTAGAATTACCCTTTTTAAATGAAACTTCATAACTTGCTGCTAAATGGAAGAATACTAAGTACTTCAGTCTTAAAAGATTTGGCCGTTGTTTATGCAATTTCTTCTTGATAGCTTAAATGCTAAGGACCACACAAGGATTTGGTGTTCTCTGTTAAGAGACAAAACTAATGATGCTGATATATCTTGTAAAACTCTCATGCATTACTGAACTGAGGAGTCACAAAAGATACATATCCCTGGAAGTCTAATATATGAGATCTGTTTTTATTCTGGTCATCACATGATTCCTTTAAAAATTAACCCCTGATATACAGACATTTACAGGTTGATGATCAAATAAATTATTAGGAAATAGGTTGAGAAACAAGGAAAAATTACGCAGTGCCATGTTCTTGGGTGTCACTCATTAGCACTGTACTGTTTGCTGAGGTGTTCACTGCAGATGTGTCTAACCTTTGGCTGGCAGATGGCTTGTGCAGGTAGCAAACAGAGAGGCACAGGGGACGCAATAAGAGAACTGCAGAATTACAGAGCCAAAATTTCCTCTCTGTTTAGATGTGTGCATCTCAGTGCACTTGTACTAATTGATAGCTTTTACTAAAGTGAATGTAAAATGTCTGCATTATGCCCAAATAACTTTGCTGTTAAATAGGTCATCCTGTACCAGCTGAAGTCTGAGGTAACTTTGTGATTGATTTTGATAGCAGCAGAGAAAATATTTTGGTGAAATTAATAAATTAATGCACATATATACATATACACACACACACACACACGTTTCCCAGGTGTAATTGCCTTCATTCAAATAGCCATGATATAATGTAGAAAGACCTGAAATAAAATCATTCCCCTTCACTTTGCCTTCTGACTTAGCTGCTTCTATGGCTAATATTTCAGACTTCCATATGGATGGTAGAAACATGAAACAGTACCTACCACAATATGAAAATATATAATTTCCCCCACCAAATTATGTATGCCACACATCTAAGAGACTCCTCTTTCCCCTTCCCAGAACTGTGTCAGATCCTAAATTGAATATCCTGACTTACACCTGGGTTTGACACACTTATTATATTCCATAACACAACTGGGATTACAGGATTTCCAGTGATATGTTTGGAAGTACATACCACGTGGAAGCATGCGTTTCTAACCTTGGCCATTCGCAAAGTACCAGACCATAAAATAATTACATGCCAGTATATAGGAACAAGATTTTAGATCTTTTTAATGGCTTAAAAATTTATTATTGCTAATATTTCTGTCATTCCAAGTCTTTTCACAGTAAATGAGTAAATCTATTAGAAAAGTGCTTTGAGAAACAGTACTATAAAAACACTAAGGTTCCTACAATTTTGTCTGAAACCCTTTTCCAAGAAGCAGCATAAACAGAAATAATGAGAGTATTTGCTAGTCTGTATCAGGTGTTTTGGATGACTTATGCAACCTCTCTGTACAGCTAGATATCAAAATGTCAGTCAGTACAACCACCAGTACATCTTTCTGCGTTAGAGATTCTCTGTTCACGCACTGGTTTGCTGGTAATTAGAGTGGGCTTTCAGCTCTTTTGCTTCAAATTATAATCTATCAAATATATCAAACAAAGAAAATCAGATGATATGTTTAGCTTCCCAGCTGTTTTAGGTGGCAAGAGATCTTTGATCTTTTGACTGCCACTGAAACATATCCTTCCAAAAAAATCTCCAAACGTTACCATATCAGCTGAAGTATTCTTGCTTGCTGGAGTTGTCTTATCCTTCAGTAGACCAGTTGTCTTCCGCTGATATCTTTAAAATAGAATATTTTTCACTAGTACTGAGTCATCATGAGTTGTGTACCTCAATCCTTTAGGTTTCTGTGAAAGTCTTGTCTCACTTTAATGTTCTGTATCTCTCTTTTTTATTTTGTCTTAGAATGTAGGCCAGAATCTCACTATATGATTGTCTGGGTGTATGAGTAATCATAATGTTAAGGAAACAATTGTAGAGATTATTTCCTGTGGTTAGATTGGACAGTCATTACTTTTTTTCCAGCATGGAGCTTTCTGATAGACATGGGCAGCTGTTCTTTGACATATGCTACTAGCTATAAAACTTTTCCAGCAATGGTAAGACACTTCTGGTAATAAATCAAGTTTGGGAGAACCAGCATGCATTATCTGTTGTGTTCGTGTTCTACTGACATGAAGGGACACCTTTTCAAATACAGTTGCTTGAATTGTGCACAAGTATTTCCGTGCAAGAACAGAGACTGAGTTTTGCATGTGACTAGAGTTTGCATTTGTTTGTGCATGAACACAAGCTGACTGTTCTGTCTTGAGGAAGTACATCTGAGATGTTGATATACTGGAAATTTGCAGCTGAAGGCTATATATCATATCTGACATGTGAGTGTTGCTGTTTTGCTGTAAATTTTAGTAGAGTTAGTCAATTTAGAAGAGGATTATAGTTAGAAATAAAGTTATTTGTTAACATTTAGAAAATGTACCAGATGCAGTCAGGAAATAAATATGTTTGACTTAACTTTTGAATAGTGAAGAATAGCCTAAGTAATAGAAATGGAGTGATGTTACACATTGTATCTAAATATATTTTTGCCTATTGGCATACCTCTGCATAGTGCAAACATTCCTGATACTGTGACAGAGCAGAGGGTACACAGCCTTTATATCATAACTATATTTAGCCCCAGAGTCTGGTTATTGATACTTAAAATCTGATGAAGAAAATTCAAAAACATATCTATACAGTTATTTATCCCACGTACAGTGTTTAATAAACATTTGATGAATGCATTTATTCAGTTTGTCGTATAGTGATTTGCATGCAATAATGACTGAATGGAACTGAAAATAACAGGAAGAAGTGTTAGTGTAGTTCCAAATGCCTCAACAATATCGAGACCTTGTGCAGTCAATTCAGTGACTGGGACACTTCAGTCTATGTCTAGTAACTCCAAAAAACTGTTATTCTGAGAGCATGTTCTACAGCAACTTTAACTTCTGAGCATCTGGGTTATGTCAAGCACAAAGTGAAAGATCACCATGTTTTGGACAGTGGCGGAGACTTCTTACATTTCTGGTTTGAAACAATAATAATAGCAGTAGAAATAAAGATGTAGCCATTACACAGCTATATGTATGTGGAAGGTATTTACTTTGAAATTGGGATTCATTTCCCTGTGTACTGTCCAAGACACTTTACACATTTTAAAGAACTCCTGTAAATCCATCCCTGCTTTTCCACAACTGTGGAAAATAGTGAGAAAACAGGCTTTGAAACCCCTGCACAGTGGTGTATGCATATAGGCTGTCTGAAATCTCTTCTAACTTTTCTCACTCTCAAGCCGTACAACTGCTTCCAGAGACACCTGACTTTACTGATGAAGAGCTGTAATAAATTGTTCCAGTAAACATTTCCCAAAACGTTTTGATGACACTCAGAGTGACATAAAGGTAGAGTCAGTAAAGAGCAACAAGCAAGCAGTACTTCACCACTGTCGCTATAATGCTAGCAAGACAAGCATGCCGCTTCTGAGAACATTACAATATATGTTAACAAGCACACTCTGCCTTGCGCAAGAGAAGAAGAAAAACTGTAGGGTGATGATGATGACTTGGAACAGCACAAGAATAATGTTCTGGTTATGTATTCCACCACTTTGTACTCCTTGACTTTCAGAAGCGACCATTTCATAGAAGTCGTATTTGCTTTCCTTTGATTTACAATTATTGAAATTTTAATAAGGATTGTGCAGTGACTGCAGACATCACATATTGTCAGTGAGAAATTATAACTTTATTGCAGCACATACTGACAGCCAACTCATAAAAATGAATGACATTCTATATCATAACATCTCGTAGGCTGTTCAGCATGTTAATAGCTCACTTCATCTTTCTTTAGCATAATGAGGCAGACAGTGTACCAATATTCAACGTGAAAATGAAGATTAAGAAAATTTGAATTGAAGCAAGAAAGTAGCATTTAGCAGAGGTTCAGGCAACATTCAGATAAAAAGTTTCAATTAAAGTACTGTTAGGGAGCCTTTTATCACTGGAGCAAAGCTTTGTTACCAAAGACCAACGCTTACTACAAAAAAAGTCTGTTTCCAGCTTACTTGGCTTTTGAAATGCTACTTCTGAAAGGATCTATAGTCTTTTTCTTATCCCATATAGTGCTTTTTTCTAATAGACTCAATTGTATAAGGTTAGATTGATTTATAAGTTATCTTTTCATATTACATCAAACTAAAAAATTGAAGCAATATTTAGGAAGGGAGTAGACATTTTTAGGACTAACTTAGATGATACTTTTCTTTATGCTATTCTACAAACAGAGAAAAAAAAATATTTAGTAGCCAACCTACAAACTGTTGCCATATAAAGCGGTGATTACAACATAGGACTGTCTCTGAAAGAATTATCATAGATCTACTTCAACTCCTAGGGATGCGGTTACAACAGCAATACTTCTGATACACAAATACTCCTTAAAGATAGACTTAAAGAAATGTAAAACAGAACATGATGGCTGATGATCTGTCAGGTTGCATTACAGATTGATTTTTACTACTTTTATTGGTGGTTCCCAATGTACCCACCCAAACACAGACAAAACTGTCCATTTACTGTTCCAAATCTGGGAGTGTTACTAATCAATAACTATGTAGTTGCTTAAGACACCACTGCAGACTTGCTGCAGTCAACTATCAACTTATTTCTCCATAGTATGAACCTGAATCAACCAACTGTAACTACTTATATGAGTAAAATTATCCAGTAAAATTTAATTTGGCTTTAATTTTGGTGCTGATCAACTACAAACTCTCACTTCAGCTTTTTAAGGACTCCTTCTTCAGCTCCAAAAGTATCAAAATTAAAGAAACATGAAGTTTTGGTAAATTCCTAAAACAAAACATTTAGTGTTTCTTTTCCAAAATACATGCTCTTTTGAAACAAAGTTTTATGTATCTGCATTATCAAGTGCAGCACCTGAGCCAAATGTAGCTCCCTTGATGTGGAAATATATATTGTATCTGTTGGAAGGGAATGCATCCCATGACCTGGATAGCGCACAGTAGATTGATATTCCTTGTTGGAACAGGACGGCAGATTTGATCCTTTATCACCCTGGAGGGCTCTTTCAGTGGAGCCTCTGTGTGAAGAATGCCAGATCAGTACAATGTTTCATCCACCTCAGAAATACCTGTGATTAACCAACTTACTTTGGGGTCTACAATCACCAGTGGTGAAGGTTCTTGGTGCTCCAGGGCACCAGCCCCAGCCAGACTGCCTGCCACAGAGAGCCCTCTGCTGTTGGAAGTGGCCGCAGGTTCAGGACAAGGTGACTTTTTCTTTTTTCTTCAAATCCCAATCATAAACGAAATAACTCAATCTTCAGGCTTCTTTTTTAACATTATTCAAACCAAAAAGTGATTTCTTCTGAGCACTCCCATAACGTCTGACACCTGCAATGTTGTTGACTGAGGTACATGAAATAACAGTCACATCCTGGAAGCACTACTAAAGATACATCCAATTTTCAGCCAATTTAATTGAATTCTCTATCCTTATTCCAAGTACAAAGAAATTAGCACTGTATGTTCCAGCTAAAAAAGACACTCCTAGTGATGTATGCTGTCTGTGGAGATCTGTCTACCCAAATTTAATGGTCCTCTTCTGTTTGTTGGAACTGCTTTGGCTACTGCTTTTTTCACCCTTTTGATTTTAAACTGTTATTCCTTCAGCATGCTTTTCAGTTCATGCCATTTGGGTTTTCTATCACCAACTGTTCATTCTGATTTGTTACTTAATGGCCTAAGCTGACTCCTGATTTGAATCTTCACTCATTAAGGCTTTTCGTTATGGGTGATTTTGAAATCTATGCTGATGCTTTGGAGCATCCACTATTACAAAGGTTTAATGATTTGTTGAATCTCCTCTATCACATTATATTAATTTTCCTTCTTGCAAAATGGGCCATACATTAGAATTGGGTATGTTAGTTAATCTTCATCACAGTAATATACTACTCTTTTTTCCTTTACATTTATTTCCTCATTGTGGGCTAACTGAAGGTTTCTCTCCCTTTCCTTGCTTTTCCTGTAGTATTTACCAGCTCCCCAGGGCTCAGTGGTGCTTTTAAATCAATGGCCCTGTGTGAAGACAGTTTTCAAAGCCAGCCAAAGCCCCCTCCCAAGCCCTCTCTCTCCTTTCTGGTTGTCTCCTCTATGTCTCATCTTTCCCTCAGCTGTATGGAATTCCTGCTTGTGGTTCCTTTCCCTTCATTCTATTTGATTCAATGTACACAGTGGCCATATTGGTATTTATTGCACTTTTTTCTCATGAAATTAAGATTCACTTCTCTGTATTTCTGCAGACAAAAAAGATTAGACTAACTCACTCTCTTCTGGTGGTTTGCCTTGGTTTAAGCACACTGTATCCATTCCTAAGGCTAATCAACCTTCTGCTGAATATTTCTTTTCACTCAAGGTCAACTCCTAGCTTGCTAGAATATGCCTACAATTACTTCTAGAATTAAGAAAGCTTGGCTAGTCTACCTAAACATAGGGAGTTTTAATCCAATCTATACCATTCCTTTTATTTCACTGGCAGTTGAGAAGGTGGTAGTGAAATAGCTTTTCAGCAGCTTCATATATTTGATTTTATCAGTAAGTCTTAGTTCCAAGCTCTGATTGCTCATTGGAAAAACTCAGAAGTAATTCTCTGAAGCTAGTGAGTTTAATTTATCCCTATGTCATAAGCGAGTTCAGCTTAGGACTGGAGGTCTGATGCAGATAATACTACTTTAAAGGTTATCTGGCTTTCTGCAGGGTTTAGGAAGTATAGCTGCAGTGAAGAGTAACCGGAATGCAACCACTGTCTGGCAATGTCATGGGCACCAACAAATTTATTGAAATACAGAGCTAGCCATATATATCAGCTGATGACAGGTAAGGATTGTCTTCCAGGTTGATGGAATCACTTTTCACACCTGCAATATGAATGTACCATATACTTCAGCCAATGCCAGGTAGGGACTGTCTCCCTGGTTGATGAAAGCTCTCATTCTTGCAGTACAAATATACCATAAATCAGAAAATATTTGGCAAAAACTAATACACATGGGAGGGCTTCATGTGCCATGTTACTTCATTTGAGGATGATTGCCTTGAATTCATGAGAGTTCAGTGATGTAAATTTGGTGCAATCTCGGTAAAATTATACAGATTGTCTCATTTTGCACCAATTCATAGAGTACAAACTTCTCAACTGGTGGTGTGCAGCCAAACAATTGCCCTACCTGATGTCTGTTTTTTCCCGTTTGCCAAACTTCTTTTTTCATGATCCAGGTATCTGTGATCTTTTCCTCTTCACTTGGGATTTGGACTGGTTTATCAAATCTTTTTTTCTGTCTTCTGTTGTTAGTTACCTAATGCCATTTGTCTGAGGAATTATTATTGCAACTGCCGAATGCCTTTTGTGGTCAAATCACAAAAGGACCATTATTCATAGACATTGTTTGTGGTGTCACTGACATGCAGAAAATACCCAGCTATACTTTCCAGTCTTCACAGACCTTGAAAAGCAGTTGATGTTTTGCATAATTATCTGAGGGATACTTATAGATAGATGGCTTCATATTCCTTTAAACCTTGTGGTAAAGTACAGTCAAGCTGCTATTGAATTTCTGGTTTCCAAAAGAGCATTCAGGGTGAAAACAGCAGCTTTCTGCACTTTATTCTTTTCCTCTATTAAATATATACTATACTTATTACTAAAGTTATTTGCAGGTAATATGGGCTTTTTAGTTTGGTCTTACATTTCAGTGTTTCAGTGTGCAAATAACTTATTTGTATTTTTATGTCACCTTTTGTAGAAAAAAATCATCCCACTTTTCTGCATATATAATTTCCCAAGGAAATGCCTGAATACTTACACAATTTGTGTAGTCTCTTCATGATTACTTGGATTTAGTGCTATACTGTTTCCAGGTTGTTTTCTTCTTTGATTCAACTTCTCAGAGGAATAAAGATCGACAAAGAATAAGAGAAATTAAACAGGCTCTTTATTAACAAAGCTTTTCAAGCACAGAGCCTGCTCTCAGCATTTCAGCTCAGCATACAGAGGCAGAGAGTAAGAACCAATATCCTACAGAGACTTCTGCATCTCTTAAAGAACCAGTGCCCTCAACAAACTTTTGAAAAATTATCTGCAAAACAGTAGAAATTCAGACACATCATTAGTAGTATTCTTCTGTAATATCAGCTTTGAAATGTACATCACATGATGGGCAGGAAGCAGCTGAGCCATCTGGGATCAGGTCTGCTACTGGTAGCTGGGTAGAGAAGAGCTGGAGTATTTAGGTAACAATTTTCAAATAGATGGGATATAGAGGTGCACCAGACACCTTTTTTT
>WEKW01027452.1:0-11905 GCA_013389905.1 Sula dactylatra | reverse complement strand
GGCCGGAGCTGTCCAGGGGCTCGCGGGTGCTGGGCGTCCCCTCCCGCAGGGAGCCGGCAGGGGCACGCAGGGAGCAGTCGGCGAGAGCGTTATTTAGTTCGTTGCTAACAGTATACAGTAAAAGATTCTGATACGTCTTGCTGTGGCCTGGTGAAGAGTTTTAGCACAGTTCCTCTTGTCTTCAGCTCTTTTTTGCCAAAGCTTTTCTGCTTCGGTTTACTGCTGAGGTCAGATTTGGATGTCTGATTTTCATTTATTTTTACTGAATTGTGTAGGTGCCTTCATTCTTTGGAAAAGACTGGTTGTGCAGCTCACCAAAGAGGTAAATTAAATCTAGGGCCTCTTGCACACAGAAGCACCTGAAAAACACCACTTTTAAAGGGGACGTGACACTGATTATATGAAATCAGTTCTGCCTGGGGTCTAAAAAGCCTTTGAGGAGAGACAAGAAAATTAATCCATATGAGCCCAGAATTGCTGCAGGTGCTTACATGCACAGATTTGTGATATAATACAGTGAGAGGATCATCAAAATAGAGTAGGAATGTGGGTTTTGGTCACCTAGAACGAAGAGATGTTAAATGGTGTTACTCCTGTTCCAGAAGGATTACTCACATAGAAGTAACATGCCAAAGATAAGGCTTAGATTGAAAGGATTTTAAGGATAACAATTAAAAATCCATCCCCAACTCCATGTGAAATAAACTGGTAGTTTCAACATAGTTCCTGGGATATTGATGTCATAGCAGAAAAATTAATGGAATTTATACTAGTTGCATTTCAGCTGTCAGATTCATCAGGGAAAAAGTCAGTCGCAAACTTAACTAGTGCCTGAACTGAAATGGAGAGTTCTGCTGAACCAGTGTGGGCATGGTGTGCAGGTCGCTATGGGCAATCTCACACTACAAACTCTGACTGTGAATTTGCTCTCTATATAAAGAAAAATGGAGCTTTCAAGGCTGTCAGTCAGGCACCATTCATAAGCAAAGACTTCATTTCAGAAAAGGAGAAAGGAACCTGCCCAGAAAAGACTGGTTTGGAGAGACAAAAGGAGCAACCAATTTTGTGCATTGTCTGCTAGACAAGGATATAATAAATGAATCAATGAGATGATGGCTTTCTGTTAGTTGTGGGGAAGGCAGCATTATGACATGGGTCTTAGCAAGTTTTGTGCTGGTTCTTTTTTAAAACTTGAATTCCAGTAATGATGGTTTTCAAAAGAAATGGCAAGATCATGCCCTATATTTCAATACACCATTTTCAGCTAAACCTCACTCTAGGCAAAGGACAGAGTGATGAAGAGGAAATTATAGGAATGGAAGAACTCAAGCTATCTCAAAAACTTTACATAATAAGAATCAAAACATGAAAGCTGTCTGTATCAATTTTGGATAACATGACTCTCATGGACCTCTGAAGTCTCACAGCAGAAAACAGTAGCGTGAAATGTATGAGGGTCCAGAACAGTAATGTCCAGGAGAAAAATTGTGCAGCAGATTTCTCTAGGAAGCACTAAAGAAAAATTCTAATATAATCTTTCTAATTTTCTAAAGATTACAGTTTTTGCTATCTTGGTAAATGGAACAGCTATGCTTGCAGGAGACCTGCTGTGTGTAGAATTGTTGCTATTATTATTATTATTAATAATAATAATAATACATACCAGAACATCAGGTACAGACCTGAATTAATAGTGCTGCTGAAGCCAGACAGAAAAGTTATAGTACGATGAATAACGTTTTACATGATATTTTCTAGAACATCAGAAAAGGCTCATGGATCAGATAAAGATTTTAATTTTCAAAACATCACATTACTTCAAAAACAGAGCACAAGCAATTTTCTCTTTGATCTGTTCTCTGAATGGGAATTCCCTACATATGTTGTCTGCCCATCAGCAGGATAAGAATCAGTGTACAGTACACAGCTCATTTCCCAACTTGTTCTTTCTTAGTATCAGAAATGTAGGCTTGCAGGTGTAGACACACCTGTGAATGACAACCTATTCTACATTCGGAAAGCTAGAAAATTCTCAGTGTAGTAGACAGCTAGAGATCTTCTCACAGAATAATTATATGAAAAGGTTACAATTCACTGAATCTTTTTTCCCATATGCTTGAACATCTGGAATATGGAAGAGCTTCCTTTATGTGTACATATGTAGCTAGACAAAATGTTATACTGCCTTCTACCTACTAGAAACAAGTATCTCATTTGCTCTATTTAAATGCCCAAGGGATACACTACAGTCAGGAGCTGACAGATACCAAAGATCTACAAAGATCTGCAGAGAAGAGCCGAACAAATGCTTGAAAATAATGAAACAAAGAAGGAAGAGAGAAGTAAGAACAAACTTGGGACAGTTATATTGTTCAAATGAAGCAATGCTGAGAGACATGGCATTGGTAATATCCTGTTATGCCAGTGAGACACAATAAACTGATTCTGTTCTGATTTACATCTGTATACATCTGAGGTAATATATGGCAGTCATAGAAGAATTCTAGATTCACATTTTGAGTAAGTTAGATCAGCATCTGCTGCACTAATCACACTATAAAGTTCTAAACCTTGCTATTACAAGTTATTAAAAAAATATATCTCTACAGTGTTGTTCACAAACAAATGCTAAAGCTGCTACCTTTCACAGGTTTTTTTTTAAATAATTTTCCAGTATAAAAAGGCTAGTGTACTGATTCACAGAAAATCACTAATAAAATAAAGAATACAGCACAGTATTTCTTTTTGGTGCCAGAACTGCATAGCAGTGCTCTTCACAAGAAGGTATTCTTATCTGATAAAAGATTCCACAATTAAATTCATTCATAAAATGAAGATTAAACAATTTTCTTGTATCTCTTCTTCTTTCTGGAAGGGTCATGACAGCACTAATGAAGGTTAAGTAGACTGAGGAATGATTTGTAGAATATCTGTGGGAGATCTGAGACACGTGCAGCTTATCGAAAAAGCATTGTAGCACCTACCACATCATGTGTCATGTCAGGTGAAAAAAAATCTTTCTTCAGTTCCCCAGGCATTTCAAATATAATTACTCTAAATACAATGGATGAAGAATCCTATTAGTTATGAGTGAAGTGTTCAAACTCATTCTTTTCCCTCCTGTTTTATTATATTTGGCTGTTTTTTCACCATCACTTTTTGAAACGACAATTATTTTGAGTCTTATATTGAAATAATAATTGAAACTGAAGACATAGGAACATGTAAGACATGCAGTGCCCCAAGTCAGTTGGCTATGCATGACCAGGACAGCAGGCAAGGAGCCTTCCTCTGCTAGATGAGTGATCCAGGCCCAGTCTGCATCCCTTGGTGTTAAGATCAAGGCAGTGCTAGGACTCTTGTAGCAGACAAAGGAAAGTAAAAAGATTTGACTTTTCCCTATATCTGTTTATGGACTTGTCCAAACATGGAACTGAGGAAGGCCATGCTGTGGATTGTAAAAGGATTTCAATAGATTTGGAGTCATCCTGTGAGAATTTATAAGGCTGGGCATGTTAGCCTTATTATGGACTGTATACACAGTACAGTTGGCTTAGTAGTGAAATGTCTGCAGTACTCACAGGAGGAGAATGTATAGCTCATGATAGCCATCTCTTTGCAAAATCTTGAGTTAAAGGGTAATACCAAAACTATTAATTTTGCTATTTTTGCTGTGGCTGTGAACCTGCAAGACTTGTTTTGTCCTGTAATGGAAAAAGGCCATGACAGAGATTAACAAAAGACTTGTCTGTGGCTGAAGGAAAGAGATTTACTTGTTGCAGAAAAATGGCTATCAGGGAACCAGACTAAAACATGAAGCTTGTTTGAATGTGCCTGAAGAAGTTAGCCTTGTCTATGTTGCCATCAAGCTGGCAAGGTGTAAGTACACTAGGCAAACACATATAATGCATGCCAGTCTCAGGAACCTGTGATTATACGTTTTATTTCCACTGCTAATGTATATTGTGTTTTGTTGTTTAAATGGATTTTCTGACCAATATACACATCTCCTAAATGGGAGAACGCCACAAGTGCTTGAATTCAGGTGAGTAAAGTACATAGTTTTATGCAGGGTTTGACAGTTTCTCAGTAGTTTTGACATTTCTTCCCAAAAGAGGCAAAAGATCTGACAGCCGGGGATGAATGAAATCTGAAAACTCAGAAAACAAGCATGTCCAGCTAGCTGCATATCCATAATAGAGATGCATCTATTTTATGAGCTCTCTGTAGTATGTGTTCAGACCCCATCCTGAGTGCTTATCTCTGACCCCTAAACGGGGGAGGGAGGGCTAGTTCTGTTATGCATGAGATTTTCGTTAAATTAAAGAAAAGCCAATATTTCTTTTGCCCACAGCAGGAGTACTTCAACTCTAGAAATTGTGGGCCCAAACTTATAAGATGCTGACTGATGTCTATTCTTTTCACTGTTGGAAGGAAAGTCATAGACACTGTACCATTATCAACAATTAGGTCAATTTGTGAAGGAAGGCACACAAAACCAGTCAAAAAGGGCAGTCCAGCAAATTGAAATCACTGATGCCAAAACAAAATCCTTCAAGCTCAGATGCCAGGCAAAATAGTCACATTGGAAGCAACATACCTTAGCACTCATACTAGCTAACAGAGAATTCAAGAATCATATTAAAAATAGGAAAGATGTTTGTAGCAGAAAATAGAAATGTATGAAAAAATGAAAGCCATATAGCACAACAACAAGAGTGAGAGTTTTAAACTCCAGTGCAGTCTCGGTGCTAACATATGGCTGTGAGAGCTGGAGCTACCCAAAGTGTAAAATCAGACACCCTAAAAAGTAAATGTCTATAAAAGATTCTGATTCTGGATAAATATACTTTTAACCAACATGGAGAGATGAGAAACCAAAATCACCAGCCAGCAGTTTATCTCCATCAGTATGAAGAGCACACTCAGTAGATGCAGAATGTGTACTTCAGGTGCCAGGACACAGACACTCACCCAGAGCTGTCAGGTGCGTACTGTGTCTCGAAAAGAGGCTGTGCAAGAAAAGCCCTTGGAAAACCATTAGCAAGGCAGTTGGAACTCTCTAGGGCACTTGGAAACAGCAGCAAATGGCAGAAGTAGAGAAGACTGGTTTCTGACCCATTCACTTATGCTGGCAAGGAGTTATTAAGCCAAAGAATACAATCATTAAAAGCAACTGCATCCTTAGGCCAGAATAGCCAATTTCTTCATTAATTAAAGTGAACAGAATCTTCTACTATAACTTTGACTTCTCTGGCACTTGCAGCTAATCAAAGCTATCTAATAACAGCTGCATCATTTGTATAATTACTTTCTGCAGAACTTGTCAGAAACCTCAAGATGTTTTAATAGTATATAGGAGACTAGCAGATAAGGGCCATGGGTTCAGTGTACCCTAGTTTACTTGCTACATGTATTGTGAAATGCATTCCTCTTCATGGCTTTGAGAGACCAGCAATCTATACAAAAAATGCAAAATATGACCTTCCCATTTCACTGTTTTGAAAGTTGGTGGGATAAGAAGACTGTGCTTAGTTCCTGCAAGTTGGGGGAGAGAGAATGCCCGTCCCCCACTTGGAGAGCTCTGCTCTGATATGACTTTCTGCCGGACAGGCTGTTGGGGAAGCTGTGGCAGGAGAGTGGTGTACAGGAAGACTGTTGCCTTCAGCAGGATGGATGATATATACCTACCACAGGTTTGGGCACCTGGTCTCAGGTTACCGAGAGGATACATCAGCTGTAAACACAAAAGAAAGCACTTTCTTTGAATTTGAGTGCCCTTCATCTCTGTAATCCAATGTATTTTCAGTTTCTTCATTAGATGTACATAAAGGTATCAGTACAAGGCTCAGTTGCTTTTAGAAGCTGTGCTAAGCAATTCTGCTTTGGAAGAATTTACTCTGTGAAGTAAATAAATAAATAAACCTGACAAAGGTGTTTTTCAAAACTCTGAGGAACTGCTCATCGCCTGCTGGCACTTCTGAGTTTACTGTGCTGCATATCGAGTTGTTTCTGCTCTCCTGTATTTTGCTTCCCTTTCAAAAGCTTTTTCTACTGCAATTTGTAAAACATCTTGCGGGGCAATTCCTCTGCTTGCAGCCTTGCCTGTCACATTGCTTTTCCTTCACAAATAGTATAAGGAAATAGAGAATGACTGTCTGGGATGATATAGGTTCTTTTGTTGCTATTACATATGGACAGACTTGTGTTATAGACTGGTTACCACCTGGTTTCTTCTGAAAATGGAAAAGCAGTTTTCTTCTTTCTTATAAAATATGTGAAACATCTAATTAATTTTGCTCATATCCACTCATTTACATAATAAATCCTCAGAGGACCACATGCTGAAATCTTAGTCAAAACTCTCAGTAATCCATTAAGACATAGCGTGTGTTTAATAGTAGTGTTTTCGTGACTTGGAAAGTGGGGGAGGGTGGTCACATTGTGATACTAAATCAAAGAAATCCTGCAAAGTATTCACACTCAGTTTTGGAGTCACAACTCCATTGTATCACTCTGTATGTCCTCTGAGATCAAGTCTTCCAGAACACTTGCTTCTCAGATCTTACGACTTGAATGTTTGGTACCACTGAGTTGTTCCTCTTGCAGCTGGGTTGGGCAGCATTGCTTTCAGTCTTTATACGTGTGTTTCTTCCAGGGACTTCGGAGTCTGACGCAGGTTGCCTTGTACAGACCATGAGGGTGTACTCAACCTCCAGCTCTGCAAAATCAGTGAGATCTGTTGTAGAGGGACTGAAGGCTTGTTGATAACTTTTGAAATCTGGAGTTTTCACTCTTCATTCTTCTACTCTTTCTCTTTATCTGCCAATAATGCACAAAACGTGAGTAAATAAATTTGCTTCCTTCTGCCCTGTCAAAATGTTACCATCTCTTTCTGTACTATCTCAAAAAATTATTGATCATATTGAGAGCTTTAAGACATTTGTGCCGCAAACACCATTCTTACTGCATTTATTCTTTGATCAGGGAAGTATCAAGTCAACAGCGTTCCTATTTTGGCTCCACTGGGACATTGAACAGAATGGCACTGGTGAATGATTTAGCCCCAAAAGAAGTTGCAGCTTACTTATAACTAAATTCAAACCTTTCAAACTTTCTGTCCTTTCTCAAATCCTTGGTTTTTCCTTTAGGTCCGTCAGTCAGTACTTCATTAGGTATATACAATTTCCCAGCATCTTGTCATTTACGATAATAAAATACATGGTCATGAATCTGCCTAGAGGAGGTTTTAAATACATCTGTGCACATTTATAAATTCAGGTGACCATATAATTCTTAATGTCCTGCATAGTTACATGATAAATTATTGTCATTGACTTCCCTTATTTTTAATTTCAGTGACAAAAGACTTGTTGCCATACATTTGAATAACAGAAAGAGTAACAAGGCACAGCAGAATACACTTGTGTTTTGTGGGGGTTTTTTATGTTGGATATCAAATAGATTTTACATCTTGTTAAGAGCATTTCTCCATGGAGTTTTTAAGGGAAAAATGAATTATAGTTGTGTAAATTGTGATGTTTAATTATTCTCTTCGGTCAGTGGCATGCTGGGAATATGAGTCTGAGGGGTGCCAGCCAGGTAGTGCAGCCTTGACGAAAGCCTTGAATGGGTGCACTTTTTCATGTCCAAGGAAACTGTGTGGTGTTGGGAGCAGAGAGAACGTCTCTGTCATCATTTGCCAGGAGCTGATAATGCAGGGAAGTGAACATTCCCTGGGCAGTGGTCCCTGTTGTAGGTTCTTTGGATTTCAAATGAAACTGGTAGTGCTTAGCACCTTGAAGGACCAAACAGCAGCCTATGAACTGGAAAGCAGACAAGTTAGTTAATAACTGGTCACAGACAAAAAAAAAAATGACAGAAAAGTAGTATGGCAGACAAGGCCAAGCACAGATAGATGGAGTTTAACCATTTATAAGAGCCTCTCTGGGGACTGTGATGGATTTTGGAGGAGGCCATATGTGACTGATAAATTGGCTTCAACAAACCAAAATTATCTGTAGCAAGATTTGATTTTTCATTGAAGATCTATTTTTTCTATGTAAAGCCCTCAATTTTTTTTTTTTTTTTTTTTTTCAGATAAAGTAAGTGGAAAAAGAACTGTCAGTTTTAGAACAAAAGCTGATTTTTTTCACAGAAAGTAACTGCCTCCTACAATTTTTTCTGAAACTATTATTCTCCAATTAAAAAGGCTGTCAATAATGAAATATAATCTAACAATTATGCCAAATTCTCTTGTTCATTTAAATTCTGAGGTGGTGCAGTATTGTACTGATTGGGTCTGAGTCTTATAACTCTTCAAAAAACTGCTTTGCAAAGAGCAGTTAAGATGAGCTTGGTTCTTGTCAAGTGACTTGTTTTCATTGCATTTTAGCCCTTCTTGGGGATAAAAGGTCCTGGGTTTAGCTCTAGTGGCTAATACTGTGCGTTTTCCAGCCCCCCTAATCTCTCTCCCTCTATGAGATTCCACATCTCAACATTCATTGCAGTGAATTGATATTATTAACACTAACAACTCAGACTAAGAAACAGGGCTGTAGTGTGACAACCACCAAGAGAGTATGTGTCCCAGAGCCAGTATGGTCTAAACGGTCTATCTGAAGGATAGGTAGGGAAACAGGCACACTTGTGAGAGTAGTTCAGTGCCAGAAATGCTTGGTAGATCAGTCTGGCTTCACTCTGGAACAAATCACAGTCTTGGTCACTAAGTCCCTTCATTTCCTGCCAAGGGAATCTGCACAGATCATGACTTTGGCAGCCATCTGCTGAATTGCCAAGAAAATTATGAAATGGGTGCTAACTCTGGTATGTGAGTGCAAGTAAAGGCCTTTAATATCCCATAACATGTAGCTACCCTAAAGTAATTCCAACAAGGTAACTGGTTAATTACATATTTCTAAGTAAATACTTGTGTAATTTTAAAGTATTTTTCCCAAGGTGGTCCTAAGTTGCAAAGATAGATAGCATTAGGCAATTACCATTTTGAAGAATAGATGTTGTCACCATTAAAAGTGGGTACTTAGGACATATAATAGCAGTGTCACATTCATCACAGCAACTAAGAGACAGGATGCTTAAATGCAGTGAGAAGGCTATTAATGCAGAAAGGTTTTAAAACTGCCATCAGATCTCTTGTAGTCAATACTGGTGCTTTACATAAAAATTGCCTGCACTGATGATAAGGTAACTTGTCTGAACTCAAATCATTGGAGAACAATCAAGTATGATAAATGATTGCCAGGTGCTGCCATTTTCAGAGTAGAGACACAAACCTAAGATAATTGAGCTAAGACAATTCATAGAAACTTCAAGGTGGTAACCCCTTCAAGTATTGTGTGATTCCTGACACTCAGTCAATGTAAACAGTACTTGATTTTTATAGGCAATAACAGGTTATTTTCAATACATCCAAAAGCATCTGTCTATATGCGGTAGACACATTCTATACTGAAAAACAGCATTATGTATCTAACTTATCCATAATTATTATTTAGAAAAGCTACACTCATTATGGAGACTCCCATAAAATACTACCAGACCGTCTGTACTGAGCAACTGCAGTGTTGTTAACTTTGTTCATGGTCGAGGGTGCACAGCACTGTTGCAAATGATGCCTGAGTGAAGTTCAAATTCAATGCATTAGCAGAGTAGGCATTTAAAATGAAGTATAATTTTGATTTTATAATAGAAAATTGTTATGAATATTGTATACTTTTTTGTTCAGGAAATTTCCATGAGCTCACATGCAGCAGGGTTAAAATATACCTAGTCTTTTCAAAAAGAAAGGAAACACCTGTTTGGGGACCAATTATGAACTTCATAGAACTATCAGTCCTAATTACTAAATAGCTACAGAATTCTCATTTAAGCAAAATCAACCACACTTGAAAACTAAACTTAGAATATAAATTATGCAATCATTCATAATTCATTCTGCTACAGTACACAAAAGCAGAGCCTACAGTAGGCTGTTTTTAAATCTTTTGTGCAAATTAATACAGCCAACACTAGTTTTTAAAAAGCTGTTAAGGAGAAATAGATCTTTTAAAGGTACTGGGTTTTATCCAGCATTTTAAAACCGATCTTAAACTCGAATGCATCTGCTTTAAAAGAAAGATTTAGCAGAAAAGGCAATATTATAAGCAATTTTCTGTCTTTGAGGAGAGTGATCTACAGTCACTGCTCAACAGAAATATTAGCGGCTCATTAAAGAATGCTCTATTACTGTTTGCAAGACCCATACTTACTTGTTACCGGTAAGTTAAATCTTAAATCTGGCAGTAGATAGTATCTGTGGCACATACATTAGTGGAATCAATGATCCAAGGTAGTCCAAGGATAATTTCTCAGGCAAGCTAACTGAGGGCAAGTCCTCAAGATCTCAAATACAGCTACAGGTCTCTTGGGGAAGAAGAGAAAACTCTCAATATCAATCCGTGATTTGCAGGTCTCAGCCTTTTTGCAGGCTAGAACGACCACACAAATTAGTTGCCCAAGCTCAGGTTGAGGTTTACTGCTGTTACCCTTATCAATGGTAAGTCATTATAACAACTGAATATCAATTCATGTTACGCATCATTTTTATGTGAAATTACTTTTTATAATTACCACCCTATGCATGCATAAATATTAACCCCACAGAAGGTTGGTTACTTAGTACAATACATTCCAAAGCAGCAGTTCTATGGTTTATAGTGTTATTCATTTATCATGTGCAAAGTTTAGCTGGAGCTGAGAAGTTTAATGTCTATGGTATTCCTGTGTACCCATACTAAATACTTTCTAAGCCACTATTAATCCTATGAGTAGCTTGGGAAAGAATTTGCAGTAAAAAAATATGCTAATTAAATTTAGTTTTTCTTTCTGTTTGCAAATTGCTTGAACAGATTGTGAGATCTTCTTATTTGTTTTCCATCAGTTAGTCTTTATCAAATATTATGGTGAGGAAAACTGAGCCTACTGATTGATCACAAATTGTTTGCTGATGTTGTAAATATATATATAAATAGAATGTATTCCTGTACATACAGTAATTTCATATGCCATCTGTGTGATCCATCACTTCAGAAAATATTATTAAATTCCCTGTGCCTTAACCTTTTTTCAACAAAAAATGTTACAGTTCTCCAAAATTGCTTTCCACAGACATTCCTAGCAATAAAACTGTTTTTCATGTGGATTCTACACTATCTAACCACTTGGAGTCTGTCTGTTTATCTCATGGTGACAGTGTTCAATCTAGTGTCGATCAGATCCATGCTGGGCTGGTAGTCTCAGTGGTCCATATGTATATAACACTCACAAGGATGACTGGATACATACTATCCTGAAAAATCTCTTTGTCATTAAGGCTGATCTAGGACCTTCTGTTTACTCTTGTTTACTCTTGATTGTACAGCTTAAGTCTGGTAATATAACGTATTGTTTCCCCCTTTTTATTCACACTGAAAAATCGTGTTTAATGGGGTCTTCTTGCAGATGGTCCCTGTATGAGTACATCTTTGATTGAAGATAGATGGTAACAAAGGAAGTTCCAGGTTGCAGCAGACCATGGATTCTTGTCCCTCCTGTCATATTGAATAGCTATATATTCACTCAAGCTTTTACTTGACGTAAAGTTTGGGAAGAGTTGAATTCCCTAGAGGCTGAGATTTTTAATTTAACTCTGATTACTTCAACAAACACAATACATTTGAATCTGCAGGGCAAGAAAAGCAATGCTTAAATGAAACTTAATCCCATATTTTTAAAATCTGCAAATGATTTGAACTCTGCTACTGGTCACTTTGGATTTCATTAAAGAATAATGGCATGAAAAAATAGCAAACCACAGTATTCCTTCATAATTTGAAAATATAACATTACAGATAATCGAATGTAATTG
>WEKW01027451.1:11993-57062 GCA_013389905.1 Sula dactylatra | reverse complement strand
CCCCCCCCCCCCCCCCCCCCAGGGGGATTCCTGTCAGATGCAGGCTGGTACAGTGATGCTGAGAAGGTATTTCTTTCCTGCCTTCAGTTATGCACACTTCATGACGAAATCCTTCATTGGTTTCGTGCCGTAGAATGTTGTGTAAGGTGAGCTTACCTTTAATTCCTATATATCTTGCTGTAAAATGCACATTAATATGTTACCGACCACCTTGGAGCCATCAGGCTTCAGACGCTCCCTTTAGTATTCTGCTGCACCAAAATACTTTCCTGGCTAGAGCTGAAGATCAGAAGGTGCTTGTCTTACACTATTCCCTGGGTTTTCAACTTGTAAACTGGCAGCATGGTTCGATGTTAAAAACGCCACCATTTTGCCTTTCTGCATAATGTATCGTAGGTAACAGGTGCTGGACATGGGAGTGGTCCAGCACCTTGGGTTTTTTCAAGGGTTTTTGCATGTGAAGCAGTGTTATGTGTTGGTGTTTGAGTCTATATTTACTACAAGAAGAATTTGCCAAATCCAAACGCAAATGATGTAAATACAGTTAGGCAGAAATAAAAGGAAAACATGCCTTTCCTGATTCCAGATCCAATGAGTTCCTGTGCTCCATGCTGAGCTACACAACTGTGTGATTAGGTAAATATCTAGGGGTCTAATTCTGGTGGGCCTCTTCAGCCAGAGCTTAAACATTTGGAGAAGAGTTTTTGCTTTTAGGAGGCATTTGGGTTTCTTACCTTGTTTCTTGAGGCCTGTAGTGAGGTCCCTTGAGATTCACATTCCATTCACAGAGGACTCAAAGGTTATCACTTGTAGTTTTCAGTTGCTCTACTCTTAGGTCTGTGTATCTAGATGTGTGCTGTACTGAGCCAGTCTGCAGCAAGTAGCCAGGTTGTTTTCACTGGTAACACCGTGACTGACCTCTTCTGTGTGCTGCGGGTATATGCTTGAATACCTGTGTGCTAGTGAGCATAGCTGAAGTAGGATTTTTTTTATTTTATTTTTAGCTGCTGTAATGAACAGCAAAGTAGGTACTGTGCTTATCTGAATATAAGGCAAAACTTGTTTTGGAAAACTGCTCAAAAAAACCCCTGCGTCTTGTGTATGGTTGGACAAATATGAAGAGTAAATAGGCTTTGCCAGTAGCTGCTTATTATGTGTGCCAACCGGAGGGCTGTGGCAACGGTTGCTGCTCTGCCTTGTTCTGCCCTGTCCGCTACCACTGGCTTTCACTCCAGAAATAAGAGGATGCCAGAAGACTGGGCACATGGATACACCTTCTTAGAACTGGAGAATGAGAGATACAGCACCACTGCTAGTACTTGGTCTTTTGCCTTCTAATTAATCTAAAAAAAGTTCCCTAGTTATATCGGGCTGTTTCGCAAGCTGGAGAAGTTACCTTAAAAATAAACTCCCTCTCTGTCTCCAAATAGAAAAAAACAAAGTAAGGTAAAGGAAGGAAAAAAGGTAACTCTCTCTGGACACCAAACAGTGTGCAGCCAACGCAGTTGTGGAAGGAAGGTTTTCATTTTATGCTAGGAAGAACCATCCAATGTTGGGATGAACTCTTCCGACCTGGAGATGTTAATTCTGTTTGGGTAGAGACAGCCATTGTTCTGGTGCTGAAGGCTGGTGGCCTGCATATGATATTTGGGCAACAGCGTGGATGAGGAGATGCTGCTTTTTTTTTGTTCAGGCATCTCCCAAACAATCAAACAACTGCATCGTTCAGTTGGAAATGTGTCAAATAGAAAGAAGTCAAAACACTTTAATAAGTGCTAAGTATGTAAAATCTGAAAACCTTTTTGTGGGAGAGAGCAATAATTATACTCAGCTTCAAAGTCTTGAGGCAGTAAGATAGACTTTTTGTTGTTACCATCTACCTTACCATAGAAATTTACCATTTTACCAGTTACCATTCCACCCTACTGTAGCATATCTTGTTCTTACGGCTGTGCTTGCACTGGAGTTAGGTGGAGTTCTAAGAGAACAAAATTTAAGTCCAGCTTTTGAAAACATGACACTCTTGAAAAAAAGTGGCTCTTGTTATTCTAAAAGCTAGAAAGTCTAATCTCTGGGAGTTTAGTTAATACATTGCATTATTAATAGGATACAGTTTAAAGAATGTAAAGTTTTGTGGTGTTTAGACATAATTTGGTCTTTCATTGTACTAGCAGTAGTAAATTATATGGAGAAACTTGAGAAGATACGAAGATTTGAGATTCCTACAAGCTTGTGTACTACTTCCCTGTATGTGGTGTGCTCCTTTTTGGTTTGCTTTGTCTCATTGTTACACATTAACCAATAAGGCACAAATGCATGGTTCTCCCTCTTCATTGTTTCACATTTTGCTGATTCTTGGGGTTTTTCTCTGATGCTTTTAGACTTCCTAAGCCGCTGTGTAACATTGCGTTTGCTATGTTTGTATGCTTGTAGAGAATTACTGTATTTGGGCAGGGGGGCAAGTTATTCCCCAAAAGCTATTATTGCAGACATCAAAGAAGATTCATAGCTATTAGCATAAATGTCCTCAGACATTTATTCTTCCTCTTGGCTTTATCTTCTAAAATTCCTTTGGATTAATAAAGGATATTTTGCTACTCAAAACTCTGCTTATCCTAGAGAATTGGGTTAGGTTTAGCTTGGGGTTTTGGTTGATTTCTTGGTTTTTAGACACTATCACTGAAGGATCCAGATACTGGATATTGTCTTTCCCAGGCGCTTAGCAAAATTGCAGTACTACCCCTACTGGCTTATACCATTACATGGGATTTGGGCTTTGTATTTTTGATGCCGCATAGCAGCTCCCATTTGAATGGTGTAGGCAATCGTTTCCTTCTTTAGGGAAAGCGTAATTGCTTAGTTCTTCTCTCTAGTTTCTTAAAAATTCCCATTTCTCGTTGCTTGAATGTTAGGTAGTTTGCTGCTGCCTGTGACCAAGAACACAATGCGCTTTACATCACGTTTAGTTCTCAGACCGTATTTAAGGAAAAATGTGTCTGTTGCTTTTTTTTCTTCCTGATCTTGAGCCGTGTTGCTGTGTTTCTCATTGGAAAGCTTGTGTTTATGTAGCTTGTTTGAGGGGTTTTTTTTGAAGGTTTTTTTCTTTTGATCTTCTCTTTGTGTGGCTAATACACATCTGCTGTGTGCTTGCCTGCCACTCCCTTCTTGTGAAAATGTGAACTTTATTTCCTTTCTTGTTAGTGATTGAGTTTCATGATACATTTCAATGGGAAAGTATAGGAGGAGGCTGTGTTAGAGGCAGGCTGAATTTACAGGACAGACTTAGACATTTTACTTTGCTATTGCAGGAGGCATGGCTACCATAAGGTATAAATCTCTATTCAGGTTTAGAGAAGAGAGGCATTTGATCAAAAACCTCCCTGTTCCTTCCTCCCCCCTTGACAGTTTATTGGAAGATCTACCATAATGTGTCATAAAAGGTCTAAAGCGCTGTACCTATACATTAGCTCACATTTTCAGAGTTTTAACCGCTCTGCAATACAGTGTTAGGTTCTGCTTCACTTCGCTTTGTGTATTTCTGTTCCTGTGTAGTGTTGTCCTTCTGGTTTGCCAAGGCTTGCCTGATGTTTTTCAATCTCTGTTACTCATTGTCCAATAACAGATTTCCAGGAGGGATAGTGGAAGTTAATTTACCAAAATTTCATGTGTGCTCAATGGCAGGCATTTGCAGCAGGGAAGGAACAGCTGTCTCTTCTTAGCCTGCAATGGGTAGGAGTACAATTCTGCCCTTTAGGCTTGGAATAGAACACATGCATTTCTAATGTATCTCTTTAAAGTAAATAAGCATCAGCTTACACTTAAAAACCCCCTTCTTTACTTTTGTTTTAAATAGATGCCAGAAGCTGAAATTGTTACTTCTTTAGAGAAACAAGAGTGTCTTTCAGTAGTGCTGTGTTTATTGTCTGCATTTGGCTGTCCTTCCGTGAAGCTTCTGTTAATCCTTCAGCGGGAAAGGCAGCGGGTTAGGAGGTGGGGCAGGGCTGGGGGAGAGGTGTGTTAGAGCTGCTGGGAACTGGGTCCACCAAGTAGTCTCTTCTGGCGGTGCCAAGTCAGTGCTGGGTATCGTGTTGAGTGGTTGTGATTGAATCTCTTGTGAAGCCAGCCACCTTCTCCAAACCCCCAAAACAAAAACCACCCACTTGTGAAGCACTGTGCTACTTAAGGCTTGAGGAAAAAATGCAAAGGTGCATGAAAACTAGCTATGTCTGTGCTTACTCAGTGTCTGGTTCAGTTTACTGTACTTTGGAAAGGAGGTAGAAGGGATTTGATACTGTATACTGCAGGGTTTTGGAAATGGAATATTATCAGCATTGAGAAGAATGGATTTTATGAAAAATAAAACAAAGCCACCACACCAAGTGGTTCAAGAGCTGGTTGTGTAAAACTGCATCAACCTGTAAAATCATTTGACATCTCCAACAGTAAAAATTCTTGCTGTGTAGAAACAAAGCAGGGTGTGCTGGAACAATGCTCTGTAAATAGTTACTCTGTATTACATCTGTCTGAATTCAGACAATGCAGTTTTGTTGGGATGACAGCGCGGTTCTGTTGTAAGTATAATACCAAATTGTACATCCATACTGTATCTTGAAATTATTTATTCAGACACCATTTAGGAGATCTTTTTACATCTTCCTAAGGTTGCTACACGTTCGAAACGGTAACTGTAAATATCACTTGGGAGAAGAAACGTTCAAACTCGCTCAGTCTTACATGGACAAACTTGCGAAGCACGGTCAACAAGCGAACAAAGCAGCGCTCTATGGGGAGCTGTGTGCACTGCTCTTTGCCAAGAGCCACTACGATGAGGTGAGTGGGGTTTTGTTTTTTTTTCTTCAGAAAACTGGTTATGAAATCTGCTAGGATGTTCCATGACTGGCTCATTATTCACGTTACCTTTCTAGCTAGAGTTCCTGATTTCTTTTGGTACCTGTGTGACAGTACCAGAGGAATACTTGATTTATCAACTTTTCTTTCTGCGTATTGTTCTGAGTTAGTCCTCAAGCTCTTAGTGGTACTTATATAATTTCTTAATGCTGGTCTATGATCGGTAATCCACCCATACTACTTGTCTGTAAATGAAATATTATAAAAAGCTTATGTTAATAGGTAAAAACGAATAGCAGAACACAGGTAACAATTCTTTGCACTTTATAAAAAAGTGTGACTTAAGTGTAACCGCTGTATAAACTGCGGTTTTCCCTTAGCTTATAAGTGCACTGACCAGGAAGCTACCCTACACAATGGGAATTTTGAGGATTACTTAAAGATTATAGAATACCCTTTTTTGTCTGTAAAATATAATACAGTGGTTGTAATAATACATAACTTAGGCTAGTGTAAAATAAATCACTTAAGCATTCAGTATTAACCTTAAGAGGGCTTTTTAAGTCTGTCTTTTAAGACTGAGCTGAACAAGTTTCATTACATGTAAGCAATTAAACAGAATTTTTTAAATTTTGTTATGTAAAGGACCAGTTTATTTTTCAGAGCCAAGTAATGTTTTTCTTATTGTTGCAATGTAGTGAAGTTCCAGCTTTGTTATGTTGGTAACTCTTTGTTCAACAGGCTTATAAATGGTGCATAGAAGCCATGAAGGAGATCACAGTTGGCCTGCCTGTAAAAGTAGTAGTGGATGTTTTACGACAAGCTTCAAAGGTGAATTTAAAATCTTCCATGTTGCTTTTGTAACTAAATTACTACCAAGCATGGGGGAGGACAGGTAGTACCTTCAGAACACTTGGGTAAGCAGGTCTGTTTCATGAGCCTTACGGCTTGTTGTTTGCGTTTAATTGGTCCACCTCAGCTCTGTCCTGTGGGGTTTTGGTTATTCCCTTCTTCCTGAAGCAGCTGTTGAAATGAACATCATGACAAAGTTAACCTGAGAGCATTCCGTAAAAAGGTGGTCCGTTTCCCCTCTTTGATCTAGACTAGGTACAGTACTAGCCCTTTAGGCATTTACGGCAGAATAAAGTACAAGTTTAATGTTACCTGTAAACTTTTTCTTATATAACTGAAAAGTCCTTTGGTAACCACGATGATATTTTAAGATTAAAAATAGTAGCTAGCAATTGGGCCAGTATCTGGAGGAGAGTGTCCTGAGTATACACCTTTTCACATGCTTCATTTCAACTTCTTTAGGCTTGTGTTGTAAAACGTGAATTTAAGAAGGCTGAACAGCTGATAAAACATGCAGTATACCTTGCCCGGTAAGTAGCGTTCCAAAAAAACCCCTCCTTTTAAAATTATGCTTAACTTGCCTCAATTTGTAATATAAGTATGTTTCTACAGGGAGCATTTCGGAGCCAAGCACCCCAAATATTCTGATACACTACTAGACTATGGATTTTACTTGCTCAACGTAGACAATATATGCCAATCTGTTGCAATCTATCAGGTATGCAGCAGGGCTAAATATCTGTCTTCCATTTCTCTTGATAGTCGTAATCTCTGGAATGTTTCTACTGAAAGTCACATATAGTTAATTCATAGAGGTAGATAATAGTTGATTTAATTACTGCAATGCTTGTTCTTTAAAACAAAACAAAGCCCACGTATTTACTGCCTCAAGTATGTAGGTGTAGGCCTACAGAATTTGAAAGCCAGTAAATTTACTTTTTTTCCCTTTTTAACAGTGCAAGAGATTAATTAGGGGTTTTTTCTGTATTAACTGATGAAACGGTATTCTTGTAACTCTTTCAGACAGCTCTTGATATCCGGCAGTCAGTATTTGGAGGTAAAAACATACATGTAGCCACAGCTCATGAAGACTTGGCTTACTCTTCATATGTTCACCAGTACAGCTCTGGGAAGTTTGACAATGCACTGTGAGTACAATTGTTTGAGGTACAGGCAGCAAAATTACTGTAAATGGAGAAAAAATGTTCCTAAACAATACAGACTTGCCAGTTAGAATTTAAATGTGTCTGTTTATTGCATTAATGTTTCTAATATTTTATCAGTCATCTGCTAACTTCATATATATATACACACACACATCTATATATCTTGATTATTTTTTTTTAATTTAAACTCTTTCAGATTCCATGCTGAACGTGCTATTGGCATTATAACTCACATTCTCCCAGAAGACCATCTTCTCTTGGCATCTTCAAAGAGAGTTAAAGGTAGTACCCTTAACTGCATTGCTGGGAGAGTTTGAAATCAGTCATCCAGATATGTTTATCCTGATCCCTAACAGAGGCAGTGTAACTTGAGGTTTTGTTCAAATGGAGGTCACTCCGGAATATTCTTTGTAGTCCTTGGTGCTCTCTGTCAACACACTTGTAAAATACAAAAAAACCCTTATTTATAACCTAGCCGGCAGACATTTTTGGGGGCAAGGAGGGGGAAAGTAAAAATACAGAATATAAAAATATACGTTGGGAGCTTGATGTCTGGTCGTACCTGTTTGAAAACAGTTTGTAATACAAACAAAGCCTGACCATATGTCTCCTGAGATGCCTTGGGTAGCTGGCTTTCTCCTACCTACAGTTAACCTCTCTTTGTGTTTGGAATACAGTAATGTTGTGTTGTTCTCTCCTATACTCAGCACTTATCCTGGAGGAGATTGCAATAGACTGTCACAACAAGGAAACTGAGCAGAGGTTACTTCAAGAAGCTCACGACTTACACCTGTCCTCACTCCAGTTAGCTAAAAAAGCCTTTGGGGAGTTTAACGTACAAACAGCGAAACACTATGGCAACCTTGGAAGATTGTATCAGTCCATGAGAAAGTTTAAGGTAAGATTATATTGATGTAAAGGTCTTAAAATCTGCAAGACATCTATAAATCTGTCACAACAAATGATGACTTCCAATGTCCACATTTCATAAGTTCAGTTGGTAGTTTTATGGTTCAAAAACTTATACTTTATAATTCATCTCTCCAAAGCTTTGTGCAAAAATAATCCGTTAAGGTGCATGATGCCCTCAGATGGGGTGGCAGCAATTTTGACAGAAAAAGTGATACTATTTGCGGATCGACTTAACTAAGAATTTGGAGAACTTGATTTGGTTTTGGCTTTCTTACTTCTTGCTTTTATAAAATACTACAGACTATTTAGTCACTACATAGTTATGTTCCTTTAAACTTTTTTTTTTTCCCCCCTCCCATCTTTTTATGGCATGGTGAGTGGTGTCTGACTGAATTCTGTGAATTTGATCCCCATAGGAAGCAGAAGAAATGCACATCAAGGCAATTCAGATTAAGGAGCAGCTTCTGGGTCAAGAAGATTATGAAGTTGCCCTGTCAGTGGGTCATCTAGCTTCTCTCTACAACTATGATATGAATCAATATGAAAATGCTGAAAAGCTTTATTTGAGATCCATAGCAATTGGTAGGTGGTTCTTTGAATGTGGACTTCATAGCAGTTTTAAAACCACATGAAACATTGTTAAAAAGCATGTTAAAGTTTTTAGTAAAGAATTTAATGACATGTGAGGTGTTTATTGTGTATTTGTGTTCAGTCTAAATATAATGCGTTTTCTTGAATGTTGTCCCGGGGACTGAATTCTGGAATTGCATTATTTTCAGTGCTCTGTCAGAATTCACTCTGGAAAGCATGTGGAAACTGACTTAAAAAGCTTGGGTGTTAGTCTTTAGACTGCATTTGTGGTCAAACTTTGAAAGAAATGGAAAACTGTTGTGCCTGTCAGCCTAACTATGCCCCCACGAAATATTTTTCTTGCCCATTATCATTTGCAATGAACTGATAATTCCAAATCAAATGCATCTTTGGGCCATGCTGGAGCTCAATGTTGAGACAGACACTCTGACTTCACATGGTTATCGTGTACAGCGCATTACAGAAAAGTTTATGACTTTAAAGTAGAAAACTGGAAGACAACTTCACTGTTTAAATCGAATTTGGAGTGAAGGTGGGGCACAAAATGACTGCCCTCTTTATATGACTGGTAGATTTTTATGCCTGTAAAGCTGTAGTACAATTAATGATCTGATTGTGGAGTCCCTGAGAAGGGCAAGTTACAGTACCCTTAAAGGAGAAGGTAGATAGAATTCAAACCATCATCCAGGAAGCTTGCATGTTGGTTGCGGTCTTGATTTACTGTAACAAAAACGTGATGATTTGCCGTAAGAAAATGGTTTGTGTTGTTGGTAAAAACAACATGAGAAATGAGATGCAGTGTATGGGTGGATTACCTTTTTAATTTTGTTTTCTTTTGGATTTCTTTAGGAAAGAAGCTTTTTGGTGAAGGATACAGTGGACTTGAATACGATTACAGAGGTCTCATTAAACTGTACAATTCCATTGGCAATTACGAGAAAGTTTTTGAATACCACAATATTTTGGCCAATTGGAACCGGTTGCGGGATCGGCAGTTCTCGGTTACGGATGCTCTGGAGGACGTAAGCACCAGCCCTCAATCCACTGAAGAAGTGGTCCAGTCTTTTCTGATGTCTCGGAACGTTGATGGACAGAGTAGCTAAGAACTTGGTTAATTAACCAGTTAAGGTTTTTTCCCCCGCGTTACGGGGGAAAAGTCATACTGTGAAATCTAAACCATGTAGTTCTCCGGGGGCTGGAATTTGCATTGAAACACTGGTCCAGTCTACTGAAGAGTGCCCATACGGATGAATGTGTGTTAAATTCTTATCAGCATGTGTATGGCATGTTTAGTTGGGCTCACATTTTTAACTTGGTATTTCCAAAAACCCCGTCTTTCTCTTTTCTTTCAAAGGAGGCTACTTTGCAGAAAGTCTGCAAGAAAACATGAAATAAAACTGTTTAAGTTCAAAAGAGTTGTATTCTTATTATGAATGGAAGGTTTCATCAAGAGCTTTCTTCTGATATATAGAAAGAATAAATGCTGTACTGTAAGAAGTTATACGAGAAAGGTCTTTCTACTGTATGCATTGTAGCAAAGCTAGTCATAAATATCAAGAAAAGGGAGAATGCCCTAGCCTTGGCTGCTGCCTTACGAAGAGAAGTGGCAAAAGAACCACTTTGGAGAGCAACATACTCTTTGTGAACCACGATAGGTTGTGAAGCAAGTGACCACCGTATGTTGTTTTAAATATCCTGAACTGGACCAGTGTTCATCTGTGAGCGATAGAAGATCCAGTAGACCAGCAATCTTAGTTTTCTTTGGTACCAACCAAGAGTGCTAATCTTCTGAACAGGACCAGGAAAATCAAAAGTGGACCAGCCTGCTAGAAACAGTTTTTGGACCAGTGGCTTTAATTTAATATTTCTGCCCCTGCATTCACTTTTACAGTAGAATTATTTCATTTAGATGTATGATCAGTGCAAAATTATATTCATGTAATAGATACAAAACTAGGAAGTGAACGTTCTTTAGCGGTTGCGATGGCATGTCTTTACCTAGTGAGCTTATACAAATATTAATGTCGATGCCACAAGCAAAAACTAGAAATGCTTAACTACTTGCTGCAGCCATCTCTCTTTTTTTGTGTGTTTTTTTTTTTTTTTGTTTGGGCTTACTCTAATAATTGAGGCAGTGACTCGTTTATACCAGTTAATAGTTTTGTATTAAAATCCAGTTCAACTTTATGTTTCTGGAGAACACAACTTATTGTACAGTTTGCAGGGGTCAGTGGAAAATGCCAAAAAGCACAGGTCTTTTTTTTTTTTGTGATGCTTCATTTCTACATTAAACAACAGTACAACCAGAAACCGATTCCTTTATATTAATTTAAAGAGAAGTCAGCGGTAAAGATCCTTTAATAATGCCTATCTCACTAGCTTGTCTTAATTTTTCTTCTGTTGGGGGGGCTGCTTGGTGGTGTGGTATTTTGGTTTGGGTGTTGGTTTTGGTTTTGTTTTGGGTTTGTTTTTTTAATGTTGAGGTAATACTCCTTTGAAAGTCTGTGTACCATAGCAAACTAGAAACAACTCACTGCTGTTACCTCAGTTGTTTTTACAGCGGCACAAAGGGTGCTCCTGTAGTTAAGATTCTGTCAGGTTTGCGTTTTCTCCCTTCCCCCCTATTTTCAGGGGTTTGTTACTTGGCTGTGGAAGGTCAGTGCGAGCTGAGGCTCAGCAAGCACAGTTCCCACAGGACTTGGACTGGGTGTTTTGTTTGGGGTCTGGTTTTCAATTTGTTTATGAAGTTTGGGACAGGGAAAGCTGCTTGTTGGTCTTCCAGAAAGAGTGCAGAGAAGAAATATCAATTTCAGACAGGACTTTGAGTTTAATGGCTCTTTTAAGAACTGAAGTTTTACAGGCCAATAGTTCGTGTACTGGTGCCTTCAAGTATATTTTTGAGGGAAATTTAAAATGCAGTTATGTAACTAGTGAAGGCAGATTTAATGATTGCATGCTTGGAATATCTTCACTGACGTGAAAAGTAGTATCTGCATAAAAAAACCCCCTGTGGTATTAGGACTTAGACTGCAGTATATCCTCAACGGCTGTTCAGTGAAAATCGAACTTAAAATTATGCATGGATTTCAAATTTAATTTATTTATAGCAATTTTTGTTTATGACTGCTTTAGGTACTGCAATGAAATTCAGCTGTCTACAAGGGAAAATGTTTTTATCCCTGAATGCCCATATGGCAGGGCACTGATGAATGATAAAGTTCTTAAGAATTCATAAGTCCTATTAAAGGTATTTAAAATTAAATGAAGTATCGAATACTAGTGTCAGAACGTAGGCAAGGAAGGTGTGCTTAAAATTGTCCTAAAGAAGCTGTGTAATTTCTGTACTGCAGAAGTGTTTAAAAGCTTCAAAGTGGGGACGTGGATTTACACTTATGTTATTTGGAGACGATTTATTTGCTCAGGGTTTCCGCTCTTGGGTCTCCATTTCCAGCTTTTGACTAAGGAATCTCAAATTTCTCATGATTTTGTGGTTGGGATGAGCAGCGTTATTTGACTGATACTGGTGAAAGTGGTCTACGTGAACCACTGCTGTTAGTTCAGCTCTGGTTTGTGTAGGTGTTCCGTGGTTTGCCCTCAAGTTAAGGCAACCAGGAGAGCTTCCAATGTGGGGCAGGTTAGGGAGGTGTTACGCTACTATCCGATAGCCAAATGCAGTAGTTCAAATCTTTCTGGGTCAATGTACTTTTCTTTCTTTCCTTAAGTACTTCACCGGCACGTTGTATACTTTTTTGTGTTGGCTTGTCTGGAATGAATTAAGGTCCTAAAAGTCACCCAGATCTCTTTGATAATGGACTTTGGCCAAGAAACGTGTCTTGGCCAAGAGTAGTTGCAGCGATCCTTGTAGGACTACTAGCGTGCTTTTCATGTGACTGAATTAAATCCTGACTTGACTCTTGGGTTGAACTTCTCATTGTAGCATCTCCGCAACTCCAGTTGTGCCAAAGCACGTAAATTCTGGAGAAAGGTGGCTGTGGCTGATTGCTAGTGCTGTTAAAGCACAGGAGGTTTGCAGAACAACCGTGCAGCTGCTTACAAAATGCTCTGTTGCCTGCTCTGCATGCCATAGCTTGGAACCTTTGCCTAATGCTGTCCTTGCTGCAGATGTAATACTTATTCTCCCTGTAATAACAGAAAACTGACCTCCCTAGTTTTTGGTTCTGTATGTCCTAAATTGAGTTCTCAGAAGATGTCTTGTGTTGGCATCTGGAGACTCTTTGAAATGTTGCAGTGTAAATCGTGAATTGCTGTTACCGTCTCTGCTGTTAGTTTGTTGTTTGAATCTGTTGAGAAAGCAGGAGTCCAGTCGGATGCCTTCAGAGGAAGGTAAACGTCCCTCCATGCCAATGTTGTTGGAGCAGATCTTGTAGTATTACTTCAATATTTCATGACTTGTGCACCAGGCAGAGCTAAAGGAGCAGGAGGCGTGATGCCCTACGCTCTTCATGCTGTGCGGTTTTCCAGTGTGCAACTTGCCAACATGAACCCTGCACCTCCCTCTCTGCCCTTAGAGGCAGAACTGGGAATTCCCAGGAATTCTCCTCCTGTCGCACCCCCAGAGCAGGTTTTCTACACGCATCTGAATGTAAGTACTGGGGACGGGACTGTGGTGGGAGAGCTCACGCCCCCTGTGACTCAAGTAGCCAACTATGAAACACTAGATCAAGTTAATTAATTATTGGCATTTTATAGATGCACAAGGCACCTACCGCTAACCGAGCAGGTGCTGTTTGGTGTTGGCATTAGAGGGGGAGACCTGTGAGTGGAAATCCAGTGAAATGTGTCTTCCAAGTTTTTCTTGAAGGTAAGTTATTTAATCACACCAGAGTACTTGGATGCAAGTGATGAGGACAGGTGTCACCATAAAGAAAATTATTTTAACTGTTGTTTAAATTAAACCCTTAGTTACTTATTTTCAGCATAATGTTGGAACTGGTAATTTGTATGTCCTGTTTTATGCAAACGCTGCAGTTTGTAAAGAGAGGGAGGAAGGTGATGTCGGGATTCCTCCACTGTTCTTAGGACCAGATGACTTGTTGTGGAAGGGGAAAAGTACACAAAGTTTTTTAAGAGCTGACAAAAGGGGAGGGGGAAAGTTGCAGAAAGATAAATGAAAATAAATATATCCCTCAGCTACTTGAAGTAAAACAACTAGTGACTGTTTGGCCCCAAACAGTTGTTTGGTCACTTTTATAGCATGATATTAATTACAACCAGTAAGTGTCTGCCTCACTGTCCTAGTCTTCACATGCGCTCTTTACTCTGTGACGATACCTATTGTTTAAGTCTTTTTTTTCTTTTTGCACACAGTTTTTGTTAAATAATTTTGAAGGGGGTTTGTTGTTGAATTCTAACTTATTAGGACAACGATGTTCTTCTGTAACTTTAAAAATGAAGATTTTCTTTAAATGTGCTGCAGTCTGGAATTTGCTAAAGGTGCCGTTGTGCTGCTTCTCATGGTACAAAAAAAATGCACATTTAACTTGATTTCCTTTTTATGGTCCTACGTGTTGGTAGAGTACAAAAAGGAAAACGCAGCGTGCCTAAAACATGATTGAAGCTATTGACAAAAACTTTACTTGATTTATATGGATGGGATTTGACTTCGCCGGCCAGCAGTGAACAGCGTGGGGGAGATGTTGTCATTGCCAGTCTTTAAACGGCAATCCTCCCCTCTGCTGCCTGTGCAGAAACCTTATTTTACCTAAAGGTCATTGTTTCCCTTTTTTCCTTACATTTTATAATAAGAAAATTACTGGCCAAACGTTCATTGCAAATCTGACTTTTCGCTGTGGGCGTTCCCCCGGTTGACATGACCGGCCCGTTGCACGTTGTGTTTCTTGGCCTCGCGAGGATTTCTCTGGGAAGCGGGGAAGAAATTTTCTTTACCCAGAAATAAAGTAAATTTCGTACAATAAATTGGCAGCACCAGTAATGCTTTTGTCCCTAAATCTCAGGAATGTTTTAGGCAGTGAAACAGGTTTCCCTTCGGTGATATAAAGGTGCGTGCTCTAGGGTCTTGTTTAACAATACTTCTTTGCAATCCTAGGTATCTATAGCATGAGTGGCCTTAGTGGGTTTGTTGAAGTGCACATTTTTTTTTTTTTCAAAAGTAAATTTTAAGATTAAAAAGATATATACTATATAAATATATAGAGATATTTAGAAACTTGGTTTGTGGTGCACAAGTTCAGTGTTGGATCGCTAAATAATTGTCGCAGGTACCATACATGTAACTTTTTTTTCTTTTATGTATATTCCCTTATGGGAAGCAATGTTGCCATGGTAACTACAACTTTACAATTTCTTTACTACTTAATGATGTGAATGAACTCTACATTTTATTGAATATTACCAGGTTCAGTACTATTTTTATACTTTATTGAACTACAGGGGATTTTAATTTAATAGCATTTTAAAAAAGATGTTGCTTGAACTGTATAACTGTATAAATCGAACTACTTACACAAAACCCACCTCTAAACCAGACTCTCTACCTGTAGTACCACGTTCATTTATATGAGAGTATCTTGATCATTACTAGACTTTGAAGACCACCCTGCTTGTCATGTCAAGACTAACGTTTCATATCCTACTTCTCACAGACTGCAGTGCCCGACATTATTTGTAACCATCAAACCATACTATGTTTGTAACCAGCATTGTGATATTCTGTAATTGTATTGCTAAAATGAAATATTGACCTAATAAATATAGTGTTCCCGCATTTTGAAGTATCTGCATTGAATTTGGTTCAAGCTTTGCTTTCAACAAATACCTGCCCTCTTGCTCCCCCTTGCCCCCGCCTTATCGTAACATGTAAAAGCGGGTATTTGGCTTTTTAACAGTAAGATAGAGCAAGGCTAGAAGTCGAGTTGATCAGGGTGCTGAAGCTGCTTTGCAGTGGGTCTGCGTTCATCATTTCCCCTGAGCTATTTTGCCAGCGTTACCTTTATTCCGGTGAGTCCAGCCCTGGCGTGCGCCCAGCCTGGCTCCTTAGAGAGGGAAGAGAACTGCGCACCTCCTTGAAGTGAGTTAGCTCCCCTTGCTGTCAGCTTGCATCTCTTCACTACTTGCTGCAGTGAGGCCCCCAGGATATGAGCGCAGTCTGTATTGTTGTTGGCTTTGTTAATTAACTGTAAGGAGAGCAGATCATGCCATTGGTCTGCAAGTGTGTCCGGTTTATCTAGCTAACTTCAAAACCAGAGTAAATATCGGTTGGGTAACTTCTGATACCATTACTGCCATTATTACTGGAAGAAGCTGTGCAAGGCTGACTAATTTTCCTTGAGCAAGATGATTTGGTTTCCATAAATCTCTGAGCATATAGCTTTGGGGTTGCTTTCATTGTAGCTGACCCCTTCGTTTTGTGGTTGACACTCTTTATATCGAGTTGTAAAGGTGGTTGATGGGTACAGTCTAGTTTCTTCTGGTCTATGGAGCAGGTCTGTAACGAGACTTTTGGTGGGGTGGCTGTTCTAGCGTCTTGTAGTAGTGTCCAGATCCAGGGAAATCCTTTTTCTCCTAAGCTTCCACGTTTCACTGGAATTGGGGCAGAGAGAGAGCATTTCCAGGAGAAAGCAAATGGCACGAAGTTGTTGTTTCTGGTTCTTACTAGCACTTCTGAAGGCCTTTACCTTTGATGCCCTAGACGTGCCAGTTGCTCCATGTTCATATGGGCACTTGCTGTAATCCTTAATACTCGGATGCTCTTGTGAGTACAAAGTGAAGAAGTTAATACCAGCCTTTATGGGCAAATCTCTACAGGTGGTTGTGAGCTGCAGCGATGGCTGGCTGAGCCTGTCGGGTACCTGTGAAGTGTGAACCTTGGGAGGGTGGGAGCCCTTGTTAGCTGTCGGATGTGGATCCTTCCCTGCTTGTTGGTCTTTGTTCCCCTGAAGTAGCCACAGGAACTCAAATTCTTTCGTGCGAGTGAGCAGCCACAGCATGAAAGCGTCTTGTGTGGCTGCCTGTGCACAGGAAAGGTTGGAAATCAGCGTTTCTAGGAGCTCTTACTTTTAAACGATCAGGTTTGAGTCATTTAGGTTTGCCTTCAGTTTGCTTGTAAATGACCTATAAACCTCCAGTTGTGCGCTGGGCTCAGGCAGAGTTCTCTCGTCGTTTCACAGATCCGCAATTTTGGTTTTCAAGGGGAAAATGCCTTCAAACACTGGTCCAGCTGTGAGGAGGCCGAGTGCAGCTGCAAGGTGCTGTACCCTGAGGAACCCAGGTGTCAGGTCTCTGTGCCAGGTTCATCTGTTGTAAAACAAGGCGGACTCCAGAGGTGGCGAGGCTGAAGTCGTCAGGGCTGTAGCAGTGCCCGTGGTGGTTGTGTAGCCCAATATGTCATATCTGTGCAAATTTAAATGGGTGAAAGATGCAAGTCCCCAGGCGCCTGTGTGTGTTCTTGCAACTCTCTCAAATCTTTCCCTTTTCCCCAGGGAAACATTGACGTTCTGGGAGTGCTGAAGCCAAACTACCAAGCACAAACCAACAACAGGGGACTCAGTAAAAAGTCTATTTGCTTCGACTAGCATGAAGGAAGAATTAACAAGAAAATCCCAAACTGTTCCTACCCAGGTAAAGGTAACCTGATGTTGAAAACTGGTGTATGGGGCTGTATTGCTGGTTTTTGGGGAGGTAACAAATCAAGCTGAGTAAAAGCTGCCTCCCAGTAATGCTCTTCTTCCCCTGCTTAGTCTGAGCAAAGTCCAAAACCCTGACATCAGCAAGGATCGCACTCTTCCTTGTGCTGATGAAATGTGACCACAATTCCCCTAGAACTGCTTGAGGCGAGCTGCTGGGGGGAGGCTGGTTTGTTTGCGGGTGGTTTGGGCTGGGTTTTGTTGGGGTTTTTTTGGGGTGTTTTTTTGGTTGGTTTTTTTTGCTTGTTTGTTTTTTGTTATTGGGGGTTTTTTTGGTGTGTGTGTGTTTTTTTTTTTTTTTTTTTAAGCATTATGAGAAATGTTCCTTTGGACTTCCTGAAGCACAGGGAGCTCTTTCTGGCTGGCAGAAAGTCTAGCGCACCTCTGACAGGGACGGCTCCTGCCCTGGGGATGTCCGCCCTGGCGTGACCGGCTGCCATGAGCAGCACAAGTTCTGCTTATTCCTGACACCTTTTGTTTCCCACTGACCAAAGTTTTTGCGTTCTATGGCACAAAGTGCGTGCTTTACTCTCCTGAACTTAATTGTCAGTAGTGGCCTCTGCTTGTATCTCTTCAGGCTTGTGGTTTTGGAGGTAAATGGTTTTTTTGTTTGTTTTTTCTTTCCCTTTGGTTCTACATTACGCATTGATGCTTTATAAAATGCATGAAAACCTTACTTTCTTTAAGAGCCAAAGCCCAGGTTGTGCAACACTTCCATGAATTCCCTGATGCTCCATTTAAATTGAAAAGAGCAAACAGCCTGAGTTAGGAAATATGCATTGAGTGCTACAAGCCATGCAGTTGTGCAAGTCCGCTGTGGTAGCACCACTGCGTGCCAGCTTCCAAAATTAAACAGCAGGAAAAAGCAATCCCTGTAACGTTGTATGAGTGGCACTGATGCACCCTGTAGTTGGTACCAAAGGTTTTCTCGTCATACATTTAGAGCAGGGATCTCCAAAGGTGAAATCTTTTCTCTTTGCCCATGTCATCTGGGTAGGAAACTGTGAGGTTATTTCTGGTAGAGCTCAGTTTTCCTTGAGAGCTTTCCTGTCACTTCTAAGTCACCTCAAATCCTATTGGAAAAATTGTAGAATAATCCAAGTCTTGAGCAGGCTTTAATCTTGCTCAGTTCTGTCTTAAACAAGTGTGACATTTTGAGGGCATACAGTATTTTTTTGATGCAGCTATGTGCACTGCTACCTTTGGTTTATAGAGCGTGTGCTATGGAGACAGCTCAAAACCTTTAGCTAGAAAGACATAGTCTATTATTCTAAGAAAATTCCTCGTGTTCTGCTGCTGAACCAGGTCTGCACCACAAGAGCATCTGCTCTTATGCACAATGAAACCTAATGCAAGAAGCTGAATCTGTTGCCCGATGAAGGCAACGCACGACATCCTCCTTCGCAATCTCTCAGGAACAACTTTCTGTGTACGATTGGCAGCGGTGCCTCTGTGGGGGGCACAGCCAGGGACTTTAGTCTCCTGCCAAGGTCTGTGGATTTGATCCAAGATGCCAATCTAAAAGGAAATCTGTTGTCTTGATTCTAAAAATGGCCTGTTATTTGCCCTTCCAAAGGGATCTAGGAGGGAGTTTTCTTGCTTGGGTTCAGATCTGAAGACAATAACAAAGCCCCCTACCCAACCATCTGATATTTAGCATGGAGGAAGGAAGGATCTTTTGGGTTTTTACTGGTCAGACTAAAAGATTTCCATGCCAAACTGTTGATATTTCTGATGTTTTCTTAAAACCTGGATTCCACTGTAAATCAAATCTAGCCATCCCTAAAGCACAAACCAGCCAGTTTCGTTACTATTTTCTCTTCTCACTATTTCTATCCTGAAGCGTTAGCTCTCGGATGAGCCGCTTGCTGCAGCAGCAGTCGAACAGGACTACAGCCATCTCGGTCTGGATCAGTGCATGGCAGCTGCTGCATCTCCCAAGGACACTGATGTGTGTACAGGCTCATGGCCATTATTTGCCTAAAAGTTAGAAATGGCAAGTGTACATGTAAAAGTTTCATAACTTTTTTTACCAGGATATATTCCGTACACTGGTCTCTTCCCTTCCTCTTTGGGTCTCTCCTCCCCAGTCGGTACAGGTGCTGACCATGTGGAGGGATTGCGCACGCGCGTGTGTGTGTGTATGTTTGAGTAGAAATGAGTGGGGAACAGACCCTGCTCCCGTCAGAAGCGGGTTTGTGCCCTAGCAAGGAAAGGAGCAGCTGCCTGTTTCCTTACAGATGCTGCTCTTCCATTACTGGGGTTTATACAGAAAGAATGATGTAGTAAAGGTAGGTCTGATACTTACACATCCTTGATCAAGTCTCAGTAGTTGTGCACAGCTGTTAGGAAACTCCAGGATAATAATAAATAAGATCACATGGTTTAAAATAGCATAATTATCACTTTGATTGGGTCGAAGCTTGTTGCTATGACGCTGCAAGTCTTTCAGTGTTTTGTGGCTTTGGGAAACCATGAAGACTGTCTTTATTCCCTGCTTTTTGTTCAGGTGATGATACTGTATTAATTGATTTCTCTCCTTTTGTTGACCTCTGAAGTTGTCTGTGAGAACCTTAAAAACAAAAAAAGAAAGAAAACCCACAAAGTAAATGGAAGGCATAACTCCCCTGAGAAGCTCTGTCTCCTCCAGGAGCTGATATTGGTATGCCCAAGTTGTCCTCTGGGGGCTTTACTGGGCAGGTTCTGCAGATGGTTCAATTCCCCAAATATGCTGGCACCAGGGATATGTAGGAACACCAGGCTGCTCATGATGGCTCGTCACCCAGGCCCTCAAGCAACCAGCAATCCCAAACCCTTGCTACGCTCATTACGTTTCAGTTGCACTAATTTTTAGTGTTTCATGCACTTTGTGTCTCTGGTGCATTTATCTACATAAGAATGGGTTGGGTGATATTTTCCCCATTCTTAGAGGGTAGCAGACAAGCGGAGGAGGATTGCCTGGAGCCGCACAGCCGGCAGGTTAGTGTGGGACTCCTACTCAGCCTCCCAGATCACGCTGTCTAGCTAGCTCTTGTTTTTTGACTTTTAGTTTATCAATTTGGATTTTAAGTGCTCCCTCAGAGCTGTTACATACCAGATTGGACTTTTTTTAGAGGTAAATAGACTGGGGAGAAAAGACATGAAAAGCAAGATGGTTATGAGTGCATAAGAACTCCCACAGGACATGTGATTGCATTTTAGCAGCTTGAAAATAGGCTTATGTGGGACAAATCCTCCTTCTACAGGCAGACTGTGGCACCTGTTTGTGGCAAAGCCCATCTCATCAGTAATTGCTTCTAATGTCCCTTTTTCATTCCTCCTTCGGGGCTTGCGTATGCCGGAGTTCTGGCTGGAGTAAACAGGCTGCCAGTGACTCTGGTTAGCAAACACGCCTGCTACAGGTTGGTCTGCATTTTTGCTCCAGAAGACAAGTGTGTGTTGCTTTGCCAGGGTGGGCCCAAAGGCAAACCACAAGTATGTTTTGAGCATCCAGATTGCTATGTAAAGACATGCTAATTAATGCCAGCTGATGTGGGCCAACAAAGGCATGTCTTCTCCTTCCTTACTACTGCCTTATCACAGAATCCCAGAATGGCGGGGGTCAGAAGGGACCTCTGGAGATAATCCTTGAGCAGGCACACCCAGAGCAGGGGGCACAGCACCGCGTCAAGGAAGGAGACTTCACAGCCTCTCTGGGCAGCCTGTGCCACTGCTCCAGCACCCTCACAGGGAAGGAGTTTTTCCTCATACTCAGGTGGAACTTCCAGTGCTCCAACTTGCGCCCATCGCCCCTTGTCCTGTTGTTGGGCACTGCTGAAAAGAGTCTGGCCCCATCCTCTTGACACCCCCCGTTCAGATATTTATAAGCATTGGTAATATCCTCCCTCAAGTCTTCTCTTCTCCAGGCTGAACAAACCCAGGTCTCTCAGCCTTTCCTCGTAAGGGAGATGCTCCAGGCCCCTGATCATCTTGGCAGCTCTCCGCTGGACTTGCTCAAGCGGTTCCCTGTCCTTCCTGAACTGGGGGGCCCAGCATTGGATGCTGCACTCCAGATGCTGTCCCACTAGGGCGGAGCAGAGGGGGAGGATAACCTCCCTCAACCTGCTGGCCACACTCCTTTTTATGCACCCCAGGACACCATTGGCCTCTTGCCCACACGGGCACATTGCTGGCTCATGGTCACCTGCTGCCCACCAGCACTGCCAGGGCCTTCTCAGCAGAGCCACTTTCCAGCAGGTCAGCCCCCAACCTGTACTGGCGCCTGGGGTTGTTCCTCCCCAGGGGCAGGACCTTACACTTGCTCTTGTTGAATTCCATGAGGTTCCCCTCGGCCCAGCTCTCCAGCCTGTCCAGGTCTCATGGCAGTACAGCCATCGGCATATCAGCCACTCCTCCCAGCTTGATATTGTCAGCAAACTTGCTGAGGTTACACTCTATCCCTTCATCCAGGTCATTGATGACTATATTGACCAGGACTGGACCCAGCACAGACCCCTGGGGAACACCGCTAGTTACAGGCCTCCAGCCAGGGTCCTGTGACCTGTAGTAGCTTCTCTTGCTCCTGCTTTTCCTACTCCCACGTCTCTTCTGAGAGAGCAGTTCAACCTGCCCAACTCCTGTAGCTCTACCACTGATCATGTCTTCACCTGCTGATCCTTTTGCAAAAATGCCAAGTGTAGATGGCTCTAACTGAGCAGGTAAATGCTTTTCGTGCTTGGTGACAATATGACACTATCTATTTGAGTACCTCTCATCTGTCATTCTTGCTGCTGGGCGGTGACTTCTTTGGGTGTGTTGGTGGTGACTGGCCCTGTGACCTCAGGTTCTTGCAGGTCTCTTGTACCTCTGCAGATCTGCAGAGACCCCAGCTGATGTAAAGCTGCTTCAGTTTCTTTTCTTTGAGTCCTGGAACTTTATCTGGGTTTTCTGAAGGACAGCATAATTGCTTAAAAAAAAAAAAAAAAACAAAACAAAAAAAAACCCCCACTTTTAAAGATATTTTTATGAGCAAACACCACATTGACTCATGCTTGGGCAATAACTCTTGCTTAACCATGGTCCTGTTTGGTGGCAGCAGCAATGAGTTGAAAAATTACCGTCTGCACAAATCCTTGCCTTGTGAAGTGTTTGCTCCTCGCAGTTCAGATCCAAGGCTCCATCCCACCTAGCAGCAAGTCCTGCTGGCCTCTGCAAAGCCCCTTTTTCTGTGCAGTCTCCGATTCCCTGCATGGATGCTCAGCTCAGCTATTTGTGCAGCCCAGCTCACCCAGCCCAGTCTATCCAAGCACCTAAAATCTGTGTCTTAAAGCAAGATCCTGTCTCAGCATGCTAGTGAGAAGACTGACATTTCTCAGGTGCCTCGGGGAGATGGTCAGTAGCTGATGGTGCTGTTTGGTGGCTGCGTTTGAACCAAGGTTCAGGTGTGTGTAATGGGATGAGGGTGCTGCTCGGCCCCACTGCCGCGGGTGGGGGATGCGGTGGACGGGCGTGTGCTGCCACTGGATGTCACTGTCGCTTTATGGCACTCTGTGCACTGGGAGGGTGGCAGGGGGTGGTGAAGGGTCCCTGCGCTGAACATCCTAAGGGCTGTGGGGTGGTACCACGGAGCCAGATGGAGAGTGGCCGCCTGTGCTGTGAATCCTTCTAGGCAATCCCAGAGAGAATAATTTTTGCGTTGCCAGTGGTCATGCTGTTTGAATTTAAAAAACAAACAAACAAAAAAATATAAATCCAAACCCAAACTTCCAGAGCCTCAGCTAGCCCAGAATACTTATTTCTCTACTCTCTCAGGCTGAGACGTGGGGCTGATTTCTACAGCTTTCGCCAGTGTACGGGAGCCAGCAGATTGCAAAGGAAAATGATGCTCTGTTCTAGCTCTAAGCTGAGAAGTGGGTCTGGTCTGGTATTGTCAGTAAGTCTAAAAGCAGAGAGTTGCGACCAGAGTTTAAATTCAAATGTGGTTGTGGGGTTTTTTTTTAATAATAATAATAATAATAAAAAAGCCTAAAAGCCCAAATGTGATGGAAGGGGGGACGTAGATCCCTAATTTTAAGATGACTGGTGAACAAGACTAGCGGATGGCTGCTTGCTAGCCTCTTTCCTTTAATAAAACTCACAAAATTATCAAATTACCATGCTGACAACCTCAATTGTTTACTAATTACATATTGATTCTGTATTTTTATGCTCACTCATGTAAACAATGAGGCATTTCCAAATAATCTATTTCTGTTGCACAGACTGCCCCGGTTCCCCCCCCCCCGGATCCACAGCCTGTTGTTTATGCTCTAGCAGTGAGCTGACTGCTGTTCCCTTCCCACAAAGGGCAAAGATGCTTATTTTTTCTCCCACTTGTCTTGCATAACAAAAGGCATTTATCAACCGTTACATAATGGCAGAATTTGTCGCTTCTTCTGTCGGCCTTTTTGGAGGCAGCCTCACCCCCAACGCTGCGCAGCCGTAGCCAGCAGGCTCTTGCTGGCTGCAGGCTGGTGCATGCTCCTCGGCACGCGCCGGTGCATCCTGATAGCGCACGACGCAGCGTGACTAATGCTTGTCACCCACCATTTGGTTTTTTCCTTTTTTTCCACCCCCACCCCCCCTTGGAAAGGAAGATGCGGAGTTGTGTTTTGTTTTTTTATTTAGGGGAGCAAGAGGATCAGAAGGCGTTTGGGGGGGTTATTTGCTTTTTAATACTTGTTCTGAGGGAGCTATCCTCAACCACATGCCCTGTGGGAGCAGCAAGGCTTGTCCTGAGCTGAGGTCATGTCCTGGGCTTGGCCGAGTCTCTGAGAAGGGCTGTGCTGGAAATGGAGCTCGAGTCACCCTCCACAGTGCTCGTGAGTTTAAGGGAGCAAGAATGCCTGTTGCTGCCTGCTTCCCGGAGCTGCCAGTTGCTTTTTTTAATATCTCTCAATTAGCCTCGGGCGTCTCATGCTAGTAACAGGAATTTGTGTTTGGGTTTTTTTCTTTACAATAGGTTTGATTTTCTCCTTTTTGGCATATCTTTTTAAAGCCTTAAAAATAAATAAATGGTTTTGCTTCGCCATAAACTAAAAGCAAAACCAACGTGGCCAGCTTCCCCCTTTCTCTCTAAGTGGAGGAGACAGCTGTTTACCTGCAGCCTCAAACTTATTTATGGCCTTATCACTGCCTGCTATCAGATGACCACAGCTCCCCTTTTAACGCAAAGCAAGCAGTGCTCCAGTAACCCAACGAGGTCTTGCCAGCCACTGCTTTCTAATTTATACAAAGCAATTTCCTAGTTGACTCCTTTTATTTTAATTGTAGACCTGTTTTTAATTTCTTTTTAATAAACTTCTTAAAGTATGGGTTTCTTGTGGACCTTTGAACTTCCTGGTGTACTCAGCCTTTGCTCAGGAGATATGTTTATGGTTAGCTATGAGTGTGCTTAAATGGGTTAACCCTTTGGAGTCAATGTTCTTGGGAAGCTGTTCATTACAGTTTTCTTGTGTAGCTGATGGTCAGGCACAGAAATGAGCTTTGGCAAGCACAGGCTTTACCTGAACTAGTTGCTTGTTTCAAAGTTTAACTTCTATATCGTCAGGTAAAACTATGGATCACATTGGGTCTGTAAAGCATGACTGGAAACGTGAGATCAGTGAAGAGCTCTGAAAACTGTAAACTGCAGGGCTGGGGACACCAGCTCAGCTTCCCAGAGCTAGCCAGGGAAACCTACTGGCTGTCGTGATCGCTCAGTGCCTGTGTTATGGTAGGAGTTGGCAAGATCTGCAGGATTCGTGGCCTTTTGATAAACAGGCTTCTCGGGAGCAGGTTTCTCCTCTGACATGGATCAACCCATGCAAGCTGTATGGTATAGTTATCCCCTTAAAGTTAGCACAGCAGGAACACCTTGTGGGGTATCAACTTTCCTGTTTGCTTACCAGAAACTTATCCATTTGATTGTTCTTGATGTACTTATACAGCTTCTGCAGCTGCTTTGCATCCATCTCTGAGAAGAGAGAGACGAACTTCCAGAACATCCTTGGGAATAGAAAGACGTGGACTGTGCACGTGAGTACAACTTCATGCTCTTTCTCATTCTGCCCCCAGTTCTGTTGTGGCGAGNCTCCCCTCCCCCCTTATTTTTTTCTTCCCAAAGCTTATAAACTTTTAAAGAATTGCTCTTCCCTAAGCATGGGACGGATTATCCGTTAACTCAGGTGGCCACGTAGGAGCCCCTTTACTTGCAAAGGGGTGTTGCTGATGGACAGCTCATCAAAATTGGCCTTGCACTGGGCAGGACTAAGTGCCACATGGCTTCTGCTCAAATTACCTGCAAATTCTGTGAGCATTCAGCAGTTAGAGGAAGCTATACAAGCCTCCTGAAGACAAGGCCCAGTCTCATTTCTAGTGCCTGGAAATATTGGGCCAAAGGAGGTGTCTAAATGCCCGCTGGGAGCAGCAGGGGCAGGAGCGTGTCTCACTGGGAGCATCACCAGTGTGGTGCCACTGGTACCAGGTAAGAGGAGATTCTTACTTCTGCCAGTGCTTGACTTCTGAGACTCTGCAGTACTGCTGGAGAAACTGATCGATGTGGTCCCCGATTATGGTCAAACTTTCCTTCATGTACTTCAATTTTTTCTCTGTGGGGAGGTGCTGGGGCAAATGCAGTTTCCTAAGTGACTTCTTGAAGGGTCTCAAAAGTTCCTTGCACTGTAAAGAAAACATATAGGTGTTCAGCACTTTAAATCCAGGTCTCAGACATTCCTTTTCGCTAAATAAACTGATTAGTATCAAATAGCTGGCTGGGAAAGCATTGAAGGATCATTGTGTTTTGGTGAGTGTCTCCATGTGGGCATGGGGGAGCTGAGGTGGGTCTTCAGCAGGACCTCTGTCGGGCGCTCCCATTGTTCTGCAGGAGTCGCTCCTGCATGTCCCAAGGTTGGTGACAGCCTGGACGAAGCACGTCAAAGGTGACATGGAAAGGGAATTGCGAGATTTCCAAGACTGGGAATTCCTTTTTAACACTGTAGGGTGAAAGACAGAAATGTCAGGCTACAAAAGAGCTGTTGTTCTGCAGGGAGGGGGAAAGGGAACTGCTTTACTGCTTTTCTCACGCTGCTTCTTCCTGTGGCCAAAGCTGGGATGTGTTGCAAACATTCGCGTGTGACGCAGAAGCAAACGCTGTGCCTGGATGCCCTCTCTTTTATCCGTATATTTGGTTTTGGTTTTTTTGTTTTGTCTGTTAAATGCACTGGGCCGTGACTGGGGCTGTGTGTGGTTATGCCATGATGCACCTGGAATGGGAAGGTTATATCTCACGGTGGGGGAGGATGGTATGAGATGGAGCTTTGTGGCTGTGGGGCAAGTGATACAGAGGAACCAAACTACCATAGGGAGGGAGCACATGGTGTCATGTGAAAGCAGTACTTGTTTTGAAAATCTGAACAGTGTATGTCAAATGTGATTTTTGTTGTTGTTGTTATTGTTTTGGGTTTTTTTGTAGTTTTGTGTCTCAGTTTTAGGATTTTTTTTGTTGTTGTGTGATTTTGGGGGGTTTGTTTGTTTTGTTTGGTTTTGGGTTTTTTGGTTTGGTGGTTTTTTTTCTTTTTTTTTAAACTAGAATTGTGATGTCGAGATGACTGGAAACCAATGATGTGGTAAAAAACTTTCAGACATGGAAGAAAGCTACAGAACAAAGTGTCTTGTCCTGCTTTTTTGCTCCCTCTACCAAACCCCTGGGTTTTTCTTGCTCCCTTTCTCTTAAGAACCTGAGATGCCACTGACTTTTTCTATTGCTAAATTCTATTTAGTATCTCACAATTTTAAAGGTGTCCTGATCAAGGCCGTCTGCACAGCAGATGAGCGGAGTCTTGCATGGTGGTGCACTCTCACTGCCCATTACAAAGGCTGCCTCCTTCGCCGTGCGAGCCAGATCCTTCTCTGTGGTCTACAAATTGCCAAAGCCACAGGTTAGTCTTCCAGTTCATGCAAATCTTGCATTCTCTCTTAAAAAAACTGCCAAGGACAAACCCTGTCCTAAGGCTCAGAAGCATTTCTCTTCCTGCCAAATCATTTCAGATTGGGTTTTCAGAGGTGCTTAATAAAGCCAGGTATTCTGTGATAATTAAAAGTCCACAAGAATTAGGTGCCTACTTGAAGTCCCTTTTGGAAAGCCTACCTGTAATAAATTACAAGGTAAACAATGGCCTCTCATTCCTAATGGCATTAATCAAATATGTGCTGGCAGTCACTTGTTAAGTGGAAATACGTGGTTACAATGGGCTCGTTATAATGCCACACTGCTCCATCCGCAGCTTTTATTGATGGCAAAGGTACCATGGCTGACCTACTGCAAAGCCAGGTGGAAAAGAAAAAATCCTCAGCCACTGCACTTGCATCTCCCTGGTCCAGGAAGGGGAATATTTTCTCTTGCGAAGGGCAATGGCTGTTTTCCCTGTGTCAACATTTGTGTAGGTAACTCCTCCACTCATCTTTTGGAAAGCAACGCTTATATAACTGACTTAAACACAAGCTTATGTTGCCTTTTAAAACATGCTGAAGCGTGTAGGAAGAAAAGTCCTTTCCTCTCTGACATGCTCTGCTTGCTTAGAAGATTACTCCTCTGCAAACTTGATCCCAAACTACACTTCAGAGGTGAAATTGAAGCTGGGCTCTGCTTTGCTCTCACTACGTGCCAATCTCCCTGCCCATGCTCACCTGGCTGGCTGTGCCATCCCCGCTGCTGTCCCTTGCCCTGGCTCTGTCCACTTCATCCTTAAAGCCCATCTCCTCCATGGGACACAGACCCCCTCTCCCTCCCTTCACTTGCACCAGGTAGGAAGGGAAAACTGCCACGGAGCCCTGTTTGGACCAAATGTCCCGGGGTGACCAAGGTGATGGGGGTGCCTGGACACCAGTTCCGAGTTCTGCCAACCTTGGAGACTGCTGGGGCCCTCCAGCCCCACAACATTGCGGCCCTCTGGGGCAGAGTCACTTCTTTCCATCAGTTTTGCCATTGATTTGTAGTCCTAAAGAAATAGCCAGAAACCCCTGGATTTTCCATTTGCTGGTAGTGGTGATGTTCAATGCTGTCAACAGCTCCTGTGGGCAATGGGAGGGAAATGTCCCTTGCTTTGCTTTGTTTGCACCTGTGGGAGTTTGATGGAGCCTCTAGGGCTCTCGGTTGGTGCTGGGTTTGCACCTGCAGCGAGTCCAGCACCTGTAACAGTCCATCAATCTGGATTATTTTGACTTTTGAAGGTGGTGCTAACTGCAGCTGTTCCTGAGTCAGATGCATGGCTCTGTGTGCTGCCTTGGTTATCTGCAAGTGTGGGTGCAGCTCCCAGCATGAGCAATCACAATTTTCCTCCACGGCTTGTGCACCAGCAAGTTCAAGACAGGCCTTTCTCCAGCTCTCCCACCGCAGTTGCTGAGCTATGCTGTGGGGAAGCACCAGCCCCAAGGCTGGCTCAGAGAGCCTGGCTCATATGGGGCTGGGGATGATCTCTGCAAGGCAGGCAGTCTCATTTGATGGGGAACAGAGGTGTAACCAGGAAAAGGGACCTTGGGTTGCAACCTATGTGTTTTTCAGGGAGCTGGTTGGAGTTGAGACCTCAATTCCCATCACAGTGTAATGGAAATTCAGGGCTACCTCCATCACAGATGGCGGTGAAAGCCAGCAGCAGTGAGATCTTGCTCTCCTGGGTAACATCTCTTTTAAAGCTCTCCTTTTTAGAAAGAATAAATTGCACTTGCCAGATAGAAGTCAGGAAAGGCTTGGAGTTAAAGGGACTTTGTTTTGGAAATTTCCTTCAAGGCAAATGCTTTCACAAAAAAAAAAATGTGTTGGGCTCCCGTCATGCCCTGACCAGTCAGACAAGTGCAATTGTTTTGTCCCTCGGACAATTAGTGTAATCGCTGCAGCTGTGATTCAGCTGTGCTCCTGTGCCAGGTCGCTTCTGGCACTGGGAGTCATCTCAAGGGCTGTACAAAGGCCCCCTCTCTCTAGGTCACCCGGGCACGGCTGTGCGGAAGGACCGGCACTGCTCTCGGCAGGAGTTCGGACACTTTTGGTCAAGCGTTTCTCTGTGCATCTGGCGATGCTGAGCACCCGCCAAGCCAAACACCTGGTGCAGGTAGTAGCCTTAGGAAAGTATCTAATGATGGGTCTTGAAACAGAGACGGGTTCTTATTTTCAGGCTGTTGTAGGGAAGTTTGCCCTTTACCTGTGATTGAATTAAATAATGACAAAAATCCATTAAGACAAGCCCTCCCCTTAAGATGTCTGTGGCATTTTCCCTCCTGTGTCTTTCTGCCTCCCCCACATCTGAAATTTTGCTGTCGGTGCTCTGACGCAGAAGCCTTGCGCAGATTGGTGCTGAGCAGACACAAAGACAATTACCTTCTAACACTTTGCAGTTAGGTTTGCTGTGACCATCTGAGGTATGTTACAACTTGTTTAGCCTATACTAGGATTTTACAGTATGTTACATATTACTTAACACAAGGTAAGCTATATAGAGATGCAGTGGTGATACCATGGATAAGCATACCTATGCTAGCATCAGCCTGGTTTTTGCGAGGACTGTGTTGGAGGTGGTTTGGTTGAAGGGGTGTTGAAATGCAGCTGGTTTCTCAGTGCCTGTTTCCAACTGCCCTATTGCTGTGTTAGTTGCCTGCAATCGTGATATCTGTCCCCAGTGCAGCAGGCAGCTCCTCTCCTTTTCACCTCCAGAGGTTTAAACCAAGAAGTTGCCAGCTTATGCTCTCACCACTCAAGTCAGGATATTGAAGGGTAGCATGTTCCTGACTAACAGGAGCACAAGAGTAATGAAGCTGGTTCAGCACAAGCTTTCACACACATTGGCAGCTAGATTAAAAGCCATTTAGGAGCTCTAGGGACATATGCCAGTTGTTAGCATAGGCATAATCCATATTTGCATGGCCATATCTGTGTCCTTGTGAGATTACAGCTTCCACAGAGCATGTGACTACAGCCTGGAGTATCTCTCTTGGCTTATCGTGTGTACATATCACTCTTTCAGAGGATGGGGGAAGGTCTTGAGTTCCCCTTGAAAACCTCAGTCTTTATTCATCTACCTTTCAATGTATGCTGCACCAAGAGCTCAGCCAAAGCCATGAATAAATAAGCAGGAGGTACAGATGGGCTTCCCAGGCCTGCCTTCACCTGAGGATCTCGCTGTATTTAGTTGTTGTCCATTAACCTGGTTTGTAGTGGAGCGGTGATCTTGGTAGTCTTCTCTGGCATTACTTGGTACAGTAGCAGAGCAGAAGACTGGACAGCTGAGGTTGCAAAATGCCTTTTTTCACTGTTGAACCATACAGTAATGTTCAAAGCTGTGCTTTGACCACTGAAGCTATAAACCTTCCCCATCTCTTGAACTTTTTTGGTAGCACTGAGTCAGATTTCAGTTCACTTTGTTCATCGTGTAAGGTCTTGTGGATGAGTCCACTCCTGCGAGATCAGGCATGAGACATGCCTTTGAGTCCTCAGAAGTCTGTGTTTGTACCCCTTCCCCTGCCCCTCTGGAAGACAACGTTACTTTCTACTTTGAAGTCTGTCATTTTGGAAGATGGCATAACCCAGACCACATCTATGTTAATCTGTTGGATTATATTGCTTACTTACGGGCAGGAGACCTTAGAAACAGTGTTCTAATTGGACAGGGAAAAGTCAGGAGTACAAACAGATTATGCATCACAGATTTCTCCCCATGAAGGGAGCCTAAGTACCAGTCAAACACACTGTCCTGTAACAGTGCATCTTAAGGAAAACAGTTCCTTTTCCTCTGACAGCTCTTTTGTGAATATTAATTTCTACTATTTGAGTGCCTTAATCTTCCAGGAGCTGCGGAAGTGCAAACATTAACCAACTTCTCTAGTACAGCAGCTCGTCCAGTGCAAGAGTAAGCACGTAGCCAAAAAGCAAACAATTGTGAAGATGCTCTGTTTATGCTGCTGTTTGTTATTTGCTGTTTTAGGCAGATTTAGCATGAATACCATGTGTGAAGTGATGAGTCAGATTGCATATAATACACGCAGGCATCTGATGCAATATTTTTTTACTGGTAGGTCACAGGGAAGGAGATCTGATAAACGTAGATAAATATACAGGTATTTTACATTATACTTAAAGTGACTGAATGTACACATGGTTTAGTTAAACATAAAACCCAAACATCATTGCCAGATGTATTGCAATGTAATACTAAATAGGAATTGTAATGAGGAATGTTTTTCAGTAACTGGTTTCTACCAGGAGGGTGGTGAATGCTTCATTTGATAGCGTGATTAATGATACTCAGGGCAACTGCTGAGACTGTAGGGGCGGAGGCTTTGCTAATTGGATCTGGAAATTCCCTTCCTGGTGCTTAAGGATGATGAAAACTTTCACAGCCAACTGGAGACCTGTCTTCTCGCTGCAGCTGGATGCCAATAAATACAGCTTAAGTTAATAAATCTTGTATCAGGGGAAGAGATTCAAAAGAGTTTGGACCTAGTTATGTGGCATTACTAGAGGCGTCTTAATATACTGCAGGGGTCCCTTTTTGCTAAGTATTGGGAGTTGCTCATTTAATCACTTGTTTGAACTAATGTGGTCAAGAACACAAACACAATTTGTGACCAGTGGTATGTAGAAGCCACAGATACATCTGCATCAATTTTATTCACTTAATATCTTCTAGCAAAATCTTATCAGATGTGTTCCAAGTATTCCCATACTGGCAGACACAGCTAGCCAAACCTTCCATGGTGCCCAAAGCTAGTACTGACTAACCTCACATGCTGGACACCTCCTTCTCAACAGATGTATCTTCAGGTGTTTCTACATTATTTTACACTTCAACATTTTGTAGATGTTTGTCTTCAGCTTTTCAGCCAGCTGTTAGTGAGCTTTTTAATGATGTTTGCTAATGTCATAACCATTTTTTAAGCTGTTTGAAGTCCTCAGTAACTGAAAGAGCATTATCAGCTTCCTCTGTACTTTGCAACTTGCAGCCTCTTAGAAACACAATAGTTAAAGGCTTTCCCTCTTATTGTGCTTCAGATGTTTTCAGGTTTTTATGTTAACTGAAATAGGCATTGTTAATGAAATGTTAATAAGCCTATCCCTTTGCTGCTGCTTATAAAACCAAATCTATAACAAGTTTGGTATCTCTTAATATTGAAAATAATTTAACTTGTTTTGTTAATCTTTTGGACCACGTAATATCATCTACTGCACTTTGTATCTGCCTCATTCCCCCTCCCTAACAAATTTATCCACCATCTTAGTAACTAACAGGAGAAGCCTGAAAAATAAGACTGGTACACCTGTGCCAAAAGGTCAGCTCTGCCTGGGGAATGTGGCAGGGGTTTGCATGGGACTAGCGAGATGTGCAGAGAGACACCGAATGCATAAGCCAAACAGGAACCACAATGTAGAGGTAGGGAGCAAAAAAAAGAAATGAGGGAGAGGTGGGAGAATGAAGCACTGCTTGGGAGGGGAGAGAGGGCTTGAAATCGACAGCAAGGGAGAAAGGTGGGCATAACCAGGTGGGAAACCCAGTTGCTCCAGGAGCCAGGGAAATAGCTCTCCTAGTCTCAAAATGGAAGGAAACAACATGAAGCAGAGAGAGAGGGAGCCAACCTGGTAGAGAAATGCCTGTCAAGCCAAGGATGCCTTCAGGGATGCTGTACAGAACTCGGTGATGGTTTTTTCAGTTAAGGAAAATGAACTCCTGGGGAAAAACCCTGCTGGTTCAGAGAGCAAAGTGCTACCCCCTTGTGCACAGCTCTGTGCTGGGGAGATGAAGCGAGGAGCTTGCACGTCTCCTTCTGTGCGTGCCCTGTGCCCTATGCTCGCAGCTTTGCCCTGAGCATGCTCCGAGCTCTCCTCAGCAAACAGCTCCTCTCCCATGAGATTTTTCCTGTCTTTGCAACCAGGAATAAAACAATAAAATAAAAAAATAATAAAAACTGGAGAGGAATCAAAAGGGATTTTCCTCTCTTTGCAATAGAGAAATAAAATGTCAGGCCACCAGAAGGGGTTCCCCTGTCCTGTTTTTTTGTTCCCAGGCTTGAGGCTTTTCTTTGAACAACTCAGTGGAGAAAAAACTTTTGCCATGTTGTATCTGCACACATGAAGAGGATGGAAAATAACAACTGGTTGGAGCAACTGGGGCTCAGAGCCAGGAGCGTGTCTGCATCGGGTCTCTCCCCTCTCTGAGTCATGGCACCCTCCATTTCAAAGCTTCCCTTTATGGCAGAGACTCTCAACTCTTTTCTGTATCTTCTTTCCCTGCTCCTTTAGATGATTTTGATATCTGCCTCCAGTGGTCTTGTTCTTTGCACAGGAGTGTCAGACTGACTATGATTCCCAGGGCAATCAGTGCCATTGGGCTGGCTGCCTGCTGGCACACACCGTGATGAGGCTTCTGGGCACGTGATGCGTGCCAGGGTTGCAAGGGGTAATGAAGTTCAGTCTCCTGGTAGTATTCGTGTCTCATTCGTCTGATGACACTGATGCCCCTTTTTGTGCACATCCCACTTTGTGTTTCCTGTCTTTTTCCTGCTCCCACACCTGTGCCTCACATCACGCTGCCCAGTGCCTGACTCTGTATGCAAGAAGGGTGGCCGTTTCTTGGAGTATTTTTAAATTTCCACTTAACACTTACTTCAGTTCATGGATTTTCCAGAGGAAGTCAGATTTTGAGTGGTTTTTTTTTTTTCTGGTTTATTAAAAAAAAAAAAATTCCCCTCCAGCCTACAGAGTGTAGCTATCAAGAGAAGTGGCTTCATTTCTCTTTCTTAAAGCATTGAACACCCTGTTATGCTTAAAATAATAAAACCAAAAAAAGGCCAGCCTTCTTTCTCTGATGGGTTTCAGTGTCTTGTATTGATAGTGCAGTGGGGCAGCTGTAGTGAAACGTAGGCTCTGCTGAGATAGGCAGAAGAAAAAAAAAAAAAAAGCAGTGAGTGCCATTTAATTTTTGTAATGTTCTGATTCCCTCCTACCAGCCTGAAAATGCTAAACAGAATCCTTTGTCTGCCATATGGGGATTTGGAGAATTGTTGCTAATTACTGCAGTTGTGCTATCTAGCTTAACTGGCTTAAATAATATATTAAGTGCTTTTATGATCTTGCACAACATGCTGGAATGCAAAGAGGTGCATTTATGCTGTTTATACTTTATGGCAGGCATAACTTATATAACATTAATCTGCAGAAAAAAAATCGGTTTTGATGATTTATTGCTTGTATAATTTACAGCCGGGGTTGATAAGACGCTGTTGTGCTAGGTGCTATGCAGATGCAGGGCAGGCATCCCTATCTTAAGAAGGTGGAGTCTAATTGCAGGGAAAGAGGCCATGGGTGGCCACAGGGAATGGTGGGACAGAACAACTCAGGGTGCCAGGCAAAGATCTCGGGACACGGGTGGTCAAAGCACTGCTAAGTTAGCGTAGGTCTGATGGCAAAAGCAAAAAGTGTGGGATCTGGAAAAGGATCACAGGAAGTCATGATCTAACATTCCCATTATTTTAATTAAAATTTAGTATGAAATTAGGAATGAGTTACTAAGCATCGTATCTAGAAGTGGGAGTATTCTAGGGTCTAGGTTAGTGCTTATCTAGAAAAAAGAAAAAAAGGCATTATGTCTGCTCAAGAATCTTTTTTTTTTTTACCCCCCATTTTTTCTTTTTTAGCAATAATTCTGGTAGTCGTCTGATTCCACCCAAATTCTAGTGTCTGTTGTCTCAAAATCTAAATTTTCTGTTATCTGCTATTGTACCTTAAGTTTAAACAAAATGTGAGATCATGCTGTGAATGTCTTGTTGCTGGATCGAGTGTGATGAATAATTATGGAGCTGCTGAGCAATGGTAGCCAGAGGCTCAAAGAACCTGGTAAGACACATGTTGGTGGGGGGGCATAAACCATAAAGGAAATTAGTGATAATGATTAAAAGATTGGCACATTCTGACCTATAATTTGGTTTAGTTTGACGTAGCTCTCTGTAAAATCACAAGGACTGTCAGAATATGCTAGTGATTAGCAGTATTTCACCTATTTGAAATTAAAGCATTGTGCACACTCTGCAGATTGGAAAAAAAAAATAGTTTTTTGTCTGGTTTTGCTTGCTAGTAGCTTTAAAATTGGGAGGTGAGAGACTTTTGTCAAATCTTGAAGTATAATTTTGCAATTAAAAGACTGAGAAACAAGTGTGATCTGAAGACCTTCAGTTTCCTAGCTGTGACATCAAATTAACAGCTATCTTCATTCTCATTCTGTTTTAATATTCCTGCAGAAGAGCAAGCAAAAAGAACTCCCTACACTGGCTTCAGTGAAATGGAGGAACTGTTACTTAGACAATAACAGGGTATGGGCTGGGAGAGGAGTGATTTTTGTTGGTGTTAGCTAGCTAACGCTTGCACAATGTTTTGGATGTTATAAAGTGATATATATTAAATGCTAAAAATTGAGAGATGCTCTCTGGGAGATAGGAAACGCTGTTTAAAGGCATTTTCTGATTGTCTGCATGGCAAATTTCAAGGTCATACATGCACCAGCTTGCAGGGATGCACAGCTGGTACCTCATCACCAAAACCAGCAGAATCTCACCTAGAAGGCTTGTAGTTAACTGTGCAGGTAAAAATGGAAGGATAGATTGAAACTACCTGAAACTGGAAGAAAGAGCTGGGAAGTGATAAGAGAAAGAGAAACGAAAGGAGAAACTCTTACCCATCATCTTGGTGACCAAGTGCTTTATAACAACTTCAAATTGCTCCCTTCCTTGACTGTACCAATTTTCTTTTCCAAGCTGCAACAATATGGAAACCTCTAGCTATGCTGAACTTGTCTTCTATTGTTAAGAATCTGCTCAGGAGTCTACTTGATGTTCCAGGCCTGATTTTTATTACAGTAGCTGAAAGGAGCTGCTAGGCCAAAAGCTCTTCTAGGAGTAGCTGGGCTTCCAACCAGAGAGAGTGAGTGCCAAAGGCTTTTATGGATCATTTAACAGTATGTTTTATAGAATAAAACCACATTCAAATACTTAATATAGTAGGCAAAATTTTGATTAACTCCCAATGCTTTGCCTTGCTGCATGGGCACAAGCAGTCCACAAAAATGGCAGGACGTAACGTTGAAAGAGCTATTTGTCCAGCAGTGATATGTCGTGTTTGGTTTTGAGAGTCCACTGTAACACATCAACAGCCACTCTGTGTTCAGCTGAAATGACAGCTGAAAAATCTGGTCATCTGTGTCCTGGTGTGCTTATTGCTTGTATTTAGGGGAATGAGGTGTGATGTAGGGGTTTGAGCAGATGGCAAGCCATCGGACTTTTTTTGTTGCTTTGTTGGCTTGATCAGCAGTTCTTCATTGACTGTGGATAGATCACAGGCATGATACTATCTTAGATAATGCCACTTGGTAAAGAACTTTAAAATCCTTAATTACTATCATTAGCTGTTTCACACCATAAAATAGAGGTCTGTTATTTTAATGTCTTTTTCTATCCCTGTCTGGAGTGTCCTTAACTCAAACAGGGAGGTGTATCTTTTGGATCACGATCAGTGTAGTGTGTGCATACCAGCATAAAAATGTGTGTGTGTGCATATGCGTTTGTACATGCAGTTGTCCAGAGTTCTTTTACTATCTGTGTTGTGAAAGCACTGAACTGAGACATCAGTCTGTTGGCAAGGTCACGAAGGCTGGCAGGTTTCTCTGTTTGGGGATGTCCTTTGTTCAGTGTTTGAATTGTGTGAAACCTTAATTAGTAAATAAGAAGCTTTGGCCTTCCCTTCCAAGATCTGAAATGGAATTAAGGGAAGTGCAAGGATGTGCCAAATGACATGACGGTAGTGGCTCCATGGCTTTTGTTTTACTCTGCTGTCCTGCTGTTTTGAGATGCGCTTTCCATTGTATCAGCCGCTGGCAAAACATTCATGAAGTTGTTACATGTTTTACGCTTTGGTATTGCTGCTTCTATATACAGCAATCAAACTGCTAAGAAGTTGGAGACCCTGTGTGCAGCAGCTGTGGAGCTGAGAAGAAAGAGGCTCTTTCTTTGAAAGGGAAAGTTGCCCCGTTGTGCCACAGTGGTAAGCCACTGCCTGCTGTGCACCGGGTTTGCTGTTGCACTCTGGGGGCGACGCAAGCATCCTCCTTCTGCAATGCAATTTGGACTTTTCTGTAACAGAGTAAACATTAGTCACTTCTTGCAAAGCCACTACTTGCATTTGATCTTCTGTTATTAATTATTTGCACTTCCTCCTGTTACAATGCTTTTTTTTTTTTTTTTGCTGTGAGGATGGAACTGCAGAGAAATCCTTTACTTCTATTCCAATGACACAGTGGTTTTCTGTCTACAAGAGAGTACAGAATTGCTTTTATCAAACATATTTCTTTTCCCATTGTTTCCTGATGACAGATACTACTCTTAGTCTACACAGAGACAACACTTTGAAATGGGAGATCTATGTTCCCATCAATTTTTTTTACATTGATAAATCATAGCATGTCTCACTTTGAGTGACATGCTTCTGGATTTAGGTCTGCTTTTCTTTTTTTGTCACAGTTTTTCTTTCTCGATGCTAGCAACAGCCTTGCCAAAGCTCATCTGTTCCTTTAGCTTTCAATCCAGCAGGCTGATTAATTCTATCGTACTTTTTTCCCATATATGGCATAATCAAACAGGCTGGCAGAAAATCAGGGAGGATATGTTACTTATAAAAACTTCTAACACATTACACTTAACTTTTGACTTTCATTAGTTGTGGTACCTTATTTCTTCTGGGCTGGAGGAAGGTCAGCAAAGTCTGGCAGGAAAAAAAGGTTTTTTACTGTTCTTCGTGGGCCTCAAGTGTGATTGTGTCACACTTCCATGCGCAGGGAAGCTTTACTTAAAAGAACATCAGGAGTGGAGGGTGCCTTATGGTGTTTTCTTCTGTGTGTTTCAAAGGCAACTGCAGTAAAAGTAGGGGATCACTTACCCACAAATCTTAAAATAGCTAAGAACGTGTGTGACGTACCCCATTTTCTTTGGTTGTGTAGATAACGCTATTAATAACGTGAGCTGAAATTATGTATTGAGTAGTAATATGAGCAGCAATTCTGAGTGGCTTTAAACCTGTCATGAACTCCCTGATCAAAAACATCCAGAGGGAAGTGGCTCAGCAAAAATATTAATTAATTCTCTTATAAAGGGGTGGCAAAATTAAACAGAGGTAGCCCACAGCCCAAATAAGGCCTGTGGGATGCTTCCACTTCCTTTACTGTCTTTTCATTTAGAGGACTGGGAACTGCTGTCCAAAACCCTCTTCCTATATCTGCTCCAACCTGGTATACAGGTATGGTTTTTGTTACATGTGGGTGTGCAGAGCAGGTCTCCTGTCCCTATTGCCTGTGCAGCAGTAGCTGTCACCTCCATGCTGTACTGTCACTAGAGCTCGGCCCTTTGGGGCAGAGGGACACACTGTTCTCCTGCCTCCCAACGCTACTCATGTGGTATCAGCTCATCAGGAAGGAGGAAGGCATGAAGTGTCTGCTGCTGCTGGGAAGTAGCAGGGGAGGATTGCTAGCCCAGGGGTAAAGGGCCTGGCTATTATGGCAGAGGCAGCAGTGTGAGGGTGCGCGGGGAAGGGCAACTGCTTGAACAAGTCATGAGAGTGTGGGGAAGTGAGGATCCATAGAGCAGGTGTAAAAAGAGAAGTGCCCTCATACTGAAAATAAAGGGGGAAAAATCATCTCACTCTGAGAGTCCCCTGGCTACACCATGCTGCAACCCTTGAGCACTGCATTCATTAACACGTCCCTTCGACAGGGGCATGATTATTGGGTTTGCAGAAATCCTGTTTGAGTATTTGTGGTTAAAAAATAAACATTAAATTTATTAAAAATAGGGTGGGGCTTCCTGAAAAAGAAGATAATGTTAAGACTTTATTTTCTTATCTGCTGCTGCTAGTTTAATAAGTGAGCTTGTTAAAACTGAATTCTGTAAGTATTACATCTGTTTTCTTCTCTTTTTTTTTTTTTTTTTTCCCCCCTAATTCAGCTTTGACCATTAAAGTCATGGCCTCTTCCCCCTGCAATGTTCTGCTACAAAGTTCATGTTGGCAATAGTGTGGGAGTACAGCTTACATGATAACAATGTGACATAGGAGGGTCCTGGTAAGTTGTGTTCCTTTTCTTTTTTTTTTTTTTTTTGTTTTCCTGGTTCATATAAATCTGTAGCGAATGTCACCCTCTCACCACTATTCTAAACCACTTGTTTCCTAGAAAATGTGGGATGTGATAAAAGTTGCAATTTGCATATGTAGTTTTGTTGCTCTTTGAGGAAGCCTTTTGTATTTTCCCCTCTCCCTCTGATAACATTACAATTAGATTGGTAGATAAGATTTGAGGTATTTTTCTCATTCATCAGTTTGTTATAAATAGAAAGATATGAAACCATTTAGCTATGAACACTGCAGGCCTATGGTGAATGAAAAATCTTATTGCGCCTTGATATCTCTCCCACCTTCTGCTCTTTTCAAATATTTCACATGTGCTCTGCTGCAATCCATTCAGGACTCTCTGTGAAGCAGGAAGGGGTAAAAGTTGTCTCATGTTTGTACAGTGCCTCATACAGTGTGTCTCAAATCCTCACTGGTGGCAATAAATGCAAATTACAGATTATAATCGGCTCTTACAGTTCTTCAGCCCTCAGTCTGGAAGGAAACTTGGTAAAGACAGTTCTGTTAGCTGTGTCTGTGTTGGAGATTTGGGATCTACATTTCAAAAGCACATAAATGTCTTAAAAAAAAAAAAAAAATTAAAAAAAAAAAAATCCCAGTGCAGCGAGTAGGACTTGTCTGACCAGAATCCATTAAATGCAATTACAGATTCTACTCTTGTCTTTCTGCTCTGTGACCATTTGAGAAAACAAAGTTTTCTACATGCTTCTAGTGTGGGACTGTGGTTTTGTTCAGTTTTAGGTTTTTTTTCCGTAAATTAAAAGGGGGGAGGGGCGGAAGGAAAAAATAAAGTTTTATCAAGTCTAAATGCCTAGGATGGACTTCTCCTCCCTGCTGCCAGTTGCTTGGAGCAGATCAGGACAGTCAAGGAATGGTCTCTTAAATAGAGGACAGACTGAAATGCTGACCTTTGACATGTAGAAATTTAAGCCCTAAATGATTGTTTGAACATTCACACACTCATGTATTTTCCTAGTCACAAATTTGATTTTGACGACCAGAAGTTCACTTGCCAGAGTAATAAAACCCCAGAAAACTCCCTCTCTGGGTTCCTAGTATACAAATTCCTAAAGAGGACTCTCAGCATGTTTTAGCAGAATTCTGCTTCTTGTGAATAGTCCGTAATAATAATACGAAGCTACTTTAAAAAAAAATTATAACTAAGTAATAATTATAGGGAAATATTTACAAGGTATGGAGAGTCAGAGAATCTTTGGTGCTATGGGCTACTGTTCTGGAGCACTGCATCCAGTTCTGGGCCCCCCAGTTTAAGAAGGACAGGGAACTGCTTGAGCAAGTCCAGCGGAGAGCTAGAGAGATGATCAGGGGCCTGGAGCATCTCCCTTACAAGGAAAGGCTGAGACGCCTGGGTTTGTTCAGCCTGGAGAAGAGAAGACTGAGGGAGGATCTTGTCAATGCTTATAAGTATCTGAAGGGTGGGTGTCAAGAGGATGGGACCGGAGTCTTCTCAGTGGTGCCCAGCGACAGGACAAAGGGCGATGGGCACAAGTTGGAGCACTGGAAGCTCCACCTGAGTATGAGGAAAACTCCTTCCCTGTGAGGGTGCCGGAGCAGTGGCACAGGCTGCCCAGAGAGGCTGTGAAGTCTCCTTCCCTGGAGACATTCAAACCCCGCCTGGATGCGGTGCTGTGCCCCCTGCTCCGGGTGTGCCTGCTGGAGCAGGGGGGTTGGACGGGATGATCTCCAGAGGTCACTTCCGACCTGCGCTGTTCTGGGATTCTTTGGAAGTACAAAATTTGAAATCCCTTCTGCTCTATTTGTCTGAGGCCTTTGACATGAGTTTTCCTGTTAATCTATCAATTCCTTGTCCCCTCATGCTATTTTATATTTTTTGTCTCTTGGGCCATCAGTTTCTATACAACACTTAACAGCAGTTTCAGCTTTAGTTTTAGGTCTCTGGATGCTTCTTCATCTTTGTGCTGAAAACGCCTCCAGCCCTACTTCCTCATCTCGTATTAAGTACAAATACTAAAGACTAAACTAATGTTTTGTATTTTTTATATCATCCTCAACATAAAGATTGCAACTATTCTGGAGAACAGAGTGCAGCGTTTACATAGAACAGCATAATACATTTATATATTTTGAAGTAGTTTGCAAAAATTAAGGATCAATTGATCCTTAAAAAAAATTAATAATATCCCAGGATGGGGCGGAGACAGATATTGAGGAAAGAGAGGCAGAGTTTTAGAGGCGAAAAGTAGAGCAGGGCCTAGAACTTGCATTTTTGGTTCCTGTTTTTCATGAATTTTAGATCATGAAATCCTAGGGATTTATACCACTCTTCTCAGAACTGTTTTTGATTTACTGCAGCAGTTCCACAATTACTTGGCTTATGTCTTTTAAGTTCAGGCCTTTTCAATGCAACTCAAAACACCTCCTCCTTAGCAGATGTCCACTTCAGGCTCAGCTGAAGTTTGTGTGACTTTTTTTCCCTGTTCCTGGTAGCCCTGCGGACTGCCAGCCTCCCTCCTGGTGACTGACAGCTGCTCTGCCAAGAAGGCAATGTTGCTGCAAGCCTCCTGCAGCTTCTGTGCCGCAGTCAATGTCTGTTTTTCCACAGGTACTCGACAATGATGCAAAGACACTTATCTGCTAAGTGCTTATGAATTAATTTGTGATTAGTGAATAATTAAATAAATCAAGCAATCAACAGGACACGGGACACGTGGCCAGTTACATCCAGATTTGCACATATAGCACTTTTCTACCAGAAGAGAGGAGCTCAATTCTTCGAATACAAGTCTAAATTCACTGTGTCTTAATCTGATTTACCTCTGACATTACATTTAAATAGTAGCAACATCTACGATCTTATGCTCCCCAATAAGGCTTCATTAAAAAGTTACTGCCAGATCTAATCCATGATTAGCATACAAAGTCTTATCTCTAGGTTCCTGCTTCAATGCCTTTGAGAACATGCTTAATTTAATCTGAACAAAGACACTGCCATCGTAAGCCTCCCATCTGATTTTCAATCTAGAATATCTTTGTTATTAAATTTGGTGCAAGCCACGGTGCGTACAATGGATCAAGTAAATTATTTTAAAGCACTCTTCAAACAAAGTTCTACTGCTTGTTAGACATCATTTGTATTTCTGCGACATAAGAGATGTCACTTTAGATTTTTTAAAATGTCATATAAAAATGCAGGATAAGTCTGAACAACTTAGCTAGCTGTGAAAAGTAGCAAGCTTTAATGTAACATATATTTTTAACCATTTTTGGAAAGAGCATTTTTTAAAATATGAATTGTTAACCATCATTATTAACCATCATTCCAGACCATTTTCCTTCGTCTAGAGGAAGGACTTCCTCACTAGAGGTTTCTGCTTCCTTATTTGCATCAAATACCAAGTCAGCTGTTTGTGAATATACTTTAAGCTGGGATGGTGGCATGATCTGACTTGTAATTATCATTTTAGACATTCTTTTTTTTTTCTTTTTATGATTTAGCAAGTAAACCAGTTGTCCTTAAAAACCCTAAACTGCCTGATAATCTCTGCTGCCTGAGAATGGGGTTTGTTTATGCTACAAGTAGAGGTTCTGTCAAGACATAACAGATAAAAATGGAATAGTTTTGCAAAGTGCTGGTGAGACCTCAGCTGAAAATGGAATAAAAGTCTGGTTATCCATACTTGAAAAAGTGATCTGAAACTGGCACAGAGGGAGTCTGCTAAGAATTGGTGGAATGATGTACTTCAGAGAGGGACAGCTAGAAGAGCTTAATTTGCTGAGGTTTTTTTGAAAGCTGAAAAGAGGTAGATGGGTTTCTGTAATATACAGAAAGGGATGTCGGTAATTCATCCATGTTGCAACAGGGAATTGAGTAGACGCAGGACAGCAGTTATAAACTGTGGTGGTTGCAATTGCATTGGGTGGGAATCGTTGTTCTGGCAGGTTCCTTCACTCCTATATGTCTAGATGAAACAGGCTGGGGAGTGTGAGGTCAGTTCTGTGGTGTGCCTTGTCACTTGGGGTTTTGTTGTTGCTGTTTAATAATATAAATTACTGGAAGTAAGAGACTGAAGGGAGGTGAGGCAAGGATAAATAGTTGTGGAGAAATCAGCGTGAAAACTAGAAGAAATTGGTGCAAAGCTGCCTTACAACACCATTGTAGTTGCTTCCTGCTCTAATTGCTTTCTGTAACTGCTCTGCCAGTTTGGGTCTGGCTGTATCCCAGTGCAGCTTGTTCCAAGCAAAACGGGACTCTTTGTTATCTTTGTAATTCAGAAGAGCAACCAAAACGTTAAAAAGATTATTACTAGACGTAAGGTCACACAGGAATACCACAGTGAAGTCAGGAATTAAACCACATCTCAGTTGTGAGTTAATAGTTCAGAAAAGCGATTCATCGCAAATGGAGCGTGGCACAAGGAATGCCATCGTTAGGGGTTGGAATATTTCATTTAATCACAAGATAAACCAACTTCTCCAGCTGCTTCTAATATTGCCAACTTATGCTTTTGATTGACATGTTGCCATGGTTGTGGAATTCTTCCTCTCAAGTATTTTGAAGAGTTTATACTGTACCTAAATTGAAAGCTGTTTGGGTGAGGGACTATACGGAGAAGAGATAAGTGAAGGTAGCATAAGAATGAGAGAGGATTTAAGGCCACTTACATCCTCTTTAAAAGATAAGTGTGTAACAAGTGGCTGGTGGGTGAAGTATGTTCCCAACAATTTCATTTACATTTTTAAAAAGCACTTAAGCCCCATTGCCCCACCCCCATAGTCTATATTCCAGAGAGGCAAAAAGTCCTTTGTGGCAGATTTTATGCTTGAGTGTAATAATTTATATTCTTTGTCACAAATGTAAGGTAATAGTCAATTTGGATGATGGCAGAAAAAAACAAAAGGAGGCTTTAAGAAGGTTAATACATTTGTTGTGTCTTTGCACTTGAGTGGTGTTACATGAGGAGAAATTTGGCCTTCGAGCTAGCTTCTCTGCAGGCAGCATTCCTGGCTTTGCGTATCAGATATGAAATTTGCTTGGAATGTTTGCTATAAAAATACCTACGCGTTAACTTACATTGGTGAGATAGGAACTTCGGCTTGACCTTTCTCCAGCTCTGATGTGGTAAGATCATTCAGTACGGAAACCGTAACTTAGGGAATGACTTGCAACTGCTGTTTTCACAGTCTTTGTTTCTGTGCAGGAACAATCCTTGGAACGAGCCGCCCTTGGATATCAATGTTTTCTTTCAAACTTCTTATTTTCTGCTCCGGAGTGACCCGGGGTATGTTACTGGGCTCAATGCTGTAACAAAGCCATTTGGGAAATCCTCCCATTCAGTGTAAGTATTGGACTGAATACTAAAAGCAAATATGCTGAAGAACAGCAAAGGACAGAGGTGTTCTTGATCCTTTTACAATTCAGTCCGTGTTTCTGTTTCAGGCACTGAAACAACATTTTATTGGAACAGGAACTTCCTCTATCACCCCAAGCTTGCGGTACTCCTTAGAGGGCTTTCTGAGGAGAGCCGCGGTCCCCTGTGTGAGGAATGAGGGGGGCGCTGAAGGCCCAGGGCCGCGACCCTCGCACCTCCGCAGGGGAGAGAGGCCGTTTTCCCCGCCGCACCGCGGCCTTGTGCCTCTCCCTCGGTGCATGTGTGCTCATCTATGGAAAAGCGGTGACAGTTTCGCAAGCGCCAAATTTTGAAGCGGGGTGGGGGAAGAGCTCTTCCTCTTCGTACCCTGTGTGGCACGGCTGGACGCGTACACGGCCCTGTAGCAGGGCCCGAGACGCCCGCCCCGCTGCACAGCCCCAGCCGTCCTCCTTCGAGCGCCGCTGCCCCAGGGGAAGGGCTGCGGC
>WEKW01027451.1:0-11328 GCA_013389905.1 Sula dactylatra | reverse complement strand
GGCGGCGGCGGCCGGTGGCCCTCGGCGGTGCCGTCCCGCTGCCGGCGAGGAGCAGAGGCACCGGGCGGGCGCTGATCCCGCCAGACCCTCCCGCTGCCTCTCAGCCCTCGGCCTTGCTTTTTTTGCCCGCCGGCTCTCGCGGCTACCCTGGATGAGCGGCGAGGAAATCCCGGCGCCCCGATGTGACAGGACTCGCCGTGCTGCTCCTCGCACCGCGCCGCCTGTCAGCTCCCGGCTGCCTCATACCTCCTGGCTCCTCATGTTTACTTGCTGCTGTCCCTGATAGGGAGCACGCATCTGCATCTCTAGGCTGAAAGATGGACGTAGCTTTTATGGCTTATTATATACGTTGCGGGTTTAAGTCCGTTTCTAGATTCCCTGGAGAATTTAAAGAGGAAGGGAAAACGTAAACAAGCTAAACGCTGAATACTTGCAGCTGCAGGGCTCCAAGGCGACAGGCAAGCTACACCCTGTCAGCTGTCTTGCTCTAGAACTGATATCCAAGTCCAAGGACAAAGAGGGACAGTAATTTTCAACAGTAAATGGTTTCCAGGGAGGATTTTTTTTATAATTGTTAGTCTGTTGTGGATTCCTGTGATGTGGTACGGGCAGTTAAAGCAGTTCACTTGTTTGATATTTAAAGCATTGATAAAATTCACAAGCTTGAACCAATACATGGCTGCCCTTTTTATTTCTACTTGCATCTGAGAAGCACGTAATGATTGATAAGGGAAAACTGGGAGGAAACATTGAGTCTTAATTGAAGGAGAAACAAATTAACATTAAATGGGATTTCTATTAAATATTTTTAAATTTTTTTTTTTACGGTGGAGCCTCTGAGGGATGCCATGTCAAATAGCAAATGGAGCAATATACTGTCAAGCAGAAGAAACAAATATGCGATTCAAACTCACTTTCGTTACAGCTTTTAAACATAACAGCCTTGAAGAATTTCACTTCTAGTGAAAGTATAGGAAGTCTTTAAAAGCATTGGCGTATGTATTTTTAGAGGAGCTGGAATCATAAATGTAGCTTGGTAGAGGTGTGAAGTTGAATATAACAGGAAGCGTTTGAAATAAGCTTTTTGGTGGAAAATGCATTCATTTGGTCAAGATGTATATTCCAAAGTTCATAAATAAGAAAACCCAAGTGTTTTGAATTTTGAAGTTGGATTTAAACTCATGTATTGCTTCAGAATCTGGGATATTAATCTGGATGTTTCATAATTAAAAGTTTACTTGACATAAAGATAAGATTGATTTTTTGAAGAAGATATTTAAAATTATTTCTTGTGCAGTGAATGTAATATTTTTCTTTGATGTTACTCTATCCATATGAGGCATTTAATACTGTTTTTCTGTAGGAGAACAGAAAGGTTGTTTTAGACTCTCTAATATAAATTGATGTTTTGCTAAATAACTATGTTGTTTACTTAACCAGTGAATCCTTGTATGTATAAAACAGGCTTGTTATCAAAACGTTAGTTGTTAGGCCATTCTTACTTGCACAGAACCATGCTGGTACTTGCGGCATTCCTGCGGACACAAACAGAGATAATGGATGAACATAAACATTTAAAAAAAAAGTCAAATATATTTACATCCAATTAGATCCACCTTCTCTAACATTGTGTGCTGGTTGTTAAATGCTGAGAAAGTTTTATATTAGGTGATACTGTATAAATTCTTCAACTGTGAATTCTTCATATGTAATCAATAGGGATTAACTATACTTGTAGAAGCAGTAATCATTCAGAATGTATGGTCATAATTTTGAGACACTGGTTTTAATTCTGTTTGTTCAGAATATCTTGAAAAATGCAATGAGTACTGCTGGATCTGTAAGCTTCAGAAAATAAGGCTGACTTTTAAGTTGTGGATGGCCGCAATTTTATTTATTGCAACTCCATTTTGGGAGTAACCAAAGGTTGTGAAGGTGAGGAGAGTTTTTGTGGTTAAACACTCACAATATAAATAACTATAGCTAAAATGTAACTTCTATTCAAGGAGATGAAAATATGAGAGCGGTCTGGTGTTAATGGCCTTTCTCACCCTTGAGCATGAGACAGTACCGCAATTTTTTTTTGCCCTACTTGTTGGCTTACACAGCTGACTGCGCTGTGGGTGTTGTGGCCATGTGGATGGGCATGGTGAAGGTGTCTTGTGTCCACCAGTGTGGGTCACGCTGAGTCTTGTTAGTCTCCCTTTTTGCCTTATGCCCTGTAAAATCTGTGTCCGGTTGTGTAGTTTGGGAGTGAAAGGTGGGGGATGCTATTTTAGACAACTCTTGTCTTGTTATGAATATTGCCAAATTATGGTCGTCTTATTTATAGTAGCCAGAGGCACAACTTTGCCTGTTGCTGTGGAAAAGGTATGGGCTCTGAACTTGTGGCGAGAGCTCTTCCTGACCCTGTAGAGCTCCTTCTGAGGATGACTTCTTTGTAAGGAGGTCAAATTCATGGGCAGGTCATTATTCTAAGTAAAGAAGTGCTTCTTTCCAAACTCTGTGTAAGATTATTGGTTATTTTATCAAACTAAGTTTGCAATGCCAAAAACTGGTAATGTGGCCCTTGGGTTTGTTGCTTTTTCTTTTTCGGGATTTTTTTTTTTTTTATTATTATTATTTTTTTTTTTTTAGCCCTAAGCTCTGACAGCAATTTTCTTCCCAGGGCAGTGCTGCAACTCAGGCAGGCTTCCCTAGCTCAGTCCGTATCCCTTTTTGGGTTTGGTGCTTTTTCCAACATGTGCCTCTGATTTCTGACTACTCTACTGCCCTTCTGTTCATCATGCTGTCTGGCTGTTCGCTCTTTCTGAGACTTGCCCAGTGTTAGGCCTTGCCTTATGCCAAGGAGGTAGCACTGTGGAGTCTGCCTTATCTTTTCCTTGTTCTGCTGGCAGCCTTGACACCCGATTCCTTAAAGGGCTGTCTTTGGGCCAATAAAACTTTATAAAAGGAAGAACTTTCTATTACTATTGTATTAGCTCCAGCACAGCAGCTCCTGCACTATACTGTGTTGTGTGTATAGAATATTTTAATAAGTTTTCCCCAGGAAAGAAATGGCTATGTGGTATTGATGGCCAATTTATTTCAGATCCCTAAGGACTGTATTTTCCAGTGACTGTTAATGCATTCTGCTTAAGTAACTTTCAGAATATAATCGCAGACTGAGCCTAAATTTATGAAGGTACTTGAAAATTATGAGATTGTAGAATCTACAGTCAAAGTTTCTGTGAACACTACTTAGAGCAGGTCATGCTAACTCAGGCCATTTTCAGCTTATGTATGCTAAATATTCAGTCAGGTAACCACTTAAACTAAATAAATGTCAGTGAATAATCATGGATCTGTCAGACTTGTGCCAGGGAGGAAGGCAGGGTTTTCTGTCTGCTTAAAGCAAGATAAAAATTTCGTTGCATGCCTGCTGGGATGGAAAAAGGGAGAACTGCCACAATGTCAGTGTGGTCGGTGAGTATACTGTTTGGAGAAATGAGTGGCTGCTGGTAAATCCGTTTCATTGTGTTTTGTTTTGTGCACAATGATCTCTGAGAAAAAGAGCAAAAAAAAAAAAAGAACAAAAATAGTGCCGTCTTTCAAAAATGTGCTGCAATTAAAACGCCAGTTAATACTGAGGCAAAACCTGCAGGTATCAATTTCCCAGTATTTGCCTCTGGAGAGGTCATGAAATAGTTTTTGAAGGCAATTTTCTTTCCTGTTTGTGTATCTCAAAGATGCTACCAATTGGAGAACAACAAGCCCGCCAAAGCAATGAAAACCCGCTTTAATCCACAGAAAAGTTATTAGTATGGTTTCTAATAATGACTAGTGTTATGTGATGGGTGGAGGATAAATCTTGCTAATGACCTTTTGTGTCTTGATTGAATTTGAAAAATAGCTACATTTGTTTTATTTAAATCTGGGCATATATATCTGGTGTCTGATCATTAACATCCTCGAGCGTACAGATGTAATAAATCTGACAAAAGGATGATGGAAAACTTGTGCAAATATATAATCATCAATTTGAGGTTGTCTTGATCTCAACCTGGTGACAAAATCTATGGACTCAGCCCTTGAGCCCATAGAAGACTACTTTTTATTGCTCCAGACTATGAAATTAACTTTTTAAATCCCAGGTGCATTTTTAGGAAAAATGATCAGGGAACCTTTTTTAGTGGTTTATTCTCTTCTTTCTATATCCCACGAAGGCAATTGTTGTACTTGCTTTTCTCTCATATCTGAAAAACAGTGCTTGAACGCCATAGGTAGGTGAACATTCTTCAGGATACATTGTTTTCTAGGGCTATAAACCTCTGTCCTTCTGTTTAAGGAGCTTTGAGTTTTCAGATGCGTGTGATGAAAATGCCTAGATCTCTTTCAGCCTTTTCTTTTTCTTTAGCTATCAGAATGAATAGGATCCACTGTTGAGTCAGTCTAGATTATACAGCGAGACTTGTTATGTCAGCCAGTATTTGATGGCTTTAGGGCTCTGTCATATGATTAAAGCAGGTACGAATGCATAGCTTCACACTTCCTGTTTATAAATCTGTAGAGCTGCAAGTAGCCGCTCAAATTCGCAGAGCAGTAATTATTTCACAACTTTGGCATTCAGTTCTGATGCTTGTTTTGGGAGGTTACCGCAGTACTGTCTGCAGAACATGTCCTACAATGCACGAGTGACTTGGGGAATTCCACTTGAACTGCCACGAACTGGTGGAAAGAGGCTACTATTAGAAGAGAGGTTATTTGTCTGTAATTCTTCATCTGCTAAGTTGCAGTGACCACTTTCTCTTCTTTTACTCTGGGTTCCAAGTTTAGAGAAGTGTACCCAGTGGTTTTCAACCTCTTCTTACTTAAAACTGCCCAAGTTATTTCCTATTGGAAATGAGGAACAGTTGTATAGCGAACTTAAGTCAACTAACAGTAAGTTTCCTTTCCTGAGATGCCTTTTGTGGTCTTTAGAAGTTCTTTATGAAATACCAGTTGAAAACTTACAAATTAAAGGGAAAACTTTGCTTTCTGCTTAGGCTTCTGTGAGTGCTGTGGTTCCGAGGGAGCCGATTGCATACCTTGTAGTAGGTTTTTAGTATTTCTTAGATGGTTCCCAAGTCCAGGTGTACCAAGCATGACAGTAACTGGGTGAGTAACTGCTCAAATGTTGGATGTGAACACAGTGATCTAAGTCGGATAAAAGAGGATTTAAGAATGTATGCGTTTCATAAAGAAGCAACAGTTGAACATCTTAAAGCGAAAAGCCCTCAAAACCTTGAACTGTGATTCAGTAAATGTTGGGAGTCATCTCGTTTCTCACTTCAACAGGTAAATAATGTCTCTAAATAATAGTAGTCTCATAATATTAGATGCTCTTTTGTCCTGTCAGCATGTTACTAGAGATCAAATCAAAGCGGTCAGGAAAGCTGCCAAATGACCATAAATGGATAATATCATTCCAGCCATGGTGGCTAGAAGTTAAAGGATAAACTGAACAAATCCCCATTTTGAGTGTTAAACACCTTGATAAAAGCTAAAAGTATACTGTCGGGCTATTTTATATGTAATATATTTTCTTATATCGATGTAGAGTAAAATTGAGTACTCAAAACATTTATTTGTTTTATAGATTAAATGCCTGTGTATCTCATAGCTCATATAACTGTTGCTTGTTCTGCTTTATTTCTTCTATTTTAATCAATGAAATTAGTTATTTCTATGGTCACCTCTCTAATCAGTTTTTAGTTTTTACTCCTATAACAGCAGGCTTTTTTTTATTTTTTATTTTTTTTTATTTTTAAATATACATGCCTGGAGAAAGTTGTTGAACTTTCATCCTTAGGGGTTTTCAAGACCTGCCTGGACAAAGGCCTCTGCAATCTTGTCTGAGTTCAGTGTTGACCCAGTTTCAAGCACAGGGGTGAACTAGGTGACCTTCTGAGATACTCTCCGACCTGATAGGTTCTAGGAAATATTTCTGTTCACCTCAAATTTTGTAAAGCCTTGTTTTTACGAAATATAACATCAGGGTCCTAAATCTACCTGATAGTGTACTACAGAGAAAATAAAATAAAACAAAAATAGAAACTAGGAAGCCTTTCAAAATGGTATGAAGCATTTCTAATGAAATGTGAAAGAAAAAAAAAAAAGGGGGACTACTTGAGTCCTCTTGCACTTGACCTGTAACAGTATCGGGCTTTCTGGCTGCTGGCACTATGGGAGAAATGAATAAAACAACCCCCTTTCTTTTGCTCAAAGGGAAGCCAGCTTACTGTCTCATTTCATAAAGTAAGTAAGGCATTCAGTTTAGTACTCAAAAAAAAATGAAATCATATTCAAAAAATGGGCCTGTGAAGGGATGACAATCTTTGTGAGAATAAAAAAAGAACCTAGCATTAGCAAGTTACGTGATTAGGTGAGGCATGATATGTCTATTTAATTCTATAAATTAAGATTATCGTACAACTGCTGCTTTGTGATAGGACTGATGATGATTTTTCTGTATCTGAAAAAAACAGATGTTACTAATGCCTGTCATTTAAAAAATGCCAGAATATCTTCTCAAAATCGAGTATATTTTTGGTTACGTTGTGAATTCATACATTCGTTCTAAATAATTTAGTATATGAGGAGTGTCAGGTAGGTCTAGTGAGTTGTATGTCCTTGAGCTCTTATCATGGCATCTGTAGGACTTAGCTACTAATTATTTTTTAAATAATCCTGCTCTTTTTTGGTCCAAGAAGAAATTCAAAATACATTAAGCATACAGAAAAGAAACGGAGAAGGGTAGGCCAAGTGTTGCATTTTCAAATACCAGAATTGTTTCTGACCACTGAGGAGGTTATTGCAAGGACTGTTGTAAACCAGAGCCACCCAGTTGGGTTTTTTAGGGCCTCCTGGGTTATTTAACAGTAGTCTATTAATTTTAAAGATTTGATGAGCAGGGAACTTTCCATCTACTTGAGTCCTACTGGGCCAGGTAGGTGCCGTGTTCCTCCTCAGGTTGGGAGCTGCAGTGGGGTTTTACTGCTGCTGACTGAGGGACTGGGAGTGCACCAAGAAACGTTTGATGTCTCACTGTGGAACCTTACAGAGCCAGGTACTTACGGACACCTATGAAGTGAAGTTGTGTTCTTACTGAGTAGAAGTAGTGTGAGAGTTTTTCTGCCTGTCCTTGACTGATAAATCTTTGCCTTTCTAATGAGTGTCATGTTTGTTATCCACTTTGTTACTGCATCCTAGGTAGCTAGCAGTACTAAACTACTTGGTGGTAACTTACAGAATTACTTTTGAGTAACACGTGGGGCTTGGTGTTCAGTGGAGGCTATTCAGGAGCACAGAGAGTTTGATTTGAACTACCCAACCTCTCTTTAGGTGAGCTCCAGTTGGGTGTTGACTGCTAGCTGGGTTCTACAGGGAACATCCAATGAGGTGGAAAGTGTGCTGAAGGTATATATGCAGGTTCTGCATATGTGTTTTCAGAACTGCATGTTACAGCCTAGTCTTCGGTATTGTTTGTAGTAAAACTGATGATTTCCTAGTTTGAGTTTCTGTATAGGAAAGAAAGTTCTGGAGGTTAATTCTAAATTTCTTTATTAATTCTAAAATTCTTTCAATTTTTAAGTATTTTTCAAAACAAATTATTTCTTAATTTGTTATTTTGAAGTCATTGCTTTTTCTTGAAGTTATACTTAGTCTGAATTACTGTGAATGTCCATGTGATATTTGCAGTATTGAAGAACTACCAAAAGCATCTTTAACATGTAATTTTCATATGAAAAGGTCATTTACATAATGAGACAATGAAGCCTTTGGGCAAAGATGAATGTGGAAGAAAAATCCATTAATGTAGATACTGCCTAAGAGTTTGAAAGGGTCTAATTCACAAAACTTTGAGTGCAATATTATTGCTAGCACTTACTGGATTAAAAATACCCTGCTTGCCTAAAGAGTGGCAAAATCCTAATGCACATTCTCTTTTGTGATTTCTTCAGGGACATCTTACTTTTGTTAGTGATGACTGTGTCTGTATAGCTTTAGTGCTTTCAGCTTAGCTGTGTAATAATACTTTGTGTTTCTTTTTTCTGTAATGAATTTTAACACCTCTGAGAGGTGGGTTTTTTATGAGTTTGTGTTTACAGTTGAGCAGGGTTGGCGTAGTCCTTATAGTTGGGGACATGTTTGGAAAGAATGCATCTCTTTTAACTGCAGTTTTATTAAACTGGTGTAAAAGCTCTTCTGGATTTCTGATTCTTAATGGGTATAAGCTGAGTTCAGATCTTGGTTTGAAACAAAATGTGTCTGCCTATAGTTTTTGTAGTGGTTCACTAAATCTGTTTAAAAATGCAAGTTATCATCAAGCACAGCATTTTTCTGTATAGATCATTAAGTCATTCATCATAACGACAATAAAAAAATCATTATTTTAGTGTAATACTGACATATGGCTGAGTTCTAGAGAGATGCATGTTTCGTGGTTAAATAATCTAATAGTTTAACAAAATTACTTTCTTTTAAAAATATGCTAACATTTGCCACAAGGCCTTTATTCAGTTTTGAGGCAAAATAGGATACACCTGAGAAAGGTTTGGGCAAATGGTAATCAAGGCAGTTTGTAATGACCAGGGTTTATTTTCCATTGTGTACATTACTTAGTGTAAAAATGGTGAAAGCACTGAAATTGTTGCTTACCTGAGTCATCACCTCTGCTAAAGTGATTAAGTGATTAGCTATCCCAGATAGGGTGACTTGGCATATCAAGGGATGTGCCACCATCTCTAAGGTGTTTAGATCCTCCTCTCCCTTCGGCCTATCACAACACATAACAAGCCTCTCCTATCCCGTAGAAATGTGCTGATGAGGCTAACAACTCTTTCTGCTTACCATGTGGTGTATTTGGGGCAAAATAACGAAGTCTTTTCTGGAATGGTATTCATAAGCTGCAGAGGTTAATGTGTTCACCAGTGCATTGAGGTGGAATGCACCGCAAACCATGCGGAGTTTGTGGGACAAGGATGCTGTTGAAACTAACAGGACAGCCCCTTCCTCATAATGGGTAACTTTTGACAAACTGAGAAGATGGGCAGAAATATCATCTGGCCTTACACATTGCCATACACTTCAGTTTTGACTTTTAGAATGGTTTTCAACAGTTAGTGAGACGTTCTGTGCCTTAAAAAGAGATTTGACTTCTCTTCTGGTCAAGTTCTCTGCAGGTGCATGTCATCAGCCACAGAGGAAGGCAGTGTAGAACTGGTCTGGAGTGAGGCAGCCACATCAGTCTTCAGAGTGCCGTACATGCTTCTAAGCATCAACTACAAAGGGAAAACGAAGCTGCATTTTCCAGTGTCTTGTATACGGTTTATTTTGATGACTTTTTTTTTTTAATGTCCAAATCCTTTGAAGCTGCTTCGCTTAGTTTAGAGTCTGAATTGGACCCAGAAGTTACAAAGGCAATGCCACCAGGCCAAAAGAAGAGATAATTGCATTCTGCATAGAAATGTGTTCTTCGTCCTTTAAAAATAAAACCTATTACAAGCCCTTTTGAATTCTTCCTCACAAGCTGTGTTTTTTATTCACATTGTGTCTATCTTTTTGTTAGCTGGTCTTTCAGTTGTCATCCACTCATACTATTTAATTTCATGTTAAGTATTTAATATAGAATGTATGCTTACATTTCTTTTGAGTTTTGAATTGATATTCTTTATCTTAATTTATAGTGATGATGGAAATGCTCAGGTTTTGTCCTGTGGCAGACTGCTTTGGCAGCAAGTCATGAACTGAAATACTTTAACAGGTATATGCTACTGTCTCAGTGGGACTCTACAAATGATCGTAAGACTGATTTAGTTGGATTTTTTGACAGTTGTTTTAAATGATCAATTTTACTGCATAAGTTTGGAAAATTGGTCTTTTAAAATTCTGAAACCTTGACTGAAAAAAATGTGGAAGAAGCTCAGAAACCTAAGCAGAACAAGAAGTGCCTATAGAGAAAAGAACTGAAAGTATTGGGATAGTAATTATGAGAACTTCAGTTTTGCAGATTAAATTTTTTCTAAAAACAAACTTGAATATGGCATCATGAATCTGTTTTGGGCTGAAGAAACACTTCCTTTCATTCCATGTTTCGAGCTGTAAGGTGTTATCCAGAAACAAAATCTTACTGTGCACTGGAAATTTCCTTGTCTTGTAAAGAAGATTTTTACCATGTTTTCTCTAACAATGTGATACAGTTAAATCCTGGATTTTAGTTTAAAAATTAGAAAAGTGGATTTGCACTTTGTATAGCTGAAGCAATGTCGCTTCAAAAATCATCAACAGCAGTTAGTGCAGTCTGTATAGCCTGCTCTGTATTCTGTGAGGATGTTAATGAAGGTTGTTATCAGTGGAAAAGTAATATAAGAAGTTTTTGGTCACTGTTTTCCAGTCTTGCAGCTAGCAACAAGATTTTTTTTCTTTTCCTAAAGAATTATAATTGATCTTCTTGCCACTAACAAATTCCCCGCTTTTTTGTTGCCTGCAATTTAGTGTTATCTTCTAATCATCTTCCTTAAAGAATAGTTGTGGAAGTGTCTTGTGTGAACTAATGTTATTCCTGAAAAAATGAGTAGATAGCAATGTAGTAGATGTAGGTGGGTTAAAGGAGGAAGGAACCATAATATACACTAATTCTAATACAGAACACTGGCTAAATATCTGCAGAAACCAGNTTGTAAACGTACTCTCCTAATCCCCAAGGACATTACCATCGCTATATCTTGTGAGTCTCTTCAGGGATTCAGGGAGAGATTCCAACTGCTGATGCTATTCAGGGCGTTGTAGCTCTTTGGTGTTAAGTCATTCTATAATACCTTTGCTGTTTCTGTACTTGTTTTCTGTGAAACAGGGTGTTTATATGAAACTCTGAAATTTGAGTCATCACATTAATCTAAACTGGTCAGTGACAGTGAAATTACTGGAAGGTGGTTTTCCAGACAGCCGTTACATGGTGATTCTAAACGCGCTGTTTAATTCTTCTGAATGTGTAGGACCTTAGGGATAGTATACATCTAATGGTGAATATTTTTAGAGATAAATTTTGTAATAGAGCATGGATATACTNATACTTAAAACTAGTATGGTGCCTTGGAGGATACTTCTTCAAAATATTAGTCCTCAGATGTATATGGAGAATTCTCTTAACAGGAGCTGCGGCAGTGGAAATGGAGTTTGGAAATAGCGATGCTAATTGTTTGCTATTGTCAGAAGACATCCCTGATTTGCTTCTTGGTGTTCTACCAAACATGTAATAGGGTCCCAGAACTAACCACATGTTAGTTTTTATTTTATTTCTTGACTGTA
>WEKW01027448.1:17143-30020 GCA_013389905.1 Sula dactylatra | reverse complement strand
GAAAAGAAGCCAGCAAAAATAATGAGCTTTTAAATTATAAACAGAAATGGACAATCTTCTCTTTAAACAATGTAAAAAAGGTGAATATAAAATTCAGTTACATGAAATAGGCAGAAAGCAACTATGAATAGAAACACCTTAGACAAGTTATTATAGAATGAGGGCTGTTTGCTGCATGGTTGTCAGTGAAAATGTATTGCTCTTATATTCCTTTCAAAATTAAAATGCTGCATCTGGGGACAGCTGTTGACTGATAAGGAAGGACTGCCTGGATTTCAGTGACATTATTTCTCTGCAACAGCATGTAGAATTAATTTAGTTAAAGGGAAGACATGAAAATAAAACTGAAATAGAATGGATTTAAAGATTATTTTTTTTTTCAAAACTTGGATTTTATTATTATTGTTGTTGTTGTTGTTATTATTATTATTATTATTATTATTTAGTCCTTATTTCCCTTCAATTTCTGGTGCTGAAATATGTTTCTTTCAGATTATTTCCTCCTGTCTGCAAATCCAAATAACTGAGATGTAATGACAGTTGTGAGCATTAGGAAAAGTATTCTATACATGCTTTGATTGAACATTTTACATTCAGTATTTTTAAACGCTTTATATTAGTTGAGTGAATATCAGCCAATACAAGACTTGCCTGGAAATGAACCAATAGCCACACCTTTGCTGTCATTTGTGCACAATGCCTAGGGATTTAATGGAATAGAATACCTGCTGTATATAAAAATACTCATTTTACAGCAAAATGAGATCAGGCTTTTTTTTTTGCCACCTAGAATCAGAAAGAAAACCATAAACAAACCAATTCCCTATATGCTATATTGGATGACGGCCTTCATACATCCATATTTGGGGGTATTTTTCCTGGAAAAAAAATTGCTTTTGTGTTTATCTCTTTGAAACTCAGTATTTCTTGCTTGGGAATCATCTCATTAAATGTTGCCTAACATTCTGTGGGAATAAGGGTTCATTCCCATCATTCCCAGTGGAAATCTTAATTACAGATTGCCATGAGAAGCTGAGTTATTAAGACCCTCATCACTTTACAGTTCTACAACTTTCCAGTTTTAGTTATACTACAAAAGGTGGTTCTTCCAGATGCAGCAAATGCCTGAAAAAAATATCCACAGACCAACAATTTATTTAACGAAGGACACAGTACACTTTTCTCCTGCTCAAGAGTGCAGCTCAAAAACACAACTACTGTGATCCCTAGATGTTCTGATTCTGATGAAATTTTATTGCTGTGACAGAGCCCTACTCACACACCAATGTCTAGACTTACATGATACAGCATTAATAATTTTCTTTTTTATTTATAAAGCTCATCCCCTTCAATGAATCAAGATGCTCTAAGCTAACTACACAAGATGCTCAATCTATTTTAAATGAGGTCACAATAACTTTTGATAACATGACAAAGGCGGCCTTTACAAAGCTTTCAAATGGCAAAGAAATTTAAAAAGCATTCAGTTTGCAAAAAGAAGCACCCACAAGAATTGTACCACATAACCTTAACTCTGCCCTTTTTGTATATGAACATTGTCTTTCCCAGTACATAACTACCTACTGTTCTTATTAAAACAAAAGGCTCTTGCTTTCTTGCTCAGTGACCAGGATGTATTGTGCTCAGGGAACACAAGCTGAGTGATACTCCATTTTACCATATAATTTATTTCCTGCACACTGCCAAAGCCCTTCTCCAGGCACTTTTGGCACAATTCAGTGTTCTCAGCCTTGGCTGATGTTTAGCAGGTACCAGAACAGGCTGATTATGAGTCCACTGAAGTCAGTGAGGATCTTTCGACAAATTCCAGTGCCCTTGAACTTGATCTGAAGGAGGTGGAGGTCCCATGGAGGAGCAGAATGTGGTCCCTTAAGCGGGGGTGGTAGCATGACATGTAACAATGGGACTCAGCTGAGCATGGAGTCATTCCTTAGCCAAATTTATTGTTCTTGAGTATAGATTTCCAGCAGAAAATAAAGACTCCTCCCTGCCCAAGAGAAAAGGAAAAGAATAAACAAAAGGCAGTTCACCAGTCATTTGCTTTGAAAAGAAAAATGTTCTCATCTGAGCAAGATACATGTTTGCGAAATAATTCCAAGTATATGTGCACTTTATGAGTAGCATGTAAAGAAAAGGATTTTTCTCAAAACCTTGTACTTTTATGTATATGCATATATGGAGCCAAAGTAGAGAATCTGGTTCAGCAAAAAAAACATTTTCCATGTGCATTATGATACAGAGAAATAAAAAATTATTTTTGTGAAACTGCTAAAAAACAAATCCGTGATGCAGTCTCAGTCCAAATCAGCTTCCCCATCTACCACAAAAACATCAGACTGCTTCCTTCTTTTGAAAATTAAGGTCTTTTCAACAAAAAGTCCTTCCTTCTCTCCCCTTCTACTAACTCTCTCTCTCCTGGGGGATAGAAACATACCAGCTTTTCTTGTTACAGTTTCCAGAGTAAAACCATCTCTCTGGCAGCAACCAAGCAAAAATCTTTTAAGTAACTGACTCATCAAAAAGGAAAAAAAAAAGAGTCTATGAAACTCTGTGAGATCAATTTAGTCTGTTTAAGATAATTCAGAGCTGCCCATCAAAAGGGATAATCCTTGCTTCCCCTCTGCAAGCTGTTCGTATTAATTCCTTTCTGATGCACTGGAATTTGTGTAGGTGCATGGTACAAGATCATTAGAAAATTAATCCAGGTGAAAGTTAAAAAAAAAAAAGGAAATCTGTTCTCTTTTCAGTTGAAGGCCTAGTCTGACATAACATTTCTCATTTGCTTAATATTTTTTTAAATACTAAAATCCTAATCATACAAAAGAATCTTTATTAAAGGATAGTTGCTCCCTCACAATGTCAGTGAGGAGTAGCTGGCCTGACTTTCTTCTCAAAATTAGGACCTTAACATTATTAATCCAGGAAAACTTCTGTTGATATAGCCAGGAATTTATATGAGCCAGGAATGAACAAAACTTGAATAACTGTGTCAGCATTTATCTGTGCAAACACTGAAATTCAGAGTTAAAAAAATGAAATCTTATTAAAATCCATATTAACTGTGGTACCTTGAAAAACATTTTCAAACAAGTAGTTTAAATGTTATTTAATAATTTGAGATAAATGTCCCAAAGAATTAAGTTTCACAACATACAGAAAAGATTTTAAGATAATGTATTAGTCACATAAAATCAGAGAAGATTTTGGCTTCGACTGAAACAAAATATGGCTTTGACCTGTGTTTTTCCGGGGCAGACTCAAGGTCTAGTTTTTGCCAAAGTCAATCTGTTTTGAAATGCCAGGCAACTAACAGAGCATCTTAGGTGCTTATTAAATATCCTACATACCTATTGCTTCTGAAACCCTACAAACAACAGTAGATCAAAATAGAGGTCCATGAACCAGTGCAAATATTAGCCGTCTCTAATATATACACTGAGCTGTCTTCAAATGGCATCCTTGAAGAAAGCTGCAAAACCAGATGGGTTTGCTGTTGCTTTCTTAGGCTGGCATTACACTTGTTTTTTCAAAGCTAACGTTTCATAGCCTTCCTATAAACAAAAAAGTGTCTGACTCAGAAAAATTTTCTTTCCTGTGTAGAGGAAGAAGCAGGCAGGATTGCTTTCCAGCGTACATCTGTGCCTCTCCTTGCAACTCAGGGAACCACCCGGGACTACAGGAACAGGAGTGATTTCTTATCCGACTCTGCCACCATGAGGCCAGAGTGCACTAACGCACTAAAAACACACAAGTGTCTTTGGTATCATGTTTTTAAAACTGAGAGCCTTCATAAGTACATATCTTACAAATGCTTGTTTTAGAAATTTAGAAATTTCAAAATGTAAGTATTCATAAAGCCAACAGGTGAGAAGCACTATTTTTATTCCAAATTCATTACAAATGGTTCAACAAAGAGTAAATTAGAATAAACACCAATTTTGCTTCTCTTTAGTTTCCTTTTTATTTACCACTATAGAAAGCAGTTTAAGAAATTACAAAGTGAGGGATAAGAATAAATATATTGAGGATTACATAAATTAAGGATGACTGCATTAATGTGAATTTCTTTCCAGTTCTTACAAATTAAATCTTCAGCACTTACTATATGTATCAGTGCTATTTGGGGCCCGAAAAGCACATGTTACTATATGAGCATTCCGAAGGACCCAAACAGAAGCTCACAGATCATATTTAATACATAGTGATAGCATTAAGATGAGCACAAGGCACAGCAACAGTCAGGGGTCCCTGGATGAGGGAACAGGAGTGAAGACAGAGCTCTCAACTTTAATAATGTAACCAAGCAGTAAATGCATTCTCCCACAAGGAAGTGTCCCTGGCCTTCTTCATCCACGAAGAGATCCATATCCACTGTCCAGGAGCATACCTCTCCCACCATGTAGGGGCATGTAGTGAGGCTGGGGTACGGACTGGGCAGGGAGAAATGAAAGAGGAATGGCAGACAAGAAAAAGGGAGAAAGACTGTTTTCATATTGTATCTGGGGCACTGTTTAACAAAAAAATGTAGAGAGTGGGGAGCAGAAAGCAGAACTCAGGTCTTCTCCTCCCAGCCAGCTGCTCTCATCACCATGGTATGGATCCATACAGTTCAAGTTCAACAGGAGAAGAGTGGTTATTTCACCTGCAGCTAATAGGATTCCCTGGTGTGCAGGGTAATCTCTTGGGGAACATAGATTTGAGCCCCTTCGATTCAAAAAAAGACATAAAACTTGACAGTGGAGCCTGCCCCCCTGGGATGAAGGCAAAGAGGAAAGGCAAGGAACATAGTACACAGGCTCAGGGGCTGGCAGTGTGGCTTGTAGGGTTATCTTCCCCCTGCAGCACTGGGTGAAATGGCCTGCCACATCCTTAGAGCTGACCTAGACACTGTGGCTGCTGTTAGCCCCATCTCCTAAGCCTCTAGAGCATAAGCAAGGAGTGAGGTCAGAAGAGATAGGGTAAGATTTACCGTACTCCTACTTCAAATCCCATACCCATTTTTGAAAGCACAGACAGTAAAAAGACCATATAAGGAATACATTTCACAAGAAAAGACATTCAGTTCAAAACAAAGACAAGGTCGCTCACTGTCATTGCCTACATGCAAGATAAGTATCTACTTTGAGGACAGTCACTTTCCAGGTTCCATCAACAATATGGACAAAAAGGCTGAACATCAACAATATGGACAAAGAGGCCTGAACATAGGTTTGTAGTGGCTGCTGAGACACCACAGGATTTCTGAAACACCTTCATGATGCTGCAAATGTAACACAAATCTACAGGGAACCTGTAGCTGAAGCAAAAGGTCTACATGAGACTTGTGGTAACACCTACATTTGGGCAACAGAATTGTACCCTAAATCCCAGTTGGCTATATTGAGAGCTTAGATATTGAGGACCCATGTAGACCTACATATATAAGACCTGTAGTTACCTATAGAAAACTACATTTCAATCTCTTAGTCCGGAACTAATTCCCATATTTAAGGTTTGAGCTGAAATATAAGAAGACCTTGCAACCTGGCAGATCATCTAGTGAGCCAGCTACAGGTATTTAGTGTCCTTTGAGATGCCTTCAGATACCTCCTGTGGATCTTAGTTGTCTCGCCAGAAGAGCTGTAGCTTCCCTCAAGTTCTGTGTCATCTCTGCCAGTCCATGCCAATGTCTTGAATACCCCAGTGTGCCTCAGGGGGCAGTGCATACCTTTGTATAGGCAACCATGGAGGCAGCAGCAGTTAACTTGCCAGACCAGAGGTTGGACTGAAATGCAGTCTTTATGTAAGATGTAGACATAGCTGAAATCCCCTTCCCTGAGTGAGGGCTCTAACTCTTACCAGTGTTTTTCAACCTGGCAGACCTGTGAACACCTTAAAGTGTCAAAAAAAATATAGCTAGGAATAATAGGCTTATATATAGCAAACTACACAAAAACCTACTTATAAGAGATTTATTTTATGTTGTGGGTCTTGCACCTCTAATGAAAATTATTTAGGTGTCCACAAACCAAGACAAATTTAATACCATTTCCCTGAGCTGTCATAAAGAAAGTGAGAGCTTCAGCTGCTATTCCCTTCTGAATAAGAAAGCTGGAGGACACTGTAAGCCAAATGTCTGAATTCCAGCCTAACTGATACCCACAGGGAGACACTCACGTGCACTGCTTCCCTGCAAAATCCCTACTGACTGGGTTAGCTGACCCTTTGCTCAGGGGCACCAGTTTTTATGAATCCTACCACAAACGCCTGATGTTCCCTATGCATTGTACAAGTAACTTTAGTATCTAGGATGGAATGGTAAAAAGTTTTGAGTGATGATTCTCAATAGAAACATTTTTTTCCTGTTTACATTTCCCAAACTGGCACAAGGCTGGCAAATGAGAAAGCTACAAAACTAAATAATTAACTTTCAATTTTCTAAAAGTTATGACTATATTCTTTGTGACTAAAGAATAAAGAAAATAAACAAAAGAACCTTTACTTTGATTATAACAGGGGTATGATGTATTCATTAACTTTAGTAAGTTAAAGTACACATTAATTTGAGGAGTTGTTCTAGGAAACCCAGAAGTTTTTTTATAGAGAAGGGTAGCAATTTAAATTGTGTTCAAAGAAGTTGCTGATTTTATTCATTATTGGGTTTTGCATGTAATTTTTTATAACTAACGCACAGCATACTCACACACATGTACACACACACACAAGGCCTCTGTTTGGAAGTTCTGCTTTAAGGACCAGAGCCAGTATCTTCAAACTTCTCAGCTTCTGCTCACAGATGGGTTCCTGCCTCCCCGTTCTCTGTGGCCTCATGTTTTTGCAGCCCAACTCAGGATCTCTCTTCCTCTGCCAGACTTTAAGTACAGCCTTTTTCATGGAATCTCAGAGGATCAAGCCCTAGTGCTGAGAAGGCAGAAGAAGACAGGAGAGTGGCAGAGGTCCATGCACCATCCTGGCAGCAACCATGCAGTAGCTGTGGTGCAGCAGCGTGCCCCACTGTGCTGCATGCCGTGATGTGGGGAGGATTAAGAGTATTGTACGTTATCACTGGAGAATGGACAAAAAACTAAAGTGGCCCAAATTTTTTCTTTTCTAACAAAAAGATCCTTGAGCAAAGATCTTCTGCTTTCTTATGTAACTAAAGACAGGAGTCAAAAATAGGCTTTTCCTTTTTTAAAAAAAATAGCCCAAAAAGCCCAGTTTGACCCATTTAACTTTTAATTCTGAACCCCATGGTTTAACAGGGAGAGCAAACACAGCACAGCACAGCACTATGAAAAGCAATAGCTAAGTATTCTAATGGAAGGAAAGTAATGGCAAATCTTATCCTCACAACTACAAATAAAATCAAAATGGTTTTTACAAAAACTATTTGTAGGAAATTCATGTGTACCCATCCACAACTGTGGAATTCTATCAGAGGTTTGTTACATAATAATTTTTTTCCCCAGTTTATTTGAATATTCCTCCATTTCTTCAGACTCTCTCAGAAAAGTACCATTATTTCAGATTAATGTCTCATTTTAATACCTCACATTATCTGCAGTACTGAGTAATTCACAGGACTTTGTGTGGCCATAGTTTATTTTCCAGTAAGATGTTTTTTATAATATATTGATCTTTACAGCTTTCCTGAGTTTAAGAAAAGAAGTTTGTCAGAATTTGGGAAAGACTGATCAGGAAAATCTATCCTATATAGAATCATAGAATCACAGAATTATTCAGGTTGGAAAAGACCTTTAAGATCATCAAGTTCGACCGTTAACCCAGCACTGCCAAGTCCACCACTAAACCATGTCCCTAAGCACCACATCTACACGTCTTTTAAATACTCCCAGGGATGCTGACTCCACCATTTCCCTGGGCAGCCTGTTCCAATACCTGACAACCCTTTAGGTGAAGAAATTTTTCCTAACATCCAATCTAAACCTCTCCTGGAGCAACTTGAGGCCATTTCCTCACGTCCTATCACTTGTTACTTGGGAGAAGAGACCAACACACACCTCGCTACAACCTCCTTTCAGGTAGTTGTAGAGAGTGAGAAGGTCTGCCCATGAGCCCCCTTTTCTGCAGGCTAAACAACCCCAGTCCCCTCAGCCACTTCTCAGAAGACCTGTGCTCTCCGGACCCTTCACCAGCTTCATTGCCCTTCTCTGGACACACTCCAGCACCTCAGTGTCCTTCTTGTACTGAGGGGCCCAACATTGAATACAGTATTTGAGGTGTGGCCTCACTAGTGCCGAGTACATGGATGTGATCACTTCCCTATTCCTGCTGGCCACACGATTCCTGATACAAGCCAGGATGCTGTTGGCCTTCTTGGCCACCTGGGCACACTGCTGGCTCAAGTTCAGCCAGCTGTCAACCAGCACCCCCAGGTCCTTCTCCGCCGGGCAGCTTTCCAGCCACTCTTCCCCAAGCATGTAGTGTTGCATGGGGTTGTTGTGACCCAAGTGCAGGACCCAGCACTGGGCCTTGTTGAACCTCATACAATTGGCCTTGGCCCATCGATCCAGCATGGCCAGATCCTCTGTAGAACCTTCCTACCCTCAAGCAGATCGACAGTCCTGCCCAATCTGGTGTCATCTGCAAACTTACTGAGAGTGCACTTGATCCCCTCATCCAGATCATTGATAAAGATATTAAACAGAACTGGCCCCAGTACTGAACCCCGGGGAACACCATTTGTGACCAGCTGCCAACTAGATTTAACTCTATTCACCACAACTCTTTTCGCCCAGCCATACATTGAATTTCTTACCCAGCAAAGATTATGCCCATCCAAGACATGAGCAGCCAGTTTCTTCATGTCATGGTTTTAGCTGGGATAGTTAATTTTCTTCACTGTAGCTAGTATAGTGCTGTGTTCTAGACTTGGTATGAAAATAATGTGATAACACACTGATGTTTTTAGTTGTTGCTGGTAGCGCTTACATTGGTCAAGGACTTTTGCAGCTTCCCATGCTCTGCCAGGTGCACAAGAAGCCGGGAGGGGAGGGGATACAACCAAGAGAGCTGATCTGAATTGGCCAAAGGGTATTCCATATCATGTGACGTCATGCCAGTATATTAACTGGGGGGAGTTGGCCGGGGGAAGGGGCGATCGTGGCTCGGGGACTGGCGGTGTCGGTCAGCGGGTGGTGAGCGGTTGCAGCTCTTGTGGTTTTTTTCCCTTTTTCCCTTTATTCCCTGGGTTTCGTTTTATTCTCTCTCATTATTTTTTTTTATTATATTATTATTATTATTATCATTACCATTACCATTACTATTCTTACTATTTTATTTTAATTATTAAACTGTTCTTATCTCAACCCAAGGGTTTTCTTGTTCTTGCTCCTCCGATTCTCTCCCCATCCCACAGGGGTGGGGAGAGTGAGCGAGCGGCTGTGTGGTGCTTAGTTGCTGACTGGGGCTAAACCACAACACTTCAGGAGGATGCTGTGGGAGACAATGTAAAAGGCTTTACTAAAGTCTAGGTAGACAACATTCACAGCCTTTCCCTCATCCACTAAGTGTGTCACCTTGTCATAGAAGGAGACCAGGTTAGTCAAGCAGGACCTGCCTTTCATAAAGCCATGTTGACTGGGCCTGATCCCCTGGTTGTCCTGTACGTGCCACGTGATGGCACTCAGGATGATCTGCTCCATACCTTTGCCAGCACCAAGGTCAGACTGACTGGCCTGCAGTTCCCCGGATCCTCCTTCCCGCCCTTCTTGTAGATGGTGTCACATTTGCTGACCACCAGGCAACTAGGACCTCCACACTTAGCCAGGACTGCTGATAAAGGATTGAAAGTGGCTTGGTGAGCACTTTTGCCAGCTCCCTCGGTACCCTTGTTACAGCTATGGTCTTTGTTTTTCAGTAAAGGATACTTTTTCTCATGCAGCAGACAGAAATGGATGCAGCACACTGATGTGATGTGTATAGAGGTACTTTCCTGCTCTGGTATGTCAGAAGCTTATTAGCATTTTATAGTCTTTCTTTCCAAGGACATATCATGAAATAGGCTGTAATTAATGCAGCATGAACATTCAGAAATGAAGCTATCCAAAGTCAGGAAATGCAAGTAAAAAAAAAGGCTAAAAAGCTTTTTTGTTTTCATTTTGATGCCAGTAGAAAGATATATTAGGCCCCAGATTGTTCAGTTTATTTTTGCACTTAGTTTCATTGAATGTAATTGAAATTCTCATGAGAGAAAAGCAAATGGATTTGGCCCAGTGTGTTTCTGAACAGACTGTTGTGAGAAAATGATACAGACACTTAAATGCATCTCCAACTTCTTTATAAAGATATCATTTTCCACATATATCAAATTTCACGCATAGTGATTGCCTCTAGACAATTTAGAGAAAGCCAGTTAGATTTAGTACATTTTATTTTTACTTTCTGTTCCTTTTTAAGGTTTGACTCAATAGAAGAGAGGCTCTTTGGGAACCATTACTTCTATGGCTAGACCACCTTAACTTTTACAGCCTGTGTGGTCAAGTCTGCACAGCTACTTTTTACCATTACAGCATCATATTTTATATAATGATACATGGACAAATGCACAAACACTCAAAAAACCAGAAGCAATAATTAGCATTATGAAAAACTGCTTGCATCATTGTGTTGAATTGCCCCAGCAGGAGCATGCAAATGAGTCCATCTCAGCCAAGGCTACTTCAATCATTATAAGATTCTGAAGAGTTTCAAAAAATGTTGGTTTTTTCCTTCAACTCAAAATGGAAGATAAATGTGTTTTTTCTGTCTCACTCCCACACATGGAATTTCTGTCCCAAAACTATGCTCGCCATCATTCAGAATGGACAGCATATAGCTCTGACTTCACACCAAGTCATAAATCAGATATTTTATGCCTTGCAAGGGATAGAAATGAGAATTACCAGATTTTGTCGGCTCTCAGGGAGAATACAAAGGTTTAAATTTCAAATCAGTATACAGCTATTATTATTAATTATTGATGTGATTAATATTAGCATTACTCAGTATGAAGGGCTGTTTGAGTAATTTTTAGATGCCTCTAACAATTATGAATTCCACTTTTTGTCCTTCATGCCTACTTATAACTATGCCCTTAGCATCCAAGTACACTTATCTAAGAGGCAGAAGATATTATCTTCAAAAGTTAAAATTAGCTGTAGATCAATTTTCCTGAATACAATGGTATAAGGTGATCCTAAATCGATTTTCCATCCATTTGGGATGACTGCATTTCGCGTTTTCCAGCTCCTGCCTAATTTTACATGAATCTGGCATGGTCTTTCAGGGACAAGGAAGATACTGGAGGTAACTCACCATGCATCAGCCACTTTATGTCTTCTGTCTGTGTATAGTCTCTTCCCTTTATCAGTTTAATTTACTTAGGTTCCTAATCAGCTAAAAAAGCTACCTCAGATTGACTGTGGATAGAGAGTATGCAGACAAACCACTGTGCAGGACTTGCTAACTCAGACATGTGTTCAAGATATTACAGGCAAACAGGGTCACCCCTCACCTCCCTATGGCAAGTGCCCTTCCATCATCTCACACAAAATAACTTCAGGCAGCTTAGGCCTCTAGAAAGTGCTAAGTGGCCTAAACTGAGAAGATGTGGTTGAAGGTCCGGTGGAGAAAATAATTGTTGCAAAAGGAGAAAGAAAAAGGAATTACAATACAAAACGATTTGTGCCCCAAAACCACTTGTGCCCCAGAAAAATAAGACAGTGATAGCAATTTCAGTAACTGAACAGTATTTGCATGCTTGGGTTATAGAGTTATAAGGGAAAACTGCAGTTACTGGAAAACGTTATTTGCACTTGTAGCTTGATATTTGAATAGGCGGAAAAGAAAAATGTATTGCATGCATTATATATCTGGTCAAAATATTACTCAGATGTTCTCATTAGAGAAAATTCTTGAATGGTATGGTTAAAGCAGATCTCACTTTGCCTATACATTCCTAGTATTACCTCAGATACATAGTTTCTTTAAATAAGGAACATTTAGTCACATACAGTCCTCATCCTAAACAAATACTGACAATAAAAAACCTGTGACCTTACCTCCCAGCCTCACTCCCACACACACATAGACAGAACACCTCATTCCAAATGACAGGAAGAAAGGCAGATAAAAGTTAAGTTGCCCATCAGTATGCATTATTTATATCTCGCCTCACGAGGACACACTGTATCATTACCATAGCTGCCATACTCCCCAGACTACTCAGAAGCAGCGTAAATCTCAGCCTCCCAATGTGCCCTGCCTGAATTTTCTGTTCTCTTTGCTATTAACTGTGGATCACAGCTTAACAGTGGATCACAGCAGCTCCAAAATGAGGGATGAAGAAACCATAGAGAGATACATTTAATAAGTTCCTCAGTGGCTTTTTGTTTGCTTGTTTTTCAGTGTTTCCAATCTGCCTGGATGAAGCGCTCCGATTCTGAGAACAGCGCTGAAGTGCAGCTACAGTTGGGAGATTATTTTTCTTCAACAGCGTAAAGCCTTTGTTATTGTAGAAGAAAATCTGATTGAAAAGAGAAAAAGATTTTAACATTGCCCCCCTGCTCTGAATTTCCAGTGATAACAAACAGCATATAGGAGAATCCAAAGTCAAGCATTTACATTTTAAAAAGACCTGTTTCATACTGACATTCATTTCTTAATCAATCTTAGAGGGTTTTTTACAGTTCTTATTAATTTCGTCAGCATTTTTAAAATGCCTCAATATACTGTATAAAAGGAAACAAAATAGCACAGAAAAACTGTAACAAACCCTGCCTGAGTGAGAAACTGCAGCTTTTACAGAGAACCCACCCATTCAGAAACGCATGCCTGTTCAGCTCTCTTCAAAAGAAATCTTAGCTGTCAGTCCCTG
>WEKW01027448.1:0-16833 GCA_013389905.1 Sula dactylatra | reverse complement strand
GTGAAAAATGTGGGAGATCTTGAAAGCAGGGCAGAATTAGGAGAAGCCAAAATATTATGGATTAGCCAACTCACTTCAGAACTGCAAAATACTGAAATAAAAAAGAAATGTGTAAGCTCTTGAAAGGTACAAAGGAAATGAGCAAATGCCAACCTGGGCTGCCAAGATAAAAAACTTGTCACACCATCTTAATTGTCATCTGTGATAGAATACTGGGTCTTATGCAAAATGAAGAAGAAGGGGACATCATATATTGTCACATCTTGACAATAGCTCAGATAGCATTAGTGAAAGAAAGTTAGGAAACCATGATTTAGCTAAAACCATAGTCTAGACAAAACATGCTTGAAAATGTGTATGTAAAGAACAGTTATCAAAGAATTTATAATTTAAACAGTAGGACAGAAGGAGCCGTTATTAAATCTGCAGAGGATATGAGGCTTAAGGTGAGGTCAAGGGTTTGTATATCACAGTCAGAAGTGCATTCAAAACACATTATAGATCTTTTCTTCCTTAATAAACTTCATATTTTGGATGTCACATTGATTCTGCCACTCCATTCAACCAACACTCCTACTCTGCTCTCATTCAAAGGTCCCCTCCAGCCACCGCCTCACGGAGTTAATTCAACCACATGATCTTCCTGAATTACTCTGCAAGGCCCACACTCTACACTTTCAGCTTCTTTTTTGAAATCCATTTCTGCTTTACCATTAGAGTCATTAATTCACAGGAAAAACCCTCCTTTTCCCCTAGCCACTCCTGCTGTCTCTGTATTACAATCTCCACAAATCTTCTTGCATGTCTTTACAGTGAGTTGAACAAATGTCACTTCCTACGAACCCATGTTACTTATCTTAAACCGTGTATAATTTTACATTGAGGTTCTCATTTTAAAGTGTTTTTTGTTTTCTAATTGTTTTAAATTTTCAGTAGAAAGATACATTAATTTGCAAGATAGCCAAAGTCATTTTTAAAGCAAACTCAAGATTTGCAGCAATTAGACTACTCTCCTTGTTCATACTTCTTCACACCATGAGTAGGAAAAACTTGTATGGGCTCTGTGATAAATGTAAGCTATGCATATACAATGAGGATAGTCCTTGGATTTCATCAGTCATTTTCTGTATATGGAAGCTACTGTAAAGGACCTATTGACACTAGGGAAGAAGGCAGCAATAGGGGGTGAATGGATGATAGAGACCTCTTCATCTCAGTGACAATAACTGCCCTGAACTTTGATACTGTACTGTAGCTTAAAAAGCGTGAATTCAGTTCCACTAACGGAAATAACCTTGGAAAGATTACTGTTTTGAATGAAGAATAGTAATAAATTTTACTAAAATAGTAATATTGTATTAAAAAGAGAAGACAAATATTTTTCTTCCTTCAGAGATACCAGATTCTACCATATGAAGCAGCAGAGGATAGAGAAGGTGTTCAGGTTTTTTACTTTTATAGTTCCTTAAATGACCTTCAGACAATCTATCTAAGAGATCTCTCTCTTGAAAGGACAAAGGAAAGCTTGTGACAGTGTGAGTGCCATAAGCCTCTGCAAGGCTGGGCAGCTCTTGATTGAAGGCAGCATCACATTTATTGACATTGTAGATATCTTCTGTTCAAAAGAATTCAGGGATCTGAAGCGCTGGTCAGGTTGATAAGGTTTCATATTGTATTTACAGCTGCCACTTAATATGAAGTAGAGATATTATTAAAATCTGTATTGTATTTGCAATGGTAGACTATCAAGGTTATCCAGAACATCGGGATGGAGGGACAGAGGAAGGGAGGGACAGAGGGAGGGAGGGACAGAGGGAGGGAGGGACAGAGGGAGGGAGAAGAGAGGAATTGTTTGCTTTTCATGTTGTTATCCCACACCGAAATGAACTGCAAAATAACTTCAGGTAATCTAGCCGTAAGACTGAGGGCTACACAGTTTTAACAGGACACCCTCTCTATTCTCTGATGCTTCATATGTTAGAATCTGGTATCTCTGAAGGAAGAAGAATACTTGTCTTCTCTTTTTAATACAATATTACTATGGTTAGCACTGTGATATTGAAGAATTATACTTCCTGAGCTGACCCAGTTGTGCTGATTCATTGCTAGAAGAGCTCAGTGGCTCAAAGTGTTTTTAAGTATAGTTAGCAATCTTCCTTGAGATGAAGTAGAGTGACTGCTAAACTTAGCAACAGGCCTTCTGAAAGCCCTGAAAAGAGATGGGAAAGCTTTTTGAACAGAGATAGTCAGCCTGGCCATAGTGTAGCATCATTTAGATACTCTGGAGTTCATCCACAGCAATGGTGCAGCTAACTATTGTTGCAAAAAAAGTGTTTTTAAAGGTGTTTTTATAGTATTGAGAATAATATAGTTTATGTTGCATTGTAAATTAGCACTCGCTAACATAATTATTCTTAAGGACTCTAAATTACAAAATCATGTTGCCCCAAAATACATTTCCCCTTCCTCAGGGGAAGGAACTTTGGAATCTGATTCTCCAATACCTGCTCAAATAACTATTAGTGACACCTTTCCTGGGCAGAACTATGGTCCTTTGTAACATGCTGAAACATGTTTCAGGTTCAGTTTCATCTACTGAGTGACTAGATTTAATTCCATTTAGTTTGTGAAATATCAAATTATATGCCTCCCAAAGCATTGTATCTCAGTAGTGTTACACTTGAAAAAAAATCAAAGGAATAGTTGGAATAGCTGTTCAAAATTTTGGAGCTAATAATGTTTCCACAGTATTGATAAAGGGCTATTTTATCACCTTTACAGTTTTTGTTATAATTTAATTTGCAGTTACTTTTGATACAAATTTTGATGCTTTTTGACATTTTAAAGGAATGTGCCATCAAACACTTAATCACAAGTTCTTACTGAATTTTGGGTTATTGGCGGCATGTATATTCTTGTGTATCTACTCAGGAGAAATAGAGCTAGCTGTATGTCGTGTGATAGAAAGGTATCACTGGTTTTAGTAAAACAGATACATTAGCATTAATAATTTGAAAGCATTCTTCCCTCTCCAGGATATTTCAAGAAATATTGCATGACTGGTTTAGATCGTTAGCTAATGTAAGCCTATGCTATCTTAGGATGGGATTCAATAATTCTGAAGTGGAAGCACACATGATCTAATATCAAGCAAATGTGGGCGAATTATATATTGCTCAAAGAAAAGTGTAGTTTACGCTATCTGAATAAGACCACATGCTTCTTACAGAAAGTCAATCAAAGCACAGATTTCAGAAAGAAAAAAATCTTTGCATTACTAATAAGTCTAATAATTCAATAATTAAGAACTTCATACAAAATAACAAAAGCAGAAATAAATTATTGAATTCATTATGCTGAAGTGGGAAGAAAATTATACGTCATTATATACTGCCAAGAGACATCAATTCTTAGGTTTAAAATGTGCTTTAGTGAAGAACTAGTGGGTTTTGGATAAAAGCAGAACTCAGTGAAAGAATGCAAAAACCCATTAGCCTCAAATTTATAAATCTTTCTCTTTTACATTTGAATATACCAACACTGATCATATTTAAAAGTGCATTTGCCCTACACAGTGGAATTCATGTTGTTTGGAACACATCATCTTGCTGCAACATCTGTTGTCCCTTAAGGGAGGTGCTGAGGGAGGTGGTCAGATGTAACCACTGTGCTGTGGCAAGTGTTAGAAAACACTAACCCTTACAGACCCACTCACCCCCTTGCTCCCAGACCACTTCACCTGCTCACCAGCTCATCTGGCTTAATCTTCACTAGCGATCACATACTCATTCACATACCCACATTTCCTCCAGTCATGCACCATAGACACACAAGACGTCCAACCCATGGTCTGACTCCAGTTGCTGCATTCATACACAGAGGAATTTAATAAGAAGACAAGACAGACTGCACTGATAAGGCACAGGGTGTGGCTGGACAAGTGCACCAACCAGCCAAATATTTACATTTTACCAGCCTTTCTTATTCCTTTATCCCTCTATTTCCTGCACGTGTTCCTCCCAAAGTCACCTAAATCCCTCCCTTTTATCACCTTTGGTTCCTCCCTGAACAACCCATAAGGACTCCTGTGTGATCTCAAGGTTCTTCTCCCCTGTATCCCACCATGTGTCCCACCCCCAGGCAGCCACCCTCCTTAGTCTGAAAGGTGATCTGGAGAGCTGCTCCCGATGGCTCATGCTGATGCGTTTCACACCTGGACACTGAGGCTGAGGGTCTCCTGGGGCAGTCCTGGGAGGGGCTCAGGCAAGACATTTGCTCCTCCAGAGTCCTTAATTTGGGTTCCTGCCTCCATTTGTGCCCCTGTGCTCCTGCAATGGGCCTGGGAGTAGCCCTGAAGAGTATTATTTGGGGTCCCCCAACCTACCATGATCTCTCTGTGCAGACGAGGGCCTGCAGATGAGCATCTGCCACATAATCTGGAATAAACCAGCATAATGGGACATCAAGCCTCTTGGTCCAGGCAGCTGGTGCATAATAACAGCTTTTGAGTGTCTCAGTACAAAAGACTGTGATTGAAAATCTTATCTCCTTAATTTTATTTCCCCCCCAAACATATATACAGCCCTGTTTGCATGCTAATGCTGTTTGCCTTGTTTCAGTGTTTAGATTACTGCAAAATAGACAGTGTAATTTTGATTGAACCATTTCTTAACAACTAATCGATGCTTCTGCAAGGTGTTCTGATGGTGTGAGAAATAATACAAATGCACTGAATCCTGAAGCTTTACTTTTTGTTGTTAAAAGTGAGGGGAGGTCCAGAAAGACTAACATTTGCCACATTTCTGTGCTGTTCAACCATTAGAGACAAGAAAAGCCCACAAAACACCTTACACCAGTTTCAAGTACGAGTATATTTAACACTGATTGGCTAAGAGGAATATGAAGCAAAAATAAATGAATCGATACATTATTAAATGGAATACCCTCTCTATTGAAACTTTACTGTCTTCTTGGAATCTGTTCATTTCTCTAGATCTTGCAACATCATTATTTTTTCTCGCACTTCTACGTAATTTGCGTTACTCAGCAGTCACAACAAGTCGGAGCAGCCGAGAGCTCTGCTCCACCTGTTCTCCACATTCCAAACGATGAGCTTTACTTAACATATGCTTCAGCAAAGCATAACAACAATTTTTTAATTGGCTTATGGCACAGATAGTTAAATTATAGTTCCTCCCAACTTTCCTTACCTGCCTATTCAAATTCACTTAATTAATGAAACCAAATAATGAATGTTTATTACTGTATGTTAGCTGAACTGAAACGCTATGTGATACAGCATAGCCTGGAAAGTGACATAACCTTCTGCCATTTATTTGAAGGACTCATCTTTATTTCAAAAGCTCATCTGTCTTTCTTTTGCTGGTAGCATGAGAAAAGGGAAGATTGAAAAAAATTACAGTTTTGCAGGGTAGCACTAGACTCCATAATAGTTAGAGGAAATCAGCCTGAGGAAACCTAGTCCCTTAATAAAAATCAGCCACAAAGCTCTAAAAAATGTTCTCTGCTTATGTTGTCTTAAATCTGTTCCTAAAATAAAGATCATTGATGTGGTTCCCTGGTGTGGGACTCTGCATGTTAAAACTTGATTTTGCCCTAAGGTTCTGTATTTTTTGTGTTTGTAACCAAGGTAAGGACACTGGCATATAAAAAGATGTATCCAGAAAGGTTAATTAATCATTGTGTAAACAGCTAATATGAGCAATTGTACATTTTACCACAAATGTTTAGTGAGTACCATGTATAGGTTAAAGCTTTGAAGAGCCTCCAGGTAAAAGAGGACTCCAACCTCCTGGGACAGCCTCCACTGTCTTGTACTAAACTACTGAAGAATCAAAGGACTTCAAAACCAGGCACAGAAACCAGACAAGAGGTGATCTCCCTTTGGGCTCATGACTAAGAGTAGGTGTGTGTTCTGACATATTTTTAGAAGACAGTTTGAGGGGGAAGACTATTTTCCTCCCAGTCTCCACTGTCGCAACTGGTCAAGAACTGAAAATCTGGTTAGTGAAGCAAAGAACTGGGGATGAATAACGCTGTGCATCTTTAGTGAGGACCCTCTGACAGGCTGCATCTAGGCTATCTTAACCAGTAACTACTTCATTACTCAGACAAATACAGTGCTTGATAACAAGTGCTATCTGCTTGATATTGATATTGAATAATATTTCATGTGCATACATCTCTAAAAGACAAGGAACCTTAATTTTTTTCAGATTTTTTTTTTACAGAAATGATTAAAGCCATCGTTAAAAAAGATTATTTTAAAAACACATTTCCAGAATAGTTCTGGACTGCCTACAAAGCTCTAGTTGGGATAACACAATACATTCAGCCAGTTAGTGAATAAAGACTTTATTTTTTTATATTTATCATAGGGTAAATACTATCTATTATAGACTAGACTATCTGGAGACTGTCTCTCCTAATACCAGTTATAAAGACTGGCATGGAAATAATAATTTAAGGTAGAGCCAGGTATTATTTATTTTTATCTGATTAAGTTACAGCCTCCCACAGATCATGAATATGATGTTGGTAAAATGTTATGAAGTCATGCACTGAACAGAAGATATACTTTCAGGAAAATAGGCCTTGTTCTTTCAGTAATGACAAACATTTAGTGTGATACATATGGCTATACTTTTTACTATACTTTATGTAGCAGTTTATTGCTCACAGGGATTGTTTGGAGTAGGACAGCATGCAGGCAATGCAAATCCTCCAAATAATTCTAACACAACACTTAGGAACAAAGCTCTTGGGTTTTGTGGTATTGTTGGTTATTGCTAACAAATGTGAAAATGCAGAAGTTCACAAGGTGGCTGCTGCAACAGCAACTAAGTATATCACCATATCATTTGGTGTCATTCACGTGAATTATTTGATTGTAATAACAAAGTAGCACAGCTGACTAAGAGCACCCATGTCTAAAATATTACTTCTTTGTATGACAGAGCTTTGTTTATTGCCAGTTTTCTTTTAACTAAGAAATTAATTAAGAACAGTTAAAAAAAAAACTATTTTCCTTTGTGGCTATTGGTACTTCAAACAATAAATATATCAAAATAATTTCTGATGGATTACTTTCCAAAAAAAACAGTGAAACTGCAGCTGGAATTTTGAACAAATAAAAAGCATACTTCTTTCAACTGGTCTGCACTTTGACAGAAAATTATCATCTCCAGCTGACAGTGTCAACATCAGCTCTGTGAGATATTACCCTGTCTGCAAATTAATGGAGAATAAAAACAAATATTCACTTCCAGCTAATTGTCCATTTCCTACAGAGCAAAATACACTGTAAGTCATAAAATGATCCTGCCAATGATGTAATAATACATTTCATCTTCCTTTCTCATCTTCCAAAATTTAAAGATAGTGGAAGCTATGTCATTTTGTTAGTTTTAGATACTTAGAAATGCTGTGCATGTCCCTTTATCTCTACAGCTGAAAGCAGCTTAAAATGTTTGTTGCTTTCCAATATCGCATTTGTACCATGAGAAGAAACTGCAGTTTTAACCTCTTCAAAGATGAAGAAGATGGATTGAAAGAAACTTTCCATGACTGAGAACTATTGCTATTTCTCTAATGATATAATGCATTAATTGATGGTTAAGTACCAAAGGAAAGTTGATGACAAATTATTTTTTCACAAATTTAGTACACTTAACAAACATATAGCTAAACAACAATAAAAACAAAAAATAAATAAATTTATTTTAGCAATATACATTAGCTCTTACTCTTACCAAACTTAACAATCAGGTGTCAGCAAAAAAACCCAAAAAACAAACTCTAATATAATGTAACCATTTTATCTAAAAAGTATTTGGTATTTATTTTACTTCTCATGAATCTATTAGAATTATTTTAGGGCTGGAGCCTGATGAAAGACTCACTATGGATTGATTGCATAAGGAATATTTTGAGATTCAGTAGAGTATGCAAATTAGGAAATTCATTTTTCTACCTTTAAATCAGATTTTCTCAAGTTCTTCAAAAGTTTCAAATGTACTCTGTCTACTCCTACCTCAAATGCAGCACTCAAAATAATTATTTTCATATTAAATTCTGTTAAGGTTGAACATCAAATTAATTTCAACTACATATATAAGTTATTAAATGTTTTAGGTTGTTAGAGTTTTTAAATATATTAAAACTGGAAACCATTTTAAATAGCAATTTGAGACAAGGAGCAAGAAAAAGTCTTAATACACTGGAGGAAATGGTGGTTTTTTCCATAAAGACCTTTTAAATATAATCTATTCTTCAATTTTCCTTGTATCTCTCTGCTTTTTTCCCATCTCCCTGGAAGTCTCCCTGAGACCCCTGCAAGATCTCCATAGCTCTGACAACAATTCCTAACCATGTAAACACCAATTTTGGGTATTCTGTGAATTAAGCAGCAGCCAATGACACTTTGTTACAGCTATATTGTAATTTAGCAAAGTTTATTATAGATCAGGAATCTGATTTTACACCTTTTTTTCTTCTTCAATACCAGCGTCCACCAGCTCACCAGATTATAGTTAATAGGGATGCAGATTTTACCACAAAATCCTCCTTTCAGCCAGTACAAACTAACCAATTCAAGTGCAGTTTTTCCCAAGGTGCCATCAGGACCTTGGAGTATCAGCTCCTGACTTTGCCTTGGTTTTTGGCATAGGCATAGGCATTTAACAGCTGCTTTAGTACCGCTGTCCATTTGATGTCACAACAGAAACACTATCAATATTGTACTTTTCAATCTTCAAGAAAATTACAGGAACATAATCTTATATACTTTCCTATAACAGTGTAGGGATCTCCAGGCTTGCACTTTTTGACAAAGTTGCTGATAATATAAAAAGCTTAAAATGTGAATATGGGCCGAGACCATGCTGAGTTCTTTTGGGTTTGCACCTAAATAGACAGCTTGGTCTTGTTTCTGACATTACCCAGGGAGTGTACTAATTCTTTCTTTTTTTTTACTCTTTCTTTGCATACCAAAGTAGGCAGACTATCACATCTACCCATTAGTTTCTGCATTACAAAAAGGGAAATCCTCCTCAGAGCATGAACTGGGGAATGGGTGGATTCCATCAGCTACACTCTGTACAAACAGCATTTTCACAGTGAGTCAACTACACTGCTCTTGCTAAGTCTTTTTGCAAAAATTGCAATCAAATAGTAACAAAGGTTTTGGAAGTCCAGCTAAATGTTTACTTCCTGTTACAGACATACAAAAGTATGGACTATGAACATAATAGTAAAGTTAGTATATAAGGATATATTTTACTGTAAAAGAATTGACATTTTTCTTGCTAATAAACAAATGCAAACAATTAATACTATGGTGTACTAGGTTTATAATGCTTATAAATGCTTATTTAGCACACTTATAAGCTAACTACTAAGAAAGTTTTAGCATCAATTTTCCATATTAATGAAGTTTGGCTGTATTTTCTACAATTTTCACAAAGTATATGTTTGAAAATACCACATGCATATTGGCAAAGGAGAGATAAAACTGAAGTTTATCAACAGATTAAGGATTATTAAACATGGTGCAAGCTACATAACCAGTGACTTTAGCTTACAAAGTGTCCTGTTTTCAGCTGGGATAGGGTTAATTTTCCTCCTAGTGGCTGGTACAGTGCTGTGTTTTGGATTTAGGATGAGAACAATGTTGATACCACACTGATGTTTTAGTTGTTGCTAAGTAGTGCTGACCCTAAATCAAGGACTTTTCAGCTTCCCGTGCTCTACTGGGTGCACAAGAAGCCAGGAGGGGGCACAGCCAGGACAGCCGATCCAAACTGGCCAAAGGGGTATTCCATACCATATGACATCATGCTCACTATATAAACTGGGGAGAGTTGCCTGGGAGACAGCGATTGCTGCTCGGGGATGGGCTGGGCATGGTCAGCAGGCGGTAGCAGTTGCATCACTTGTTTTTCCTGGGTTTTGTTTCCCTCTCCCTCTCTCGTTGATTTCCTTTTAATTACAAATTATTATTACTATCATCATCATCATCATCATCATCATTATTATTATTAAACTGTTCTTATCTCAACCCACAAGTTTTCTTAATTTTGCCCTCCTGATTCTCTCCCCTATCCCACTGGAGCAGGGGAGCATAAGCGAGCAGCTGTGTGGTGCTTAGTTGCCAGCCGGGTTTAAAACACAACAAGTATATGCATCAATTAATTGCCTGGGAATAAGCTGATATTTTAAGGGCTTAGTCAGAGAAGAAGGTGGTTTAAAAAGAGGCATTTAGGATACACCAAACCCACCAGAGAGAAATCATGTGATAGAAGAACTGCTAAGGTTTTTGTTTTGTTAGAAAGTTAATTTTAGTACAATAGTAAAATATGTAGTATTTTACAATTTTTTGTTTTATTGTGCAAGCAAATATTACTACCTAGAATAACTCTGCAAATTTTCTGAAGCGGTGAATGTTATTAAGAAGCAGCTTAGCCTGTCTCTATGCTATCTTTATTTAGCCTTCTAAAGTGTGTCCTGTTAATGAGACCAAAAAGAGATTGCCGTATTTTAATTCTAGAAGTAGGAATTCTCTACTTTGCCCCACCACAGAACTTCATCATTATTTTTCCTTATATTTTGGATACTATATTTATCTATATATTTCATTTAAACGCTCCAATAATAGGTATAACTTTACTATAATAACAGGCGTAGCTTCACCACAGTAAACTAAAAACGTTTCTGTGTTGGTTTTTTCTTCCTTTTACTGCACACATTATATCCTTCTGAGGCAAATGGGATTTTTTCTAACAACATGGGCCCATTAATTAGATATGATTTTTTTTAAAGCTAGTTTTCGAATTGTCTTTTGCTGCTCTGGTGCGATTCCTCCCAAGGTCTCTTCTGAGCTGGAGGATTCTCTTTTGTCTATGGTATATACATTCTGCTGACTCTTGCAATCAGTGCAATCCTTTGTAGTTATGCTATCATTTTACAGACATCAATATTGGCTGATCTTATGCTGACTGGTGTGATTTTTGCAACACGACTTTCATGGACCCCAAATTCGAGCTTTGCTTCCCCTTTTTGTTTCAGATTCTCTTTTCTGTTTTGGGATTGTTTTGGTTTTTTCTTTTTCTTTTTTGTATTCTGTCATACTCATGCTACCCAAGAACTTAACTTTCTTCAGTAAGTTTTCATGTGGGTTGACAAATTTCCTTTGCTTGGCAAATTTTAATTACTTCAACAAAAATCAGTTCTTTGTGTTTGAGATCAGGGACAAGTCGCAACCTGATCTTTTATAAAACACCCAGCATTCTTTCATCATTAGGTCAGCTGTATCCTCTTTTTTCATCTTGCTTTTATACAGACTTTAGAAATGTTCATTGTTATGTATACATTTCTAGTTTTTCTATTTACTGAAAAAAAGAGGAAAAAAGACCCGTAACCCAAGTCCGTATCAACTCTTTTGCCATGTTTATATCTGGCATTCCTAGAGGAGTCAACAACTCAAAGTACAGCAGCTTTGAAGTAGAAACATGTTACTCTATACCTCCTGACATTTCTTTGCTGCTGCCTGCTCACTGAGATCTTTTACCCGGTAGGTTGGTGTGACAGCTGCTCCCGCTCCGAACAAACAGCACTGTGGTTCAGGTGTCACTGACTGAAACTGAACCAGCCCTGCTGTGCAAACTGTGAGAACTGGGCTGGGCTGTATCTTCTCGGGAACTAGGGAGTCTAGGCCGTGTCTTATCAGGAGCTAACAGTACCAGCCTGAGCTGGGACTAGACAGAACTAAAACTGCTACAGCTGCACACCTGCACGTACACCAAAGGCAGGGGGTTTGACTACAAGTCAATCACTTTACGCCATAAAAATCTGTAGCCCCTCCAAGCCCAGTGAGCTCTCCTGTACGGCAGCAGGCCTAATGGCGGTGATCTCCTCCCTGAGCAGGGCCGCCTCTCAAGGTTACTTCTTGAGACTGAGAGACCCCTTACCTGGCATCTGATACCTACAGTAAAGTAAGAGACATTTTACAGTAGGCCTAAAAATATATTTTATGCTAGCGACTTTTATATATATCCAGCTATAGCTTAATTATTAGAAGTGTAAAATAGCATTTGACTGCTGTCTAAATTGTTGTCTAAATCATCGTCTAGTCACCATCTAAATTATCATTTAAATCATCATCTAAATCATTGTCAAATCATTCTTAAATCATTGTTAAATCACTGTTCAATTAACATTAAATTATTGCTTAATCAACACGTGATTACCATTTGATTTTTGTTCAATCATTGATTAATTAATTACTATTTGATTATAATTCAATCATTAATAAAATCCTTTTTGTTAACCACGTAACAATGACTTCTCTTAATAATTCACCTGTAACAGGTTTTTTTGGAACAGACTGATAATTCAGCTTTTCTCACTTTACTAGGTGTCCCAGAAAAAAAAATAAATCTTTAGCCAAAATATGAATTTATAGTGCATGTTGTTACCAGGCAGCAAAGTCTGGTTTTCATTATTATTCTGCTCCTTTTCCTGAGGCTTGCAGACAAAGGTTAGCAATAAAATATAGATTCTGATGCACGTAAAACCTTCATAATAATAAAGCACTGGATCTACAGAATTCAAGACAGACAAGGCATCCACTGTAAAAATATTCATGAAGAGTGTTCAGACAATACATATATTGTAAATCAAACAAGGGAGGAAAGAAATAGAGCTGCCCAGTCCATTCTAAGAGAAAAAACATGCTATTGTTTTCCCATGGCATTGTTAGAGACAAAGAATGCTGAATAAGTGATGAACTTAGCTTTTGTGTGATTAAGTGCACCAGTGGTATTTCCAAATTTTAACAGTCAACAGGATGGTTTTCAGTAACCTTTGTAATTAAACGTTTGCCTTAATTCTTCCATGATGTTCTTTCACATAATGTAGATTTGAATAGCCACACACAGCAGCTACCTATTCTAGAACAAGTGAGAGGTTTTTAATGCCATGCTGCTGCAAATCAACATCATTTGAGATATCAGGTGTCACTGAAATTATGCTTATGCAATATGACGCATCACAAATTAATGCAAAACAGCCTAAAAAATTCCAGTGTTCTGAGTCTTTCTGTTACACATTACTGGCATTATCAAAATAGACTAGGACTTTCCTATAAAATAAGGAGAAACAGCCCTTCTCAAAGGACTTTTTCTCTGAACAACAAATAAACAGAGAAATGAAAGACAAACCTGGCTACACAGAAGTAATAACATTTTCAGGGAATGTTCCCTACACAGATAGGGTTTACAAATTATTCACATATGCATGCACACAAATATTGCATAATATTAATTCTATCAGGACTATTTTTTTGCTTGCTCAAATTTAGTTTCCTCAGTTGAAGGTATTCTCTGACAAAGGAAAGAGTGAACACCCTAAAGCTCCCTGCAAACTTGCAGGGAGAAACATCTTTTCTGCAAAGGGAAGAATGGCTACAATCAATTAGCTGAAGACATGCTAGTTCCAAGGCCTATTTGTTATATGCAGGGTTAGGATAGAGATCTGTCCACTGTAACCCTTTTATATAAATGTTTCCTTCCCTGAGGCTGTATTCAATTTAGAACTGGAATAATGAAGAGTCAGTAGAGGCCTGACAGGGAGAGGCACCCACAGATAAATTTTTGCCCTGTCATTATTTTATTTTTGGTGAACTGTCATGGTTTAACCCTAGCCAGCAACCAAGTACCACACAGCTACTCACTCACACTCCCCCCACCCCCAGTGGGATGAGGGAGAGAATCTGAAGGGCAAAAGTAAGAAAACTTGTGGGTTGAGATAAGAACAGTTTAATAATTGAAATATTATAATAATAATAACAATAATAATAATAATGATGTAATGAAAAGGAAAACAACAAAACAGAGAGAGGAACAAAACTCAGGAAAAACAAGTGATGAAATTGCTCACCACCGACCAAACAATGCCCATCCCATCCCCAAGCAGCGATCGCTGCCCCTCAGGCAACTCTCCACAGTTTATATACTGAGCACGATGTCATATGGTATGGAATATCCCTTTGGCCAGTTTGGATCAGCTGTCCTGGCTGTGCTCCCTCCCCTCCTGGCTTCTTGTGAACCCAGCAGGAGCACGGGAAGCTGCAAAGTCCTTGATTTAGTATAAGCACTACTCCACAACAACTAAAACAGTGTGTTATCAACATTATTCTCATCCTAAATCCAAAACACAGCACTGTACCAGCTACTAGGAAGAAAATTAGCTCTATCCCAGCTGAAAACAGGACACTAAAATTAAAACTCTTCATTCATAATTGGATGACATAAGCTAAGTAAAATGAAAGAACTTGCCACATATTCAGGTTTGTTGCCTTTGCCTTAAAAAAAAATTCATATAAACCTATCCTGTTACTTAACCATATACTATAATAGGGGATCTTGTTCATAGCAAAAGTCTCACCAACAGAGAAATGTAATGTGTGTTGAAAAAAGTGATGACAGAGGCCACAAAAGTTAGGTTTTTAGTAGAAGATAACACAGTTCATAATTCTTCCTTCTTTTTGTGAATTTTTAGAAATTTGAGATGAGATTGGTTCAATACATTATATATTTCCTCTACAAAAACCACCTCCCAAAGCTTCCACCTCTCTCTCAGAATGCTGTTTGAACAGCTTTGTACATCATAAGGAATAAGCATTCCACAATCTTTTGATAACTGTTCTCCATCTGGAAATGAAGACCAGCTCCACAATATTGTCTTTCATTGATGCAAAAATAGCAGCTGTTGAAAAACTCAAATTTAAACAGTAATGCAAATAGAATTTAGGGTGAAGAAAAAAAACCCAGTCATCTTCTGATAAGTATTAGAGTGGGGAAAGACACCACACACTTAACAGAAAATAGAGTGGTTAAGGCACTCAGAATTCTCAGTTCAATTTCCAGCTTTGTCACAGTCTTATTTCACCTTGCTCAAATTTCAGTGTTCTCCAGTTCTCCATCTGTAATGCAGAAATGAAATATTCCTTTTTCCTTTCTTCTATCCCTCTCTGCATTAATGATTCAGACTGTAAGATAACTGAGATGTACATAGACGCTTATTTATACACCATATATACACTAAACACTTTGTATAGCTGCATGAGGTGAGTACCGTGATACACTTTTTAGTGACACCAGTGCTGCCAGCACCAGTTAGCTGTTCTCCAGGCTGTAAGACAGAATTACTTTAGGCTTAAGTAAGCAGACACAAACTCTAGACTGAGTAGGGCTTAGGCAAAAGCCAAGGATCTCTATGTTCAGACAGGGTGTTTCCTGAGTATTCCCAGGCCCTAATTTTAGGTATACAAGGAATTCTAAGGACAGTCAAGGAGGATAAGTAGTCTCTGGAGAGCCACTCCAGCTTGGGCATGAGCAAAATTTAGATACTAAGGCAGAATCTAGGTGACATGCATCTCGGCTTTATTATTATGTGTACGTACAACATCCAAGACATTGTGGGGTCAAGAGTTCTCCTCATGCAGCAAGAAGTTAATCTGTCTCACTACCAAAGATTATCAACGTACCTTTACTTTCTGGTGCATACTTTACCTTGCATCAAGAATATGTGGGGTTTTTTTATTGCAGAACAGGGAGTGAAATTTACAGTTTTCCTTCTATAGATTCAATAGAAACATTGCCTACTCTGAGTTTTGGACAGTATCTCAAAGTCTGCCCAACACAGTTGTCTCTCAATGAAGACTGCAGCAATAATGACAAATCTCTTGGTCTACCAATTTCATCTCTGTTAAGATTAGAAGTACAACTAACCATCTAGATTAATGAAGGTTGTTGTAGCTGCAAAATTAACAAAAGGACTTTATCAGTTCAAAACATTCACAGATAACCAGCATTAAACAAGGCATGTTGCTATTTGTAAAGAGGATTTTATTTAATGTCTCATTTTCTGATAAATTTCTTTGACATTTCATAGTTAAGTATTGCAAAGCCTATGCTAGAAAGATGTGTTCCATTTTGTATGTAGTTTTAATTTAGAAAATGTTTTATACAATAATTAAACAGAAGGTCATGACCCAAAGTATCTAAAAGATATGTGAAATAAAGTCAGTGTAAAAACTGAGAGTTTATTCCCTATCTAAGGACAACTTTCAGCTGAAAAACCCTGCAATATAGTGGCAATATATCTGCTAAATCCCTGACAACTCAGATTCTAGAGCAAGCTTAAAAAATGGTATTGTCGATGTAGGCGGGAACTGTATTAAAAAACCAGAGGAAGGGAATTTTTAGGTGAAAAAAATCCCTAGGAAAGACCAAGCTTCTACTCTGTCCTCCCACCACTCTACCAAAATCTCAGAACCAAGAGTACTTCCTATTCCCCACTGACTTTTAACCTGCTGGCTGTGCAATCTTGTCCCTTCTCCATTTTTGTGAAGAAGTGTTCTTGGTCTCTTCTCACTTCTTTTAGAGTGGCCTTTAAAGTAGCTTTCTTAACTCCTGTCTTTACCTTCCTAGAGTTCTGTCCTTACTCTCCTTCTCTTGTCCTTCTATATCTTATTTCAACCATGGCTCCATGGTCTCTCTTCAAAACATTCCTGATATATGTTTGGGGTTTTTTTCCTATTTAGCCATGCAGTCAGAAATCTCATTTATGTTCTTATGAATTACCACAATGTCCTTTTTTGACTTTGGCACCCACCCTGCTTGTACAAAGTCAGAGCACTGTTACAACAATGACCTTTCTATCCCATCACTTTGATTGCAGTATTCATTCCTGTGCATTCCTATATTTGTGGTTTCACATTCTGTCATGGTTTTAGCTGGGATAGTTAATTTT
>WEKW01027447.1:594289-623634 GCA_013389905.1 Sula dactylatra | reverse complement strand
TGGGGGGCCGATCGGGCGTGGGGGCCGATCGGGCGTGGGGGGCAGATCGCGTGTGGGAGCCGATCGGGCGTGGGAGCCGATCGGGCGTGGGAGCCGATCGGGCGTGGGGGCCGGGCACGCTGCGCGGGGTCCGGGGGCCGGAGCACTGCACGTTTTGGGGCGTTTGGGTGGCTTGCGAGGAGGTGCGAGTTGCAGTGGGGCGAGCCGGCAGGATCAGCACCTCGCCCAGCTTCTTCTCCCCGGGCTTCAGGGGTGCTGGAAAATTTTCTTGACTCCTTTTATAAAAAGCAAAGGCAAGTCCCGCACTTGGGCACCATCTTTTCTCTGGCCAAAAGTTTCTCAAGGAATATCGGGAAAGGGCTTGCAGGCTTTCCTGTCTTTCAGCGCAGTTTCTTGGCAGTGATCCGACGGGAAAGTGCTTGTGCACGGTGAGGGCTCGTTTAGCTCAGTCACCCCTGGGTTTGTGCCCCTGGTACAGCAGCGAGGTTGGAAAAGGTCTCCCTGGGCTGGAGCTGGGAGCAGTCGGCTCTCGCAGCCGTCCCCAGGAGCGGCAGCCGTCCTCAGGTACGAGCTGCTGGAGCTTGGCAGATACACGAGCTGACCGCTGCAGCGAACAACTGCGCTTTTCAAGCGAGAGATATGAAGGGAACTCGTAGGCAACCACTGGGACCTTCTGCTTTTCCATGTTGCTGCTTAAAGCCAGAAATAATTAAGTCCCCAGCGCTGCTGTTTGCAGAGCGGCTGAGCCAAGGAAGGGTTTCTGCGGCCACCTCCCAGGTGGATGAGGTTGAGTCTCGGTAGCCATAGAGCAATACCTGATTTCTTTTTCAGCCCGCACGCTTTCTCCATGCTACTCCGCTGACCTCAGGCCGGCATCGGAGAGACTTGTCTCGGCCGTGGGCTGCACTGTGCTTTTGACAATACCGCCGCTGAAGGCCAACGAAGCTGTCTTCTGGGAATACAAAACCGGCCTGCAGGAAGGAGTCATCGTCAGTTATGCTTTCGATAGACCCGCCAACACATCTCGCCCCTACGAGAATCGCACGAGGTTCAACGAAACGGACTTCTCGCTGCAGATCGTGCTGCAGCAGGGAGACGACCGGCTGTACCGGTTCAGGTCCGAGTCGGAGGCCACGGGCTGGTTCCAGCTGCGCGTTGTCGGTGAGTGTTGAGATAGCAAAGCCTCTGCCGCAGCTGGAGAGCTTGAATCGCTGCGGAGGAAGGTGCTCCGGGTCTGGCAGCCGGGGAGCCGCGGGTTTGAATGCTGACAGTCGCTCCGTCTCTCCCAGAACCGCTGTCCGAGCCAGAAATCGTGGGCAACTCGTCGGTAAAGGCAGGAGGCAACACCAAACTGGTTTGCAACGTCCTGGAAGGGAAGGCAGACTTGTACTGGTGGAAGAAAAATGGGGAGCTGCTGCTGGGAAGCGACCACATCCAGTTTGTTGACAATACCACCCTGTGCATCGTTAAAGCGTCGATGAACGACAGCGGTTACTATGCTTGCGTGGTCCGCAATGAAGTCAGCCAGAATGAAACCTCCTTTCTGCTCCACGTCCAGAGTAAGTGGGGGTTTCTTCCTCATGCCCAGGAAAAGAAGCAGGGGAAACAGCCCCCAAAAAATACCCTCTCGCCTGGTGCCTCCGTGTCCCTGCGCTGAGCGTAACTGCCCGGCGGCAGGTTTTTGCTTGGAGGATGTGAGTAGGGGGTTAAATTTGGTCTGGCCACAGAGACTGTGGATCCTCCTCTTTGCAGATGCTGCAAACGTGGTGTTGCCGGTGATCCTGGCGTGCATTATGATCGGCTTGCTCGCAGGTGAGTGCTGGGGCTGCCTCTACCCTGGCTTTTTGGCCGGCTGCTGCATCGCTGGCGGGCGTTACAGCGAGTGCTGCATGCGAGGAGGGATGAGGTGAGAGGGTCTGTGCTGGCTGATGTGGCACGTCCTTGCTGGGACTCGGGTTGCCCACCCAGGCGTCCCGTGGGCAGGGGCTGTGGCTTTGTCACTGCTGTCATTTCAAGCAGGATGTCCCCAATCTGAGGAGGTAATTTTGCCCTCCGTTGCCTTCCCTTGCCTCCCTGCTCCCAGGCGTGGGAGGGAAGGATGTCATGAAAACGCCGCCTGCGTGTCCAGAACAGGCGTGAGATTTTACTTTACTTTCCTTATCTGGGCCAATCCCCCTCAAAGTCCCGTGGGCACTGGGGGATGTCGCACATCCCTTCTAGGGTGAGAACACTGAGCCCCCCTTCCACAGTCTGCTGCAGTTTTCTGCCCGCAGAAGGGAAATGTGCTTCCTTACCCAGTGCTCTTGCTTTTCCTCCTTTTTTGGAGCTGGAGAGCATTTTTTCCGGTCCATTCCCAGTCCCTGCCAAAGTGGGGATTTTAATTCTCAGATTGCCAGCTGCAAACTTGGAGGGGAAAAAAAATAAAGAAACGCTCAAATCTGGACCTGAGAAGAGGATCTGGCAGTTTAAAATAGAAGCAGGAGGCTCTCCCTAGGTGATTTATATGTATGTTTTGCTATTGCACAAAGTTTTCAGGTATTTCCTGTGGAAAGCCTCCAGGCGCTGGGTAGGTGCTGGAAAAGCTCATCGGTGCGCTCCCGCTCTCGTCATCCCCGTGACACTCCCCTTGTACCTGCTCACTCCGGGCCAGAGCTGGTGGCCGGCTCTGCTCCCCGGCCATCGGCTGGGCTGGGGCGATCGGTACCTGTGGGGCAGCGTGGAGATGGGCAGGGGTGGTTTCCTCCAGACCCCGAACACCAACGCCGCGTCAGGGAGCGCTGATGGGTGCTCCCGGCGCGAGGTTTCCCGGCCAAGCGTTGCCATGCTTTGTCCGAGCACTGTCTCTAGGGCGTTTAACGGAGATGATGACTGGTTTGTCCCCAGGTGTCTTCGTCTGGTGCAGGAGAAGGGACCGCCAGTAACACGACGGCTGTAGGTAAGATGCCTTCAGCCCCTCTCCTGGGGGTGGGCCCTGTTCCTCCAGCCATAGCTACAAGCCAAAATTTGGCTGGAACTGAGTAAGCCAGACAAGCGGGATGGCTCGGGGTCCTTTGCCAGCCTCTCCTTGCAGAGATAAGAGGCAGCCGAGGGGTTGCTCTCCCCGTGCCGGCGGCTCAGAGGATTTGCTGTCCCCCCCCGTTTAGTCCCCAGTAGGATTTGATCCGGAAATATCCTCGATTCCCTCACCCACAGCCCGATACTGCTGGTTATCTCCGGCAAAGCAGGCGCTGGGCACCCTGGGCAGTGGGCAGCGCAGGCTCACCGGCGGCGGGGAGCCTCGGCGTTCCTCCTGGCCTGTCATCCACTTGCTCCATCACCTGTTCTCCCTCTACGCTGGCTTTTTAATTCCTGTTACGCGTTTTCTGAAGTCAGGTGTACTGGGGTAGTAAGTGGTGGTCCTGTCCCCGTTCGTCCCATTGCAAAAGCAGTCAAAAACTCACGCTATGTTTTTTGGGAGAGCAGAATCTTGCCTGGAGGGGAAACACTCAGCTTCTCCAAAGCACGTCTTGTGGCTCAGAGAGGGCCAAACTCTGTTTTCCAGTAATGCTTTCCAGATTGGTATAAACCAAGCTGCAGCAGCCTCCGGGGTGGAGCAGATGCCGAGGATGTGCAGACCCACTCTGAAAAGTGCTCCTTAATGGGTGGGGTTTTTTTTAATTGTCCAAAGGGCTCCGGAGGTTTCTGGGAAGTGAGTGAATATCGAAATCTTCTCGGAGCTTGGTCACTCTATGTGACCACAAAAACCTCGGGCTGTTAACTGAAGCTTCCCGGAGGGTGAGGACAAGCATGTGATCCCCTAAGGATAGGAAACCCCATCTCACATTGCAGCCAGTCAAAAATAAGAGAGCTCTCAGTTGTCTTGTGCAGCTGGGTCCCAGGTCTCCTCCTAGAGATGAGTTGGCTGAGGTAGCTCCTGAAATCTGGAGTAGAGCACAAGTCCAGACCTCCTCAGCACCGCCGCTGCCGGCACGTGATGCCCTGCAGCTACCTGAGGCCTCGGAGGGGGTCTGAGTGAGGGGCAGGTGGGGGATCCACACCAGGAGATGGCTTCGCTGGAGACCTGTCTTCTCCTTGCAGGTAGAGAGCTTGAGCGGCTGCGCCCTTGCTGCCTTCCCCTGATGGTGGTGGTGGTGGATGCTGCCTGGGGAGCGCCGGCCGTCTGATGCTGTCCCGACCTCTTCTGGGCTCACCTCTGAATTGCTCAAGCTGCTGAACCCCACGAATACTTGTTTGTAAAACACTGGCTTGGACTATTTCTATGTTGTCCTGCCCTTCCCCAGAGCCCCTTGCACATCCCTGGGGAATGGTGGGCATGGCTGTGCCTGTAGACCCGGCTGCTGCTGTGCTCCATGCCTGCTTACCTCTCCTGGCTTCTCCGGAGGTCATGTGGGGTAAGTGCTTGCAGATGGGCTGGAAAGAGCCACCATCCCCGCCGGAGAAGCACACGCCTGGGGCTGCTGGGTTGTGCCATGATGCCAGGGCTTGAGCCCCTCACCGTGGCCTTCCGGCGCGCTGCTGTGCCTGGGACTTGCCAGGGTGGCTCAGGGGCTGACACCGTGGGCATTCTACTCGGTTTGGTCCTCGGAGGGAGGAAGAAGGGCAGGGCTTTGCTGTCGTGTGCACTGGGGAGTCCAGGAGATGAGTGGAGCCAGTGGAAGGCGGCAGGGGATGGAGGAGCGGCGAAGCAGTTTTGTTTCAGAAAGCAAACCCCAAAGAAATCCCTGTGGCCGGCTGCGTTAGAGCAGTGTCGCAGCCTGGCATGGGAGACGTAGGGCTGCTCCCGAGCCCATCTCCTCTGTCTCCCAGCCTTGGGCTCCAGTGGGATCTGGGGACATCCCTTCCTCTTCCAAGCACTAGCCACCTGGGTCGTACGCGTGCCAATGCAAGCTTGTCCTTCCCATTTACTGCTCCTGCGGGTGATGGTAGACTTGGTCTGCTTTGATAAGGCCAGGGCAGCCCTGCTTCCAGCCCCTACTACTGTCGCCTCCCTTCCCCATGCTGCTTCTGCAAAGCTCTTCTGGGTTTTGCTGGTGAAGGGGTCATTATTTGTTCTTATAGCTGAAAGTACTTAGCCTGGAGGCACAACTGGCATCTTCACCCTGGAGAAAACTGGATGCTCTCCCAGGAATGCTGGACCTCACGAAGTGCCTTGCTGATCGTCAGGCCGGGGCATTTACACCCATCTTTCATTCTGACAGGGTTGCCCCCAGGTGCAGCACCCTGTCTGAGCTGGTCCCCAGCACCTCTGCGGGGGCAGGCGTTTTGGGTGACCTGGTCTAGCTACTGGATGGTCCCTTCTGCCCCCAGAGCAGCTGGGGGCTCGGGGAGCTCTCCTTGCTCCGAGCCACAGTCAGCAAATGGAGAGCGTGCTTGGGTCTTGCCTATAGACCTGATTCTGCAGCGAAGGACTCTCCTGGCCAGGGGAGCGGCAGGTTTCCCTCTCCTCGGGGTTACCCCTTCTCTGTGGAGAATAGAGGTGCGCACCCGTGAGAGGCTCAAATCTTATCCCATGGTGTGAGCAGTCGCTAAGCTGTCCTACGCCGCTTTCCGGGGCAAACGGGAAAATCGCAGGAGAGCGAACTGGCTCGTGGCTCGACTGGCTGGGACGCTGCCTGCTCTGCCGCCGCTCCGTCTGACGGTGCAGCGTGGCTCTGTCCCGGGGTGAGACCCAGGATATAAAGGGGCTGCCAGCAAAGGGCCATCTCTCAGCCTGGGATTTCATGTTGCAATCAAAGCATTAAAGGGAGTAGAGCAGTTTAGGTGGAGTAAACCAGATTTCAACCTCAGTTTCAAGCTGCAATGCAGGTTGTCAAGTTCCCTGTTGCACTTGCAGGTATAAAACAAATGCAGCCACGTTTTGCAGAAAATACTTTTCGAAACTTTTCGGAGAGTTGTCTGTAAATCATTTTGGAGCTGTTGTGGTTTTTTAACGTCTGTTGCTACTATTAAAAGTGCGTGCATTATCCCCGTTGATATTGTCGTGATCTCCAGGGGTGGGAAATAACCCCTCAGGGGTATCTAAAGCCTGCGGTAGTGGAGGGATGTGCTCCCCGCTGCCGGACCCTGCGTGGGCTTCAGGCTTCGGTGGCGGGTTGCAGCTGGTGGCAGACCTTGGAGATGCTGGACTTACCCCCGCCGTCCAGCTCTGCAGGAAGAGCCGCTGCGTCTGCTGCTGCTGTGGGACTCCTGCATCCCCGTCCCCTCCCTCGCCCAGGCAGCCCGGCTCCTCCTGCAGCGGTCGCAGCTTGGGGGACTGAGCTGGGGTTAAAAGCAACACGAGAACCTTGCTGCGAAGCCGGGTGAGGGTATTTTTAACCTGTATCAGTTCCCTGAGTCATCAGGACCTGGCAAGCAGCCGCCCCGGCACGGCCGTAGTCCTGGGGTAGCTGGACTTGTAAGAAGATGCCACCCAAGTGAGACAGGGTCTGAGATGCCTCTGGGTTCACCCGGTGGGCGCTTTTCAGGGGAGGTTTTAGCTTCGAGGTTTATCTGGGGGCCTTTGTATGCAGGTTTGTGCATATTAGCTGTGTCTGAAATTAGAAAAGCCTCCTCTAGGCTGGAGGAAATACCTTTGTGCATTGTAACAGCTAAATCTGGTGGGGAAAAATAGCCTTTGGGAAAGACGGAAAGTATATGCAGAGTTTAAACGTGCCCTGAGTAAATAGGTCCCTGCATTTGTATACCGGAGCATGTCAGATGCGCTGGGATGTACCTGTGGAAAGGATGTTGCCAGCATCCATCTCCTCTGCGTCCTCGTGCTTGTGCCTTCATGTCCTTCTTCCCTCGTGGGTCTCTTCCCCCTCCCTGGGAAGCCTTGGTGGCGTAACACACCGTACACCTAATTAGCAAAGCTGTTAGCAAAAGGCTGTGAGATTCAACCATTTTGCTGTAGCAGTGTAGACAAAATCTGACCAAGCACTTGTCCCAAGCAGCAGAAGCGTTTTGGCATGCTCAAGTTTGCCAAGCAAACAAATTACTACTGGTAAAGCAAGTATACATTTCATGTTACTACAAAATTACTCCCAGAAAAGCAAGTGTATGTACGTATTTCAAGCTACTACCAAAATTACCACTACTGAAGCAGCAAATATCTATGTGTCTACATATCTACATCTCAGTATTGGAAGTATGTGTAACTATTATTAATTTCTTATATGAATACCTATATGTATGTATTATTTGAAATGTTATGAGTATTGTGCTCATCAAACCGCTCCCAGGAGTGAGGCCGATCGATGATGGACAAAGTCTCCTTGCATGGATGATCCAGGTCAGGGAATCAGGAGCCGGGCAGGCATCCCCCAGCGGGGGTCCTGTCTCATGTAGAGCAACTCTTGCAGGGAGAGGCTCCATTTTGGGTAGAAAGTGAGTAGTTTTTATACCAAGCGACATGAGGGGGCATAGGACACCACTGCTTGGAGCAGATGTTCCTGTTTCACCCGGAACAGCCCATAGATGACGTTGTTTTCTATTTTTCTCAGACCAATTTTTGCTTTCCCGGGCTGTTTCTCTATTCCTCCAGCTGAAGCAGCCAATATCTGTCACTGATTCCTACTTTCCCAGACTGTTTTTCACCTTTTTTAACTAATTTTCCCCTTTCCAGATGATAGGTTTGTTGTTGTCGTTTCTTGGTTTTGCAGTTTTCGAGGATGTCTGGGGCTGTTTCAGGTTCTCGGGTACCCACCTGCACTTCACAGATGCCAGCTGTGCTCCTCAAGGATGCTCCTGGTCCCCAGGCTGGCAGTGCCCAGGCTTGCAGACATCTCCTGCCAGCATTTCAGCAGGCATTTTCCGTCAGTATTTTTCCTGTTATAACCTTTACGGCTGCTCACACCAGTTGCTCACACCAGTCCCCACCCATCACTGGCACTGAGTCCTTACTGCACATCCCGCCCAGGATGGAGGGTGAGGTGACACAGATAGTTAAGAAAAGATTTAATAGGAAGCTAGGGCAGACGGCGGTGATCAGGGCTCGGTCAGACAAGTGCTGCTTACGCACAACCAGCCCCTTTTGCCCTCTTCCTCTCTACCCCTTCCCCCAACCATTCCTTAATAAGTTTTGCCCAGTGCCACGTCCCCCCCTCAAATATCCCAAATCCTCACCTTCCTCCTGCTTCCCTCCTCTTACCAGTTGCAAACTCCGGGTTTGCCCTCTCCAAAGCTCTGCCAGTCAGTTCTTGGTGGCCCATCAGTCAGTGACTGGAGATTTTTGGTCTTTAGCATCATCTCCCTTCACGCTTGCCTACCTGGGCTGCACCTCCGTGTGCTTTTGTTTATCCCTTCCCGCTTTGCGCAGGAAAGGTCCTTGATCAGGTAACTGAAATGAGCTGGGACAGGATGGATGCAGCTCTGGCCCCATACCCCGGGGCCTGGAGCTCTCTGACAGATGTTTCATGGGGTTTGTAGCTCGGTGTAGGAAATTCGTTATATTCTGGCTAATGGCTGGAGCAACCTGGGGTTGCCGTGTCCCTCGTCCTGGTCCCCGCCGTGGGGATACAGTGACACGCAGGCTCCCAGCCCAGCACTGGCTGGCTGATAGGATGTTTTCCTCCTTACTATCAGGCAGCAGTCCCTGCTGCCAGCGTTTCTCTGGGCCACAGCCCTTCCCTGGCCCCCGAGCAAGCCAAGACCCCAATGGATCCCCCAGAGATAAAATCTGCCTGCCCAGCCATTGCTACCCCGCGCCTGGCCCTGCCATCACTCCTCCTCCCCATCCTCCTCCTCTGTGTGCTTTGGGCTCAGTGGGGGCAAAACATGGGGAAGTCTCAGGTCTGCACCCCAGGGTTGATCCACAGCATCCCAGACTGCTCCCTGTTTGCTGCCTGCAGTTGCACTCTAACAGGCAAGTGCTACTGGATGCATGTGCCCATCCTGGGCTTACCGTTCCTGTCTGAGCTGCGCTGGCAGAGCGCCCGTCTCTGGCTCAGCCACAGCCCTGCCCGGGCTGCACTGCTGGAGGGAAGTGGTCCCCTGCACCCCAAATCCAGCCGGGGAGAGGGCTGTTCCTCCTCCAGTGAATCCAGCCTGGTGTGCGTACGTGGGGACGAGGGATGTCCCGACGCAGCCAACAGGGTAAGTGAACGTGGGAAGAGAGCCCGCTGCTACCCACAGCATCCCCATGGGCACGGCTTGGTGGGGATTCAGCAGGGCCACGGGCGCTCAGCCAGCCAGAGCTCAGGCAGGGGAAGCAGGGCTTGAAGTAAGGAGGTCGAGGCAGGTGGTGATGGGTGGGGAAGCCCCCCCAGCCAGGGTGCAGCACCCAGCACCCTCCTGTGGCTTCACAGCCTGGACGATTCCTGGCTGCACCAGGGGAGACCTTGAGCCCCATCCCAGCCTCGCAGTGCTCAGCAGCCAGGAGAAAGCAGGTCCAACACAGAGTGAGAAGCCGGCTTCTTCCCAAAACAGCATTCCCCTTTCATCGACGTAAACTCAGCTGGGGAGCTGAGGGCAGAGGCAGCTGCGGAAACAGCAGCAAAGCCCTAAACTCACACCTGGGCAATGAAACCTGGTCCAGCACTCGCTGCGGCAGGAACCATCTGTGAGCAGGGTTGGGACTAGGATGGAGCTGTCTTCTGCTTGAGGAAGCAGGATGGGGATACACACAGAAGCATCTGTGAGAAACACATTTATTAGAGTAGCTATAACAAAACAAAATAAAAAAAAAACCCCAACATAAGGTATTTTAGAGCTGACGTCCTGTCCAAGAGGGACAAAATAAAAGGACCTTGGCAGAACTTACTCCAACTTCACCTAAAATGCTACAAGCTGCAGTGGAAACTGCTGTTGTGGTTTAGCCGCAGGCAGCAACTCAGCCCCACCCAGCCGCTCGCTCAGTCGCTCGCTCCCCCAGTGGGATGGGGGAGAGAATCGGAAGGGTAAAAGTGAGAAAACCTGTGGGCTGAGATCAAGGCAGTTTAATGGGTAAAGCAAAAGCCGCACACACAAGCACAGCAAAACAAGGAGCTCATTCTCTCCTTCCCAAGGGCAGGCAGGTGCTCAGCCATCCCCAGGAAAGCAGGGCTCCATCACGCGTAACGGTGACTTGGGAAGACAAACGCCATCGCTCCCAACGTCCCCCAGCTCTATATTCTGAGCATGATGTCATATGGTATGGAATATCCCTTTGTCTGGGTTTGGATCAGCTCTCTTGGCTGTTCCCCCTCCACTCCTGGCTTTTTGTGCACCGCAGAGCATGGGAAACTGGAAAAGTCCTTGACTAGTGTAAGCACTGCTTAGCAACAACTTAGCACCCACTTAACAACAACCAAAACATCAGTGTGCCATCAAGGCTATTCTCCTACCAAATCCAAATTGCACGATACCAGCTAGAGTGAAGAAAATGAACTCTATCCCAGCCAGAACCAGGACAAGACCATGGCATGAATGCGAGGTTGGTTAAGAGTCCCACGGAAGGGAAATCAGCTCAGGCCAGTGTAGTTCAAAGGTGCTCTAAAATACATTACAAAAATCCCACCCCAAAGGTACGTAGGGATGCTGATGGAGCTGCCTTTCCTGGTCATCCTTCCCAAAGGCAAGGCATCCTTTCTAACGTCGGGAGTGTGGGGGTCAAAGCTGTGCCTGGAGGAGCTGCAAGGAAGGACAGAAGTGAGCAGAGGACAGAAGGACAAGGGTTTGGGCTGAGTTTTCTGAGAAAGACGATGCGACACAGGGACATTTGCCTTGCAAAATTGAGGGAAGGCAAGCTAAAGGGGAAGGTGTGATTGCAGAGCTGAGCGGAGCTGCCACCCCTGAAAACCACCAGCCCGACACACTGCACCTTAAAAAGGGACTTATAAAAGCAGGAGGAGGAAGGGCACAGCAAACAGTAACACACATGGGTGGTGACACCAAAATCATCATGTGGGCAGAGTCCGGCAGAGCTCTCCTGAAAGCAAACCAGGCTCAGCTTAAAGCTTCAGAGGCAAAGGCACAGGCAGGGCAGCAGCACATCTCGGCAGTGCTTGGGCAGCATGGTATGCACGTCTTTTATACTGGAACAGATATCGACTAGGCCAGCAGCTAAAGATGCACTCTTCTGCAGTTGTCTGTGCTAATTAATAGCAGCAATACATTCCGGTTGAGACAACTCAATCAAATTCCTCGAAACACTCCAGAGCATCACCTCTTTCCCTTGATTGACATTTCCATGTCTTTCTGGTTTTGGGTTTTGGTTGGTTTTTTTTTGTTGTTTTGTTTTTTTTTTTGTTTTTTTTTGTTTTTTTGTTTTTTTTGTTGACTCATTAACTTACTAAAAAAGAAGGCGCATGGTGCGACAGCATTAGTGAGGATGGTTAACTGCCAGCTTGGAGTGTGATACAATTTCTAGCTCTTGGAAAAGGTGTCCCTGCTTGGGTGATGACCAGCATTGGCAAGAGCAGTGGCTTCTATTTTCTCTTAGCCTGGGTTTTATGAATAGAGGGCAGGGAAAGTGAGATGGGGGGAGTATCGTTTGTCACCTGGACCTATTACTTGGTGACCTGGGTCGCAACATTTTGGCAAGATTTTTGCCCAAAATCTTGTCTTGCAAGCACTACGGTAGAGGCAGAGCTTACGGCTGTCTCGCTTCGGCCAACGGCAGCTTCCCGGACCCTTGGGGCTCTTCCTCAGCTGCTTGGAGCACACCTTTGTGGTATGTAAGCACAGCTGCTTGGCTGGTAGAGGGATGACTCATTGCTCTCTTTCCTGCCTCTGTCCTTGGAGTTCTTCCATCACCTGATGAAAACACAGGGACCGTGTCCTTTGGTGGCATGAAAAGGACGGGAGCTCTTTGGCCACGCTGTGGAGGTTCCCATAGCAAGCCGCGCTGCTGGGGCGCAGGTTGTCCCAGCCCTGGGACGAGCACCTCCCCAGCACACAGTGCCTTTGCATGCCTCTTAAACATCCCAGTCCCTCAGACCACCCCCAGAGTCTGGCCTGGGAGAAGGCAGTAAATCCCCCACGTCGCACCACGACCCCCCCAGAGGCGGGGGAAGGCTGCAGCTGCACACGTGCCGGCACCCCGGAATGCAGGGGGGCAGCGTCAGCCCCTGTGCCGGCATCAAGCCTTAGCTCAGCTGCAGGAGAAGTAAGGGGAAGCTCCCCTGACCCTAAAATCATTCTGGCACCTCTGAAAGAAGGGGGCAGGAGACGACGATGGGGCTGGGGCAAGTCTGCCCCAGTTGCGGTGAGGCTGAGTGCTGGTGGTGCTGGTGTGGGAGGGAGGGAGGTTTATCGGAGACAGAGCAGGGCGGAAGAGGGAGAGTGAAGCGAATACAAGAGGCGTGTGTATTTAGTGTTGATGATGTGGATAAGGGCCTGTGGTTTTTCTCTGTGCCTCGTTGGTTGCTGTTTTGGGTTAGGCGTAGTAGAAGAGTATGTTTTTACCCAAATCAAAGTGCAGCAGCCCTGAGAACCAGCATACTCAGGTCACCAAGATGCTTCTCTGGGCAGCCGAGTATGTCCCTGCAGTGCTGGCAGAGGCAGGTGAAACTGCAGCGCTCGGGGCATCGTCCACCGCACCCCCAAACCCAGGAAAGCTCCCCAGGACGTGGCAGTGACCCCACAGGTCCCATGGGACCAGGTTGAACTATGGCACCAGCCACCAGCCGGCTTGCTGTGTCCCCCCCAGGGTGAGGACAAAGCCCATAGCATTCTGCAGGAAGGCAGGCAGATGCTTCCTTGTTATTATGAACTAAATATTCACTATGAATTAAATATTCATCATTAAATAATAAGGATTTGCAATAGCGGGGAACCAGCTAATGGTAGTGAGTTACCAACGTGTCCATGACTTCTGTGGTCTTAATGGTATGCTTGTTTTTCATCACCACCTTCTTCTGCTTATTTCTGTGATCTGGAAATAAAGGAAAGGTCAAATAACTCGCGGGTTTCCAACAACGCCCCAGGAATTCCAGCCACACCCTGCATTTCATGGGATGGGTGAAGAAAAGCTGGCTGCAGAGAGCAATGAGGGTGGGAGCCTTTCACTGGGCAGAGCCCCTCTGTTTCCAAAACCAAGACAGCCCTGTTTTGGGAGGAGAAGCAAGAAGGCAGCATGGAGAGTGGAATTCTGCCTACACACCCACCTTGCCGGCAAGCCCCACAGTTCTAACCCACCTCCCTCTGGCTGTAGGGACTTGGTGCAGTATTTCCTATATTTCAGACTTGGAAATGCTCTGTGCACTCTAGAAGAGCATGAGATTCCCCTTTCAATCCCCTCCTCAAGGGCATCCTCTCCTCAACGTGCCATTGACCTTCCTTGTTACCAGTTTTCCCAAAAGATGCTACATGTCATCCCGAAGGCTGAGCCAGCATTTTTGGGAAGCCCGCTGGCGCGGCCAGCCGGCCCTCGAGACTGTGCCAGGGGAGGCCAGATACAATTGCTAATCATGGCAATGAGGGGATTCACACAGCAAGACCACAGAAACCAGGAACTTTAAAAGGAGAAGCTGGAAAAACCACTGTAGGCATGTGGCAATCACCTGCGTGATCTCTTCCCTCTCATCTCAGAGCTGGAGGGATGGAAAATGAACTACCCGACCTCACTCTGCAAGCCCCACTTCACTGGGATGACTGGTCAGCTGCTCTCCTGGGTCACAAGATGTTTCCAGATCTATTTCTGTCTGTTTATCAGAGAGTTTTCTCCTCCCAGAGCTTGCTATAGCTGAGTTGGTTTTGACCAGGGTATGGCTAGGGAAGAGCACGGTAGGACATTCTGGAGGAGAAACTCGCTTTCCTTGAGCATCTGTGGACAAAGCAGAGGTGCTGGCAAGGACCGCAGGCCTACTGTGGCTTTCCTAAAAGGGTGGACACCAGAGCTGGGTCCTCAGCTGATTTGGACAGTTCTGCTCTTTAAAAGAAAAATCTGGCTTTTGTCTAACTGAAAGCACCTTTCCTCATATCCGCTGCCAGGGGAGGGTGCGAGAGCTGAGCCTGGGGGGTCTCGGTGTCTGAGCAGCTCGGCACGGCTCCTGGAAGGGAACTGTGGGGCTACTTACACTGCAGGAGGACGAGCAGTAGCGTTATGACAATTGCTACTGCAGCGAAGACACAGCTGGTCATCAGATCAATGGCCTCCGAGCAGCCTTGCTCTGCCGAAGAGAAAAGGAGAACTTGTCAGCAGTTGTTCCTCTGGCCAACATCCCCCTTTGAACGCTTAGGCGCCATAATTTAATCCAGGGACTTCCTATGCGACGCAGAGGGGGGATCCCCGGTGTTTCAAATCATGGAGTTTTGGGGACGAACCTTGCTTTGCTATGTAAGAGCCACAACCTCACCGCTTGGTGCGAAGCTGCCACGACTACGTCAGCTACGACAAGGTTTCTTGCAGGACCGGCCACGCAAAGCCACCTAAGGATTCTCTCTGCCCTGTGTGAAGCCCACCTCGCCCAGATTCCCCACTGCTCCCCAGAGGAAGGGCGAGCAAGGGCACGAGCGGTGCAAACCCGAGCCACCCCTTACCGTGGAGCTGCTGGATATTGTGGAAGAAGAGGGTGGCGAACAACAAGTTGACGATAAGTGTTGTGGGGGCTGTAGAGTTCCGGAGGACACAGTACCCTGGGAGAGGGAAAAATTGCTGATGGATGAGCGGAAAATGCGTAAGAAGTGCAGGCTGGCACATGGAGGAGCTGGGCTTCAGTGGGAGGGTGAGCAAGGCATAGGCAATGTCTCTGGATGCGCGCTACAGCCACATGCCGAGCCTCCGCTCCCTCCTGGGAGTGAAAACCTAAGGAGTTTGCTCCTGGGCTCTTATCGGACCTTTTCCACCAGAGGTTTAGATCATAAACAGCAACTTACATGTTTTGATTTCGAAGTAGTTGAGAGCTGCTGGTCTCCACACCGCCTCTGCTGCCAGATGGGCAGTTGCTATTACTGCAGCAAAGGAGAACAGCCCAAACAAGATGAAGGCAGCAGAAAGACCTGCGGGAGCAGGAGTAAACCAGGTGGTGAGATGGAAACTGGTGGAGGCAGTGGTCTGAGAACAAGGCAAGGGAAGTTGGCTTGTGGTGACCCTGCACCCAACTGCTGCACTGGGGAGCGCAGGATCTGTCACCCTGTGCAACGAGGCTGGGCAGCAGGAGCGGGGCTGCAGACTGCAGCCAAGAAGGGTCCCCATGGCCTGGGGACGGGTCTGGAAGTGGGACTGGCTCGGCGGAGCTCACCAGGGCACCACGTCCTACCGCTGAGGACAGTTCTCATCCTGGAAGTTGGTAGCAGGCAAGATTTATTGTAAATGTACACATAGACAGCACCTTTCTTTCAACAGAGAACTGGGAGAAGACCTGCATGTTTCAGGGGGGATTTCTTTGGGCTTGATTGCCTTAATGTCTGCTTGCAGCTCAGCGTGTAGCAATGAGCACCCATGTCATGACAAATAGAGGCCTCAGCCTGGGGCAGGGAATAACTGGCTATGAAGCAGTGTTAGAACAGCTGAGCTTTGTGTTTGTCACCCATGGTCCCTTAAGGTCTGGTGGAAGTGGTTTCTGAACCACTTTTTAATTTTTGAGAAGTCCTGGAGAAGGGGTAGTGATACCTGAACAGTGCCAAGAGACAAAGGTAGCCCTTTGGTTTCAAAAGAGCAGAGAAAGAGGAACCCACAGGCTACAGAGCAGTGAAGGCTAACTTCAATTTCTCCAAATCAAACACCGCTACATCAAAGATGCTACTCTAAAGACCTGGAGGAAAAAGAAAGGTAAGACACTGAAGCAATCAAGAACAAACCATGTTAAACGAATCCCACCTTTTTCCTTCATCCAGATGATGGAGTTGACAAGCAGGAGGAGAGAGGAGATACACAGCAGCCCGTAGATGGACGGATTTATATGTTTCTTTGCTGCTTCTCCTGGGAAAAAAGGCAAATGTACTTAGTAGCACACAAACAGGATGGGTGCAGCCTGCAAAGGGAAGATAAACAAGCACAGGTTTTCTCTGTAAAGAATTGAATCCCTGAGGTTTAGAAACCCTGAAAAAAAAAACCTGGTGAACTTTCAAGGGCTTGCTTTGACTTCAGGAGGAACCAGGAGAAACCAGCCGGATTTGGGTTGTTCCACGCTGAACCAGACACCAATTCCACCTAGTGAGACACTTTACAACACTTCTGCCCAAGTTTTTGCCTCCTATAATGACATGAGAAATGCTGGATTTCTTTTGGAGACCCATTTCATGGGGGAAAGCCCACATGGCACAAGCTCGTGCCACAATCACCAGGCATGGAGAGCTCCTCAGGGGAGATTACCCCAAAGGCAAGACCTAATGCCACGACCTGCACATGTCCCCAGTGTTAATGCTGAGAGACAAATACACATGGGAGAACATTTCTGCCAGCTGTAGGACTTCACCTCTGCTCTCCAGATGGTCTCTGTTATTCTGAAGATTATTCCTGGTGGGTAGAAGAAGCAGATTACAAAGACTGTGTGGGAGGACTCGCTGTTGGCTACATCTTTAGGTTTGTTTTCTGTTAATCAATATGTGTGTTGCTATTGAAGCACCCACGTTAACCTGTACACTCCTTGGGTATGGATCCAATGTCATGACCCAAACACCAGTGTGTTTGGTCACCAAAACCCAGCTCCAGGCAGGAAGGCTTTTCCCATGTGGCCTGCGCGTCCTGCACTTTTTATTTCTCCCCAGGAACGGGAGAGGAGTATGTTTGGTACTCATATGCTTGGTACCATGACGTTTTTGGCTCCATCTCTCACAAAGCCATTTGGGATTAGCTGTTTCTAGGGAGTTTTATTTTCTGTGCAAGCTACAGAGGCATAAGAAATGCATGAGCTGAGCACATTTCCTCCCACTACCAAAGTGAATTAGGACAGGGGAGAGGGAGCTTGGCTGAGGCTTTCTGCCATCTGCCCTGTCCACAGTGGGGAGAGAAGGGTTTGGGCTGGGGGGCTGGGGTGTAGTCCTGGCACTCACCAAAGCTGTGGTCTCTCCCCTGACAGAGCACGATAATGAAGATGGTGGCGGAGACGGTGACTAACATCAGCACGACGACCGCCAGCTTCTGCACGTGGTGTAGAGGGGGCGTGAGACCTGCAAGGCAGGGCAGGAGGGAAACCCCATGCTGGGGACAACCCCGAAACACACAGTGGTGATCCCAGGAAACTGCAGAATGCTAGAAAACCTGAGGGACAAGTCCTGGGTCCTCCTTGCTCAGGAAAGCCCGTGAGAGACAGTTGCACCCTGCAGGGTGGACCTGCGACAGCACAACAAACTGCCGGACCCACCAAGGCATGGCAAGGCTAACCTGTCACTTCCAGGTTCAGGGCTGCCTCCTTCCAGCTTATCGTGTTGCTGACGTTGCAGGAGTAGGAGCCGCAGTCCGACTTCTCTGCGTTCCTTATCTGCAGCACGGTGAAGTTTTCACAGAGCAGATCACACTTTTCAGGGGGAAGGGGATGTCCATCCTTCTTCCAGGAGATAGAAGCCACTGTTCCTTCTGGCACCACGCAGACCAGTTTAATGGGCAAACCTACCAGGTTCAAACTGAACTGGAGCTCAGGCTGGGGCACAGGCTCTGAAAAGCAGAGAACAGCATAGTAGCACTGCCAGGAGCACGAGTACCACCTTGCTTTGGACCCGAAAACTGGCCGACAGGCAAGAATACCGAGCCCATGGGGACAGAGCAGGTCCTTCCCTTCTGATTTACACCCCAGGTCAGTTTGGACAGAGAGAAGATACTGCAGGAGCAGGGCAACATCTACCAAGTTCAAGGCAGAAAGCAGATGTCCCCATCCCTGCCACTGCACCACCCCTAGGACAGACACTACCCTTGGAGGTCAGGCACGGCACCCTGGGCTCAGGGATACCCACCCAAAAGAGCTGCGAGTTGGGATTACGCTGGGAAGCAATGGCAGGGGCTTTCTGGACACTGCCTGCCATGGTGTGTCCCCAGAGGAGAGGGCTTTACCCACACAGCAGTGGGGACAAAGAAGTCATGAAGTCCAGCCAAAGAGCAGCAATGTGGGACTCTGCTGCTGCCTGTGTCTAAACGGGTCCAACTCCACGTGGGCCAAGGCACAGAGAAGCAAGCCTTGCACGCTGCAAAAGGAGGGCTGACCCTGTCCCTCAGCTAACGCCTAGGTTGGGACTGCTCTTAACTACATCTGGACTTCCACTTAATAGCAACCACGTGCTCCTGAGGCCCTTCATCCCTGGATGACCTACATGCAGCGTGCCCATGTAGTGATGTTGAGCTCTAGGAAAGGCCAGTTCAAAACAGGGTGAGCTCTCATTTCTGTTTATTTTTAAGGGAAATTCAGAGACAGAGAAAGGCAATGCTGGCGTGAAGGAAGATAGTCTGCAAGGCCTGGAGCTCCTGCAGGGAGCCATAGGAGATCAGCCACATCTGCCTGGCAGACCCACCCGCTGGTGAAAAGCATCCTTACACCCAGCTGATTTCAGGATCTAATCCTGAAGGGGTTGGTGGGGCAATTGGTGAGGCAGCAGCTTATCCTGGGATTGCTGCAAAGGAGCTTCTGGCCCCAGCTCCAAGGGACGGGCCACAACCTGCAGGTCCTGAGTTCTTCAAGTCATTACCACGGTGTTTGTTTTGCTCACCAAATGTGTGCAGAAATCCTTTCTCTTGAGGGAATTTTATGCCATACACTTCCTGTGAGCAGCTGTCCGTGACAAAACAACTAGACAGAAGTTCAGGCAGAAGGTGTCCCCTGTTCTGTCACTCCAGGATGAAGGCACCATGCAGCCTGATGTCCCAAGCAGGACCTCAACCCACAGCCAGACTCAGTTGGAAAAAAACCCTCTGGCATTTCCCAGCAACTTTTTTAGGGTCTTCATTCTGTGTCTTTCAAGGCAGTGATGATACCAGAAGTCCTCCTCTAGTTCGAGACTTGCTGCTCCAGCTAGATGCACATAAGCCCAATAGGATTCAGCTTAAAAAAACCCTTAAAAACCCCGCAATTGGAGATGTCAGAGAAAATAAACGGCTGAGGATGAAAGAGCTAGCTGATGTTATCACGGGACCTCTCTCCATGATTTTTCAATGGGCTTGGGAATCTGGAGAGGTCCCAGTCAACTGGAAGCTGCCAAATGTTGTCTCAGTTTTCAAGAAGGGTAGGAAGGAAGACCCTGGTAATTACAGGCCTGTCAGTCTCTCTCCAGTGCCTGGACAAATTATTGAGAAGGTTATTCTGGGAGTTATTGAAATACACTTGGATGCAATGCAGTCATTGGCCATAGTCAACATGGGTTCACGAGGGGAAAGTCCTGCTTCACTAACTTAATCTCCTTTTACAACAAGGTCACCCACCTAGCTGACCAAGGGAAGCCAGTAAATATGGGAGTTTTTTGGATTTTAGCAAAGCTTTTGATACTGTCTCTCACAGCATCCTTCTGTGATGGGTGTCACAGCACACAGCTAGACAAGTTGGGTGAGCAACTGGCTGATGGGCTCAAAGAGTTACAGTAAATGGGGTGACATCAGGCTGGTGGCCAGTCACCAGTGGGGTTCTGCAGGGCTCAATTTTAGGGCCAGTACTGTTTAACATTTTTATAAATTATTTGGATGCAGGAGTTGAATGTATATTAAGTAAGTTTGCTGATGATACTAAACTAGGAGGAGCTGTGGACTCCCTTGAGGGTAGAGAGGCCTTACAGAGAGATCTGGATGGACTAGAGAGCCAGGCAATCACCAACCGTATGACATTCAACAAGAGCAAGTGCCAGATTCTCCGTGTGGGGTGGAGTAATCTTGGTTATACGTACAAACTGGGGGACAAGAGGCTGGAGAGCAGCCCCATGGAAAGAGATCTGGGGGCTTGGTTGATGGCACGTTGAACATGAGTCAAGAGTGTACCCTGGCAGCCAAGAGGGCCAACCAAGTCCTGGGGTGCATCGAGCACAGCATCGCCAGCCATCGAGGGAGGTGATTATCCCACTCTACGCTGCACTGGTGTGGCCCCACCTCAAGTACTGTGTGCGGTTTGGGGCACCTCAATACAAGAAGGTCATCAAACTATTCGAGTGTGTCCAGAGGAGGGTCACCAAGACGATGAAAGGCCTTGAGGGCAAGACTTATGAGGAGCAGCTGAGGTCACTTGGCTTGTTCAGCCTGGAGAAGAGAAGGCTGAGCGATGACCTCATCACTAAGGGGTGACCTCATTGCTGAGGGGTGACCTAATCGCAGTCTACACCTTCCTCAAGGGGGCAGCGGAGGGCAAGGTGCTGATCTCCTCTCTCTGGTGACCAGCGATAGGACACAAGGAAATGGAATGAGGCTGCGCGAGGGGAAGTTTGGACTGGACATTAGGAAAAGGTTCTTCACTGAGAGGTGGCTGCTCATGGGAACAGGCTCCCCAGGGAAGTGGTCGCGGCACCAAGCCTGCCAGAGTTCAAGGAGCATCCGGATGATGCACTTAGTCATCCAGTGTAGTGTTAGGTAGTCCTGCGAGGAGCAGGGAGCTGGACTTGATGATCCTAATGGGTCCCTTCCAACTTGAGATATTCTATGATTCTGTGACTCTGCTCTGGTTGCCATCTTGTAGACTTGTCTGCTGCACCGACTGGCTAATCTTTGGCTGAGAAAACCATCCTCTCAACACATGTGACTTACTGATAACTTCAAGGAGGGTTGTCCTAGCTTTATCCTGTAACAGATCAACTGTTGCTTTATAGATGCCACTGTCTGCCTCTCGTAACCTCTGCAGGAGAATCGAGCCATTCTTTGGGTAGAAAATCACTCTGCCTTCGTAAGCTGGGTAAATGTTTGGAGAGTGGTTATCTGCATAGTACTGCAGGATGAATTTGGGGGTGGTGTTTCTTATGTATTCCCACTCGATGAAATTTCTGTTCTTGACATCTGGCGCATGCATCAGTACAGAGGATCCTTCAGCTGCAACTCTTCTTTCTGTGATTTCCACCACTGTGGAGGACCCCTGCAAAACCAGCAACAGGTCTGGAAATAGGAGAGATGCCAGAATAGGATGGGTCAGTTTTAAAGCAAAAGCCAAAGAGCAATTTAATCTGCTTTTACATTTATTTTTTTTTTTGGTACAAGTTACCAACTGATTTCCCTGAAGCGTTTCACCACATGTGTGATTTCCTTCCCCCTTTGTCAAGATAAAAACTAACAGTTTTTTTGGTGTGTTATATAAATAGCTGGTTAAGACAATTCCTTGCCCTTTGGAATGAAAATTATGGGAATCTGGCCCTTTTGGCATTTTCTGCACATCAGGAGTTGCTAACAAGGACCATAATCAGTGTGGCTTCACCCCTGGATCTCAAGCTGCTCCCCCTCCTTCCCTGAAAGGAAGAGCATTGCTTGGAAAACAAGCTCTGAGAAGCACTTTGTTGGGACTATGTAGTCCTGGCTGCTAAATAACAGGTGTCTGAGAGCTGAGCTTTCTGAATGCTGTTAAAACCTTCAGGCATGTTCAGCCTCGGCCTCACCATTGTCTCAAGAGGAGGTCAAGCCCTGCAAAACTGATGCTCCCACTCAGCTAGGTGCCCAGAGACCCTATGTGTCTGGAAGGTGCTCATTCATCATGAATTCACATTTCCTGGCACCTCTGAGTAATGCAACGGCTGGTGTAAAATGACTTTGCAAGTGGAAAGTCACGCCTGATATCTCCAGCCCCCAGATCCACCAGAACCATCACCCTGGAGCTGCTTTTAACATATATAACAGGTTATGCTGCTTGTTGAAGAGGGAACAAGCTACAGGAACAGGTACCAAAAGGAAAGCTTGTCTAAGCAAGAGGAAAGATGATGGAGGGGAGGCTCAGGGAAGGGTCCCGGAGGGTACACCATGGTTGGAGAGCAGAGAGGAGGCTCACAGGGAAGCAATCCTTAGGCATGCAGTGGAGGAGAGTTGCTTGTAAGAGGTGGTGGTGGTGGTACCGGGTACGGTGGTGCCACAGCACTGGGAGGAAGGGGGGACCTGCCAGGATGGCTCCCCAGAGCGCACACCTTTACCAACACTGCTGCAGCCTAGAGCAGGGATGCAAGAAGGGTGCAGAAATGCTGCAAGCATATGCTCTCAAAGGAGGTGCACAGCCAATGCAAGCCCCGCGCGAGTCCCTTTTCATACTCACAGCCTACGATGACCGCCTGCAGCCAGGTTAACATGGTAAAGCCCAGCAGGCTCTTTCAAACCAGTATGAGGGTCGAGCTCCTTCCACAGCAAAGTGCTCTTGAAATAGTTTCCCTAGGCAGAGAATCGTAGAATCATGAAGGTTGGAAAAGACCTCCAGGATCATCAAGTCCAGCCATCAACCCAACACCCCCAGGCCTCCTAAACCATGACCCCAAGGGCCACGTCTACAAGTCTTTTGAGCACCCCCAGGGATGGTGACTCCACCACCTCTCTGGGCAGCCTGTTCCAGTGCCTGACCACGTTTTCAGGAAAGACATTTTCCCTAATATCCAATCTAAACCTCCCCTGAGCAACTCGAGCCATTTCCTCGCGTCCTATCGCTGGTTACTTGGGAGAAGAGACCGACCCCCCCCTCACCACAACCTCCTCTCAGGCAGTTGCAGAGAGCGATAAGGTCTCCCCTCAGCCTCCTCTTCTCCAGACCAAACCCCCCCAGCTCCCTCAGCCGCTCCCCATCACACTTGTTCTCCAGACCCTTCCCCAGCTCCGTTGCCCTTCTCTGGACACGCTCCAGCACCTCAATGTCCTTCTTGTCCCGAGGGGCCCAAAGCTGAACCCAGCATTCGAGGGGCGGCCTCCCCAGTGCCGAGCACAGGGGCACCATCCCTGCCCTGCTCCTGCTGCCCGCACTATGGCTGACACAAGCCAGGATGCCGTTGGCCTCCTTGCCCACCTGGGCACACGCTGGCTCGTGTCCAGCCGCTGTCAGCCAGCACCCCCAGGGCCTTCTCCGAGGGCAGCTTTCCAGCCCCTCTGCCCCAAGCCTGGAGCGTTGCCTGGGGTTGTTGTGACCCAAGGGCAGGACCCGGCACTTGGCCTTGTTAAACCTCACACAGTGAGTTATGAGTGTCCAGGCGGCTCGGCAGGGCGTAAACTGCTTCCTCCTGGATTATGGGGGGTTGTTCTGCTCTCTGTCCCTGCCTTCCAGCTCAGGGGCTGAATGTCCTGGGGGTAACGGGTCTGACGGTTAAAGACTGTGGCAAAGAAGGCATTAAGCACCTCCGCCTTCTCCTCACCCTCAGTGCCAATATTCCCCCCACATCCAACAGAGGATGGAGATTCGCCTTGGCTCTTTCTGTTGTTAATGTATTTGTAAAAACATTTTATATTATTCCTTACAACAGTGGCCAGGTGGATTTCTAGTTCTGGCTTTTGCCTTTCTAATCTTCTCTCTGCATGCCCTAGCGAGATGCCTGTACTCCTCCTGAGCTGCCTGCCCCTTCTTCCAAGAGTGGTAAACTCTCCTTTTTCTCCTGAGTCCCAGCAAAAGCTCCCTGTTCAGCCAGGCCGGTTCGCCTTAGGGCACGCGGGGACAGCCTGCTCCTGCGCCTTTAACACTTCCTTCCTGAAGAATTCCCAGCCTTCCGGACCCCTTTGCCCATCAGCACTGCCTCCCAAGGGACTCTCCCAGCCAGTGCCCTGGCCAGGCCAAAGTCTGCCCTGCGGAAGCGCGTGGAGGCGGTTTTGCTGACCCCCCCTTCTTACTTTGCCGAGAATCGAGAACTCTGTCATGTCACGGTCGCTAAGCCAAGACATTCCGTAAACTGAAATCCCCCACGAGAACAAGGGCCAGCGACTGTGAGACTTCTGCCAGCCGCTGGCAGAATGCTTCATCTACCTCTTCGTCCTGGCGGGGTGGTCTGTAACAGACCCCAGCAGGACATCTGCCTCGTTGGCCTTCCCCCTCATCCGTACCCATAAGCACTCGACCTTATCATCGCAACCGCTGAGCTCTGTGCAGTCAAAACACTCCCTACCGTACCGAGCCACTGCGCCGCCTCTCCTGCCTTGCCTGTCCCTGCTGAAGAGCGTATAGCCATCCACGGCAGCGCTCCAGTCGTAAGAGTCATCCCACCATGTCTCTGTGATGGCGACTAAGTCATCGCTATCCCGCTGCACAAGGGCTTCCAGGTCCTCCTGTCTGTGCCCGTGCTGCGGGCTGTGGGGCAGAGGCGCTTGCGCTGGGCCAGCATAGGCATGATGGATGGGCCTGTGTAGGACGCCGTGAAAATCACCATCAGCATCTGCCACGCAGCGCTTGGGCAAGGCGGAGGGTGCTCAGTGCAGCGATGGGGGAGCCCCCAACCTTCTCCATGGGTCCCCACAGCACCGGCATCTCCACAGGAGGCACAGGCTGAAGCAGGGGGTTGTACAGCAGCCCGAGCCCATGCTGCTCGTAACAGCGCAGCTCAGGGAAACCATCCCAGCCATATCTGTGCTCAGCACCAATTCACCACAGTGATTAAAAAACCCAAAGATCTCCTACGCACAAAGTCCACTGATATCCAACAGCATCAAGACCAGCGTAGGCACAGCAGTGACTGGAGGGGACAAGAGTGGCCGGCCGCTTTTCGCAGCCCTTCCTGTGTGCTGCAGCTTTACAGTGCTAGCAATTACAGCCCTGCCTCGTCCCTTTAGTATTTACTTCTACATCTGCTGGCTGTGAAATCGCCCATTTGTATTTAGGAAACACCTCCACAGCCTCCCAGGGCAGCAGGAGCCACACGCTCACACCCTGCTGCCTACATAAGTACTTCTGTCTTCTCAGGTTTAGCCCATTTCCTCACTTCTTCGAGCAGCCCTGACTCTAGTCCTGTGGCATGGACTGAATACGGGCTCCGCATCTGCCTCACGCACCACCTTCATGACTTTGAAAACCTCCATCCCATCCCCTTTCCCACCCCTTCCTCTCCAACCTGAAGGCTCCCAGACTTTTCCATCTCTCCTTTCAAGCTCTTGATCATTTTGGCTGCTGTTCTCTGGGTTTCCTCCAACTTTTTGTGGAGACCTTTTGCCTTAGTTTCTTCACTACAGAGACTGCCACACACGCCGCACCAATCAGTGGGCACGAGAGAGCTCGAGAACGACCCGCCTGCCTCCAACACGCCTTGCGACGGGGTGTTATTTGAATGGGAACAGTGCTCAGAGCTGGTTTGCACACCCAGACAGAAAGCTTTGGCATTTGGACAACAGGGACTGCATTCACTGTCGGATTTTGCAAGGCTCTGGAGCCAGGCTGAGGGTAGAGGACAGCAGGAAAGTGGACAGTGGGACAATTGTTTGGCAAAGGGTTTTTACTGCCCTGTGGTCAGAGTCTCAGCCGGGACCAGGAGAGGTCAAGATGGTCTGGTTTTAAAGACATGGTTTATTTTAGAAACAGCCTGAGGCTGGCAGTGGCTATGGCACTGACTTCCGAGGCAGAGGTGTGGAGTTGTGCTTAAGGCTGAGCTCCCTTTGCAGAGCCATGACCACCTGGCAGCACCCAGAACACCTCTGGGGAACCCAGTAAACAGCAGAGCAGCATCTGAAAGGGAAGCCGTTTCCACCGCGGAGCTGCCCATGTGCGCAGCATGCCCAGCATGTTGTCCTGGACCTGGCCAAGCAGCCCCCAGCCCAGACCCCCGAGCCCAGGAAGGGGAAGAGGAAAAAAAGAAAAACCCAAAACCCACGGGAAGAGGAAACAGCCAGGGGATGTCATATTCATCCCTGCAACGGAGACCTCCAGCCCGGGACGTCCTCACCACCAGAGGAGCCAACTGCACGTCCCTGGTTTCCGCCTTGGTCAACGGAATTCAGGAAACAAGGTTCTGGGGAAAAACCACCTGAGTTAAGAGTGATTTAGCTTCTGTGCAGCTAAAAACCTACATTATCTGGGACATGGTGGCTGCTGCAGGCTGCAAAGCCATGCCAACGTGTAGAAAGCTGGTTATCTGAATGCCCTCGTGTCTTACATGAACTCCCAGTTGTGCTATTCCTAGGTTAGCGCGTACATGGAGACCATGAAAAATCCTGCCATTTCTGTTGAAGGATTTCCTCACAACTGGTATTTTATTTGCTCATTAACTAACAGGCCCAACCAGAAGTGGAGAAGAAGCAGGAGACTATGTCTTCTTTCCCTTTGCAAAATGCCTGAGATCCTGGGGGAGGGTTTGAGATGGGAGGGTTTGAGATAGGAGGGTTGTTGTGCTAAAATTAGCCTCTTTTTTTGGCCGTTTTCTCTGGTATCCTCTTGCTCGGTCAGGATTGGGCAATAACGGGTTATGGCTTTTCACAGCAAAATGAGAACCATGGGGTTTTTTTACAGCTTTCCGGGCTGCTTTAAGGATATAAGAATAACAGCTGTGGAAAAAGCATTTATGTTCCTTGGAAACAGATGATTTCCTTTATCCAGTCAGGATAAAGTCAGAGGTTTTATCCAGGCAAATCCAAATACATGTGGAAATGACCTTTTTCCTGCCCAGTGCAGCTGGGTATGACAGTCTCTCCCTGTGCCTATGGAGAGGGGATAACGCTTATCCCAGGAGATGGAGAATAAGGCGTATTTAGAAGGAGGGCACGTACCACATCCCCTGCTCGAAGTGCTGCTGCTTTTCTGCAAATTAATCTCTCTTCCTCCTCCCTTCTCCCCTCCACCAGCAGACCAGGACCTCTCAGATACGTGGCTGGGGAAATGGATGAGAGCCTTTGTGTAGAGAGATGCCCATGCAAGGCGGAGGGTGGGTCCGACCTGCCTGCAATCGCACGGACTGCTTTATCTCTCGACCAGAACTTCTCGTCTCACACGAGGCATTAGCACAGTTGAATATTTGCAGTCTGAGAGGCGGCTGTAAATGTGAACCAACACTTTTGGTAAGGGGCAGATATTTTCAGAAGTTTTCACGGAATCTTATGTGAACAGGGAGAGGAATTGGACTCATGAAGACGCATGGACTTAAGGCTGTCGTGTTTTCCCCTTGCCCGCCAGCATCGCTGCTATGCTGTGTCATCTTTCATTTTTACAAAATCCACACAGAACAGCTGAAAGAGAAGCACGCTGCAGCCTGCTGGAGCTTTACAAAGAGGGCTTTTTAAGAAATATCTTATGATCTTCATTATGAAGCATGCATGTGGTACTTGGGAAACACATCCGAGGCATTCCAGCCTCTCATCCAGCCTTTAATAGGATACGAACCAGCTGGTTTTCAGCTGCAAAGGAAGAGCTCATTATGTGAGCTGGAGCTATGATATCACCCAGGCACTTCATATCTGAACAAAAACGTCATTGTGGGGGTAAGAGAAGCTTCCCAGCGCTACAAAGCCCTTCCAGGCTTTGATCACTGTTCAGGACATCAATCAGCAAGGCGGCGAGTCCTCCTTGCTGCCGGAGAGGGGTGAGAGGCTCCCTCAGGGATAGGGGGGCAAAGAAATGCTCCGCCAGTTTTCTAACTGCCTCCTTCTCCTCCGGTGCTTTGCACATGGCATAGACATTGGCAGCTGCCAACGGCTCAAGGGAGACAAAGGGCTTGTGGTCTGGCAAAGCCAGCCGCAGCTGCGCAGGGAGCGAGGCCGAACGCAGCCCGCAGGTGCTATGCTTTGCTGTTAGCTCTGCTATTATCATTTTACCAGCACTCTTGGGAGGAAAGTAAACACGACGTATCAGCCCCTGGCAAAAGGAAGGCGGGGGAGGACTCGGGCTAGGCGTTATTTGAGCACGGGGCTATGGGCATTATCTGCAGGTGCTGGCTGGCCCCAACAGGATGGGGCTGCTCAAACACTATTTTTACCTGGAAGCATGTCTCCCGAACGAGGCAGTCAATGCCGGTTCCTGCAGAAGGGTGCCGTGTCTTCCTGCATAACGCATGAGTTTACATTAGCGGTCATTAAAAGCACGTACTTCCCCTGACCTAGGCTAATGGATAATAACAGAGCTGGTAATGACAGGCCTTGTGATGGGAAGAAAGAAAGGGGTGGTTTGCAAGGACAAAGGCCCCACACTAGCTGGTACCACCAGGCCCCTTGATAAGGATGTATGACAAATGTTTGCTCTGTGACAACAACGGCACTGTGATCTTTCTGCTTTTATGTAAAGCCCTTACTGCAAAATTATAAGGAATTGTCTGCTCTTCCCTCACATAATAAAAAAAAGAGAAGCAAATCATCCTATTATAAGTCATCCCACAACTTGCTATGATTAAATATCACATTAGCAAATATGAAACCCCACTGAGCAATGTCTAGCTGTGCTCTCTCGGTCTCACGTCTGCTGAGGCGCAGCATAAAGAATGGCTACAGAGAAACTGCTACAACTGATGACAAGGAGGGAAACTGTAAAAAGCTACTTGGCAGTAATGGTTTGCATGGAAGGGAAAATACCTTCAGCTAGAACCCCAAGGCCCCTGTAAACAGCAGGACTATCATGAAGGTATCGTCATTGCTGATACAAACTGTGACAACCTAAAAAGTCCACAGACTTGTTTGTGCTCAAACCAGAAGTGAGCACAACCTAAAAAGAACAACCTAAAAAGAAGCAGGTGTAATACTCATCTAGAAAAAGGGCAATTTTATGCATGAGTGCAGATCTAAATAAACCAAGAAATCCCCTTTCTCATAAACGAATTACGAGTTACTTCAGAGAATTTTTTTAACTTTACCCTGCCCTTGTCTAATGCTCTTCCCATCCTGCGGTCAGGACAGACAAATTAAGCTCAGCAAAGAGTCCTGGGACCAAGTAGCCCAAACCACATGTGCAAAAGGCCACCAAACCCAACTACAAGTGCCGTGATGAGTTCCTCCACGTGTGAGGGGGCTTCAGCCAGCCACCGGTCCGCTACCAGCAGAGCAGCCAGCTCTGCTGGTGCCGGGGCGTGGGTGAACAGGGCTCAGCAGGTGGCTGGACAAAGCCAGCAGATGCACTGTGGCAGCAGCAAGGCTGCAGATGCTTGAGCAGAGCTCTCTGGACGTGGGTGAATAAGCAGGGGAGGGATGGGGGGACAGAGGCGGGTTGTTCAGGAGCTATATAAACAGCTCCTTATGAGGAATCTGCCTGTCTGTAAGTATTTATTTAATATTTCTAGGGCTGGATAGGAAGGGAAAGCTGAGCCTTGGGAGCAGAGCCCAGTTCCTGGTGGGGGAGAGTGCCTGTGGCCCCACAGGGGAGGACTGGGGCAGGAGGGAGTCCCCCGGCCCCTGCCTCATCCCTCCATCCTCATTGCTCCAGTAGCCATCCCTATCACTCCAGTACACATTCCATTGCTCCAGTCCCCAGCCCCGTCTCTCTAGTCCCTGGCCCCAGGGGTTCAGTATGTAGCCCACATCACTCCAATCCCCATTCCTATAGCTCCAGGTCCTTGGCCCGATCACTCTGGTGTCCAGCACAATGGCTCCAGTCCCCATCCCCTCGCTCCACTCCCCATCCCGCCGCTTCAGTCCCCAGCCCACTGCTCAGTCCCCGTCCCCCCGCTCCATTCCCAGCCCCCCGCTCCAGTCCCCATCCCAC
>WEKW01027447.1:556589-593670 GCA_013389905.1 Sula dactylatra | reverse complement strand
CCGCCCGCCCCGCGACACTCACCGTGGCACCGCGGCTGCTGCCCCGCCGCTCCCCGCCCTCGCCGAGAGGTGCGGGGGGGCGGTCGCTCTCGGGACGGGCTGTGCCCGAGTCCTCCCCCCCGCTGCGACACGCAGCAGCTTGTTTAAAGAGACGCACTACCTGCCCTCTGCACCCATCTCTGCAGGGACCTGCATTTTCAGCGTTCCGCTCCACGAGAGACGTTTTGGCTCTAGGCAACATGTCCAGTCCTGTCCCCAGGAACCTCCGGCTCCTCGCTTAATGCCTTCTTCACCCACCACCATGGCACTTGGCAAGCTGGTCTTTTGACGCCGTCCCTCGTAGCATCATCCTCACGACCAAGTCTGGGTCAGACAAGTGGGCAGCGGGGTGGGTTGAAAACCGGCTGAACAGAAGGGCTGTCGCTAACGGTGCGTCCCGGGCTTGGCAGTGGGACCAGTCCCGTTTAACATTTTCATTGATGACCTGGACGATGGGACAAAGCGCACCCTCAGCCAGTTTGCCGATGCTGCAAAGCTGGGATGAGCGGCTGGTACACCCAGGGGCCATGCTGCCATCGAGAGGGACCGCAGCGGGCTGCAGAAATGGGACCTCTTGCAATTCAACAAGGGGACATGCAAAGTCCTGCCCCTGGGAAGGAACAACCCCAGGCACCAGGACGCGTAGGGGCTGGCTGGCTGGGAAGCAGCTCTGCAGAGCCTGGGGGTTCTGGTGGGCACCACCTTGACCACGAGCCAGCAACGTGCTCGTGCAACAAAGGTGGCCAACGGTGTCCTGGGCTGCATTAGGAGGAGCATCGCTGCAGGTCGAGGGAGGTGACCCTTCTCTTCTGCTCAGCGCTGGTGAGTCCCCATCTGGAGTGCTGGGTCCAGTTCTGGGCTCCCCAGCACAGGAAGAACATGGGTTAACTGGAGAGAGTCCAACAAAGGGCCACAGAGATGATTCAGGTTCTGAAGCAGTCTCTCATCCGAGGAGAGGCTGGGGGAGCTGGGACTGCTCAGCCTGGAGGAGAGGAGGCTCAGGGGGGGCTTATTAAGGAAGATAAATATCTAAGGGGGGGGTGTAATGAAGAGGGAGCCAGACTTTTCAGTGGTGCCCACCGGCAGTCCAAGAGGTGATGGGCACACATTAAAAAGGAAATTCAATCCGAATGAGAAAAAACTGTCTTACTGTGAGGGTGACCACTTGCTGGCACAGGTTCCGAGAGGTTGCAGAGTCTCCATCCTCATCGTCATCCAAAAGCTGTCCGATGACAGCCCTGAGCGACCATGTGCTGCAGCATGTCTAGTTTAGCCTGCTAGATTAAATCAGCCACATTTTTTTTTTAGCCTAATGGTATTACAGAAAAGCCAGAGGCTCTGCTGACGGGGGGCTAAGCAAACAATGTCAATAAATAACTTGTATTCACTAATACCAGGCTAACAGGATATGAGGCTTGGAGATATAGAGAATCCTAGACTCGTGGAATCATTAAGGTTGGAAAAGACCTCCAGGATCATCAAGTCCAGCCGTCAGCCCAACACCCCCAGGCCTCCTAAACCATGACCCCAAGGGCCATGTCTACATGTTTTTGAGCACCCCCAGGGACGGTGACTCCACCACCTCTCTGGGCAGCCTGTCCCAGTGCCTGACCACTCTTCAGTAACAACATTCCTCCTAATATCCAATCTAAACCTCCCCTGAGCAACTCGAGCCATTTCCTCGCGTCCTATCGCTGGTTACTTGGGAGAAGAGACCGACCCCCCCCTCACCACAACCTCCTCTCAGGCAGTTGCAGAGAGCGATAAGGTCTCCCCTCAGCCTCCTCTTCTCCAGACCAAACCCCCCCAGCTCCCTCAGCCGCTCCCCATCACACTTGTTCTCCAGACCCTGCCCCAGCTCCGTTGCCCTTCTCTGGACACGCTCCAGCACCTCAATGTCCTTCTTGTCCCGAGGGGCCCAAAGCTGAACCCAGCATTCGAGGGGCGGCCTCCCCAGTGCCGAGCACAGGGGCACCATCCCTGCCCTGCTCCTGCTGCCCGCACTATGGCTGACACAAGCCAGGATGCCGTTGGCCTCCTTGCCCACCTGGGCACACGCTGGCTCGTGTCCAGCCGCTGTCAGCCAGCACCCCCAGGGCCTTCTCCGAGGGCAGCTTTCCAGCCCCTCTGCCCCAAGCCTGGAGCGTTGCCTGGGGTTGTTGTGACCCAAGGGCAGGACCCGGCACTTGGCCTTGTTAAACCTCACACAGTGAGTTATGAGTGTCCAGGCGGCTCGGCAGGGCGTAAACTGCTTCCTCCTGGATTATGGGGGGTTGTTCTGCTCTCTGTCCCTGCCTTCCAGCTCAGGGGCTGAATGTCCTGGGGGTAACGGGTCTGACGGTTAAAGACTGTGGCAAAGAAGGCATTAAGCACCTCCGCCTTCTCCTCACCCTCAGTGCCAATATTCCCCCCACATCCAACAGAGGATGGAGATTCGCCTTGGCTCTTTCTGTTGTTAATGTATTTGTAAAAACATTTTATATTATTCCTTACAACAGTGGCCAGGTGGATTTCTAGTTCTGGCTTTTGCCTTTCTAATCTTCTCTCTGCATGCCCTAGCGAGATGCCTGTACTCCTCCTGAGCTGCCTGCCCCTTCTTCCAAGAGTGGTAAACTCTCCTTTTTCTCCTGAGTCCCAGCAAAAGCTCCCTGTTCAGCCAGGCCGGTTCGCCTTAGGGCACGCGGGGACAGCCTGCTCCTGCGCCTTTAACACTTCCTTCCTGAAGAATTCCCAGCCTTCCGGACCCCTTTGCCCATCAGCACTGCCTCCCAAGGGACTCTCCCAGCCAGTGCCCTGGCCAGGCCAAAGTCTGCCCTGCGGAAGCGCGTGGAGGCGGTTTTGCTGACCCCCCCTTCTTACTTTGCCGAGAATCGAGAACTCTGTCATGTCACGGTCGCTAAGCCAAGACATTCCGTAAACTGAAATCCCCCACGAGAACAAGGGCCAGCGACTGTGAGACTTCTGCCAGCCGCTGGCAGAATGCTTCATCTACCTCTTCGTCCTGGCGGGGTGGTCTGTAACAGACCCCAGCAGGACATCTGCCTCGTTGGCCTTCCCCCTCATCCGTACCCATAAGCACTCGACCTTATCATCGCAACCGCTGAGCTCTGTGCAGTCAAAACACTCCCTACCGTACCGAGCCACCGCGCCGCCTCTCCTGCCTTGCCTGTCCCTGCTGAAGAGCGTATAGCCATCCACGGCAGCGCTCCAGTCGTAAGAGTCATCCCACCATGTCTCTGTGATGGCGACTAAGTCATCGCTATCCCGCTGCACAAGGGCTTCCAGGTCCTCCTGTCTGTGCCCGTGCTGCGGGCTGTGGGGCAGAGGCGCTTGCGCTGGGCTATTGATGTCACCCCCAACCTTGGCACGCCACCCCAAGGCTCCTCTCCAGTGAGCCTGGCTAAATCTCCTTCCCCCTTTGAGCCTAGTTTAAAGCTCTCTCGATGAGCCCCCCCAACTGATGTGCAAGAATCCTTTTCCCCCTTTTGATAGCTGAACTCCACCTGCTGCCAGCAATCCTGGTGCCGTGTAAACCTCCCCATGACCATGACATGGCCCTTGCCCCCAGCAAAGCTCTTTTCCATCCACTATTAACTAGAGATCCTTGTGACATTGTGCTTGTAAGAGGGAGAAAATTCCCTTTACAAATGGCAGTAACTGTCGGTCTGTTTGCGTTTCCTTCCCCTTGGGCTGGCTGTGAGGTTTCCTGCATGCAGAACTGCAGGGCTCAGTTGCTTTTGCAGGAATACCTGGGGGTGGAACTGAAAAAAAGACTTTAAAAAGCCATAGAAATGTGTGAATTCTTAACTCCTACCTCTGATACAGCTGTGATCTCTGGTACAGCAGAGCAGGCTGCTCTCAGGTACCAGCAAGAAGCTGAATATCGTGTTGGCATCCTGATGGGACGAGGGCATTTTGCTTGAGATACTTGCTAGGTCCATGAGCTGCTTCGCGTCTGACTACTCTCTGCTGCCTGATTGGCTTTGTGCAATTAGCTGATGCTGAAGGCCATAACGAGCTCTGTGGCCTCGCGCAGTTTGACGTCCCTGAAACTTGCCAGACACTCAACCTGAGATTAAGCTGTGCGAACGGCTAAACACAACCACGATTCCTTGCTTAGCTAGGGTGCTGAAACTACAGGGTGCTCAGAGTCTAACCCCCCTCTTTTGATTTTAATGCCTATTTTTGTTATGTCTCAATCTTACTTAACTCCTGCGCTTCAGTTGTGTGCTCCTCCTAGGTCGGGTTGGGTGGAGAGGGGTCTGTAGAAAGTACGGTTCCTGCTGAAGGTAACAGGGTTGTTCCCCATGTTCTTGACACAAGAGGCTCGGGAGCTGTTGTTTCTCTGCGTGGGAAGGGGGGGTAGAAGGGGGTGGGCTGAGAAGCGGATGTGACGCTGCCTGTTCAACCATGGAAAAACAAGGAGGACGACCAAAAAAAATAAAGCAAATTAATAAGGATCCAGATTCCTGCTGATCACAAGGAGCGAGACTTCCCCTGCCCCGAAGCGCAGGCGGGACTGCCTCCACGTAGGCAGCACCCATATCTCAGCTTCCCCATCGCCAACCCAAAGACGCTCCACAGCTGGGGCCCTTGGGAAAAGGCAGGAAAACACAGCAGGGAGTGGAGGAAGTAATAACACTGCCTGACGCAGGGTCAGGGCTTGTGCAGAGGGATTTGCATTTAAGCAAAGAGACTAAGGAGGAGGCTGAGGTCAGCTGCTGGCACCCCTGCTCCCCCGTGGCTTGCAGCGGAGGGCACGGCGGTCCCCTGGAGATGCTGTCCCATACGAAAGGGGACAAGCAGCACATAGACGTGTGGATTCAGGGGGAGGGAGCCTCACCCCCCCACACCCTCACCCAAAACATGCCCTGAAATCATCCACACCAGGGAGCAAGACGTCAAGCGTGGCAGCGGGAGAGGATGGGGTGAGCACCTTTGGTGACCCACATACCTTTAAAAAAAGATGCGGCTTTGTTATTGTGATAAATGAGTTAGAGAGACTCCTGCAACAATTACTAAAGGCACTTTTCTACTTTAGGGCCTGGTTTTAAAGAGAAAGAAAGGGAAAAATGTGCATTTGGCCTTCCCCAGCTCTGTGTTGAAAAAAAAAAAGAAAGGCAGAAATAAGTTTGTGTCATTGCCATTTATTACAGGTCTCGCAGAGGCTCAACCCCCCTGAAACCGAGAGCCCTGAACCCATCAAAGCTTGGGGAAAGACTGAGTTGACTCAGCCAAGGAAGAAACACCCCAACCGACCTCTAACGGATGGAAACAGCGTCCTGGCTGCGGGGCTGAGACATTTCGAAGGACCTGGAAGGAAGAGGAGGTGGGATGTGCTGAGCATTGCTGGAGCCAGCGGCTCTGCTGTGCCCGTCCAGACCTGCCCCACGCACCAGGCAGAGGCGAGGGCTGCGGGGGTCCCTCCCTGCGCCCACCCTTGCATGGCCCAAAGACAAAACAAGACCTTACAAACAGCTGTGGGTGTGATACTCATTCCTCTGTATCTCAGGGTGGTTTTGGCCAGGGCAAAGAGAAGCTGGCTGAGGCCCATGAGGTTATGATGCTCTGGGGGCTTTCCTGCAGGGCATGCAGGTTGGCTAAGCCCAAGTGCACCCAGAGCATGGCTGAAATCCAAAAGTGCTGGGATGAAACCAGCAGGGATTAAGGTTTAAAGGCTTCAGGCTGAGACCACGAGGGGAAAATTTGTGGCGTGATTTAAGCAGGAACTCAAGTGCTTTGCTGGGTGGGGGGGCACCTCCACCAGAGCTACCTGCTCTGAACTCAGGATGAAATCAGGGGCTGGGAAGACAGTGCTGGACTGCATCTCTCTGGGGGTCTAGGACTTAAAACAAGGCATGGGATAGTTTCCATATCCTGCTCTTTTTGCAGACGGTATGAATTTATGCGGAAAAAGGCAATAGAGGATCTACCTCTTCTTGTCCACCCAACTGCAGTCATGTTCCTTCAGCCATCCCTGAGTCGTGTGATCTGTGAAAGGACAAGGTGCTCCCAGGCATCAGGAGAACGCGCATGAGAGGCGCCGAACGCACAGTACGGGATGTTGTACTTGGGGGATGGTGTCTGGGGCTCACCGGGGAAAGGAAACGCTCAATGGAGAGGTCTTGGGGTCTTCACAAGAGCCAAAGAAATAAGTTTGAAATAATTCACTTGGCTGCTTGATCGCATGGGGAGAGAGGGAAACCAGCTCATGAAATATAAGGCACTTGGAGGGGCAGGGCAATGAAGGAGCAGGGGGACTTACAGCAGAGGAAGATGGCGAGGAGCGGGAGGGCCGACACGGCTGCTGTGCTGACTGTGAGAGCGGTCACGTCCATGAACTCTGTGCAACCTTCTCCTGCGGTGAAACATCCAGGCGTCAGCACAAAACGCCAAGCAAAGCAGAAGGTGAGAAAGGAGAAAGGCAAATTGCCACCGTGGAAACATGCAAACATGAAAAAAAAAAGGGGAGGGTTGCAAACTAGTTCTATTTTTGCAAAGATTTCACTTCCCTGAAAATCCCAATTTTTTGGATTCTTTTTTTTTCAAGCAGGTCTAAGTCCGAATGGGCGAGTTGAAGGGATATCGGGATTACATATCGTGGACAAGTTTTAGCCTCAGTGTGACAAATCCGTGGGGTGGTCCCTGGAGCATCCCCTCTCACCGTGGCGATGGTGGATGTTCTTTAAGAGAAAGCTGGTCATCAGCACCACCGAAACCACTCCTCCAGGAGCGGCGTAGCCCATCGTGCGTTGTGCTGGCCGAGGGAAAGATGACAAAGTGATGTTAATGTGTGTTAGGAGATGCAGATGGGGTCTGTCCTCACCCGCGGTCCAGTGTGGAATCCACCAGCCTGACTTAGCACAGACGTAGGAATAAAGTTTTCACGTAACAAAGTTAAGGAAGAGATTTTGGCAAAATAAAAACCCCGTGGACCAGTTTTATCTCCCTCCTTGCCATCCTTGGTAAAACAGCTCACCTGTTTTGCTTTTCAGTTGGATGAGCTTTGTAGGCTGGAAGGTCACGGTGGCAGAGACCACGAAGGTTACCACGAACACGTATGTAAGGGCAATCTCTGGCAGTATGATCGCAATAGAAGGGCCTGAAAGAAAACAGGACAAGGCAGACAGAGTACCAGTTCTTGCATTTGTCTACCACCTTCACCATTTTGTAACCCTCCATCATATCCCTTTCCCACCCTCTCACAGCTCCCAGCCTTTTCAACCTGTCCTTGCAAGCAGCCTCTCCATCCCTTGATCATTTTAACTGCCCTTCTGCAATTAGCTCTGGGAAGGGGCTCTGGGTAAAGGGGAATAACTATATTAACTGTACGGATGGGTGTGTAATCCATACGGTGGTCCCGACGCCCAAAACTAGCTGAGATCATGCGTGGGGAAGACACGTGTCGCTCTGGCTGGGTCTATCCCCCCGTGCTTAGCTACATGACCCTCCCTCTCTGGGGCACAGTCTTCCTCTCTGACTCCCATGAGGTCTTCACCCCATATGGTTTGCACAGCAAGGATTGCTTTTCCGTGCTGCATCCTGCACAGGGTAAAGGAGTCGGGTCTGCACAGCACCCCCCGCCTCTCCCAACCGCCCCACAGCCACCTCCTACCTTCCTCTCGCATCCAGAGGATCCCGGCGGTGCCTGCCAGGATGGAGGCGATGCACACCAGCCCGCAGGTGTAGGCGCTGAGCCACCTCCAGAGCTCCCCCCCTAGACACCCAGAGCAGCGTGGGGTGACTGCTGTGACCCCTCGTGACATCCCGCGCCAGCCCCCACCCCTTCCTCAGGGTGGGATGCAGCCCGTCCCCACCCGGGATGCTGCGGGGTATCCCTGGCCAGGGCCCAGGGGATTTGACCCACTCTTCAGAGTGGGTAGCTGGAGAGGGCTCTGTGCCCCCCAGTACAGTGTATTATTAAACATACTCTCTTAAAAATGGAGCCTTGTAATTAAAAAAATGCTCCTGAGAAACATTTTTTTCTATTAAAGTGTCAATAAATCACCTCATGTCTCTAGATCAAAAATGTCTGGGAAGTAGCAGGATCTAATCTAGCTTGAAAACAGCAAAATCAGTTTTTGCCGTTAAAAAAAATTGCCAAGGAAAGTTTCTCTGCTCTCATAAAGACCTGCCAGATGAGGAGAAGGTGAGACGTTTAGACAGCTGGAAAGGGAATTAGCTGATTACCACCTCTTCCCACAGCAACGCTCCTTGCTCTCCTTCACCAGTCAAGGGGAATGAGGGTTCGGCTGCCCCCCGACTGCAGACTCACTGATTCTTAGCTTTTCAGACTGGCAGACGGGAAAAATTAATCCCCATCCCGAGACGGCAGCAAAGACCACAGCAACCACCGCAATCCTCAGCACATCTTGCAAGGGAGGGGAGAGACCTGGAAAAAAACCCCGAGGAGCCAGGAGTCAGGCCACCGGCAGGACCAGCATGGATGGCTCTGGTGGGCCACGGGGCTTCTCCATCACCAGGACAGATTCAGTTTATTTACCCTCTGGTGGCCAAATGAGCACTTTCTGCTGCAGGCTGTGGTCCACGTCCAACGTGGGACGTGTGCTTCGTGGCCACCACCCCCCTGCCCGTGTCCTGCTCACCATCCCCTTGGCCAAGGGCCATCACTTGGGGCCTTCTCCAAGAGGGAACAGCCAAACTCCTGCCGCCCATCCTGCTAATTACAGTGCCTCGGTGGCATCAGAGACCGGGAATTGCTGTTGATCATCCTACAATGGGGAGCTCCTGTCAACAGCACGTGGGCCACAACCTCACGGGAGGGCAGCCAGAGCTTGTGGGGTGGAGGCACAGGGAGAGGATGAAACCACCCAGGGATCCCCAGGGAAGAGAGGAGAGCAGGAAGAGCGGTGGGAGGAGGAACCCCAGCAGCGATCACCTGCAATGGTGACATTCAGGGAGGTTTCTTGCCAGCTTATCGCATTGCTGGCGTTGCAGGAGTAGGAGCCGCAGTCCGACTTCTTCGCCGACCTCAAGTGCAAAACGCTGAGGCTGTCGGAGAGATGGAAACTTCTGTCTGGGGGAAGGGGCTGCCCGTCCTTCTTCCAGGTGATGGTGTCCACCCTGCCCTCCGCCACGTCACAGAGCACCTCGCCGGTGGCCTGGGCCACCAGAGCACTGCTCCGGAGCCGAGGGCGAGACACAGGCTCTGGAAAGGGGACAGAAACACCAGCACTTCTCTCAGACATGACCTGGAGCATCCGTGATGGGACTCTGGGCCGTAGCTGTCACCGCGGCATCCCTGAGGCTGCAACAGTGCCATTGCGGGTGCCTTTCCCTTGGAAAGTCCTGCTGCACAGGGCTGCTGTGCATTCTGGGTTTGGGTTTTTTTCTTTCTAGCTGAGTCATTTATTGCATTATGGTAAATAAAAGGGATTTAAAAATATGTCAGGAAATGAGAAAAAAGAGGAAAAGCAGATCCCATTCAGATGAATGTGTTGTGGAAAGGAGAACCGGATGGTGAAGGGCTGTGGTAGCCAGGCAGCAACATTACTCTAGCAGAGAAAGGATAATGCCAAAGCAAATTAAGGGAGTTGCCAAGAGCAATATCGAGGAGGAATTTCTGTGTTATTTAAAGCGTGCTCTTATCTCTGTGACAGTGGCTGGCATCTGCAAATTGCAAACAGACTATTAGTCAGTATGGTCTGAGGGGGAGATTTTTTTCATGACTTCTTCACAAAGCCCACCCTGCTGAGCTCAGCTCCATCAGCTCTGCCAGGTCCCCCTCGCAAAAGGTGTCAGAGGTGCTCTTCACAGGTAGCAGCGGGTACATGGCATCCCAGCAGTCCCTCCATCCCTGCACCGAGAGTAGAAATCAGGGGAGGAAATTGCCGTTCCAGGATGCAGACCAGCCCTTGGTCACAGCCAGGCACCCTAGAAGGTCTCCTTGGGCGGCACCGCCAGATCGGCTCCCCAAGGACAGGTTGAGAACCTCTTCCCAAAGTCTCCCTGCTGAATGTCTCCATGCACGGCAGGTTCAGACAAACCCATGATTGGCCCATTAGACTTAGCTCAAATCCCTTCTCCAGATCCCTTTGTCTGGCCGATGGCCCATATACAGTCAACTAATACCACTGTTCTTCTTGCATCCACCACCCCGCTCCTCCTTCCCATGCCCACCACTTACTGAGGACTTCCAGCAGGATTTTCAGGCTCTCCCTGTCTCCCACATTGACAGTCACTTTGTAGATGCCACTGTCGCTTTCCTGGACATCCTCCAGCAAAAGAGATCCATTGGATGGATGGAAAATGGCTCGTCCTGTGTAGGGCGCATGGCTGGCTGGGTTGTGAGACCCCCTGTAGTACTGCAGGATGGTGCGGGAGTTGGTGCCATTGAGGTATTCCCACCGCGTGGAGTAGATGTGCGTGATGTTGTCCGGCCCAGGAAGCAGCACTGAGGATCCCACAGCGGCGACTTTTCTCGCGAGGGGTCTCACCGCTTCTGCAGCCTGTTGCAAGGGCACCAGCAGCCCTGGACGGCGGCAGGAAGGGAAGATGAGCTGGGGCGATGGAGCAAGTCGGCGCGGCTTGGGAGAGGCTTTGGTATCCCCTGTGCCAAGGACACACACGTGGTACCTGGACCGCTTGGTCACAGCCTCTCACAAAGCCATCGCCATGGCCCATCACGCTGCCAGGCAGGGAGACATCCCAGCCGGAGCTGATACAGGTGCCTAAATACAGCACAGGGTGCTTAGACACATCTGGCTGCAGGGCTGCGAGCTTTGTCTGAGTTTTGCATGCATTTGAGTGACAGTTCCTCCCTGTCTGTGCCCAGAACAGACTTTCTAATCCTGACCTAATTTCCATGTCTCATTCCCAGTTCCTGGCCTTGTTTGGGGCTGAAAGTGTCCACACACTCCCGGCAGAGCGGGATGCAGCTGTTGCCCCAAAACTCATGGCAATTTCTGGGCTTGTCAATACTTGGGCTCTAACAGATGCTTGAGGACTTCAAGAGGAGCTGCTGTGGGTAGATCACAGTTCCCAGCCCCGAAAGAAAAAAGAGCTTTCTAGGAAAGCCAGGCAGAAATCACTACTACAGTCCTATCTTTTAAAGTGGATTCTTTAAAAAGGTGAGGTTAGAGGTTTTAAAGCAAGGAGCCAGCTCTAGGCAGAGGAAATGAAAGGAAGGGTATTTACCTACCCAGGCAGAGGTCCAGTTAATTGCCATGGCAATCCTAGTACTCCTAAGAGACTGCTCTGAAGGAGGCGCCGGGATTTCTGCTCAAGGTCCTCTCCTCCTCGCCAAAGCTGCCAGTCTAGCCCTTGCACGCACGGGGTTGTCAGGTTTGAGACTCACGAGATGGGGAGAGGTGGCAGCAATCCCAGCCTGTCCCCAGACACCCGCTACCGAGCAACCGCGGCCACTTTTCCCGACAAAAGGGATGTCAGGAAAACATGCTTCCAGCACCAGCACCCCGAACACATGGCTGGCTGCAGCGAGACGTAGGGATGCTCGGCGGGCAGGATGCGTGTGCCTCGGGCGGCCAGCTGCTCCCGGCACATACCCACCAGCTGCACAGGCTGCGTTTGCTTTTCTCTCTCCATGTTTCAGTTCCTGCCCCGATAAGCACATGTTTGCGTGCATTTACACCGCCGCCTGCTGTCTCTGCAAACAACCCTGAAAACTGTCCCTTATGCTCTGACCAGTGGTTTCTCTTAGTAATTTTGCAGCACAGGTGGGAAAGAAAATAGGTGTAAGGATCCAAGTAAACCAAGCTCATCTGATGCTTTTCATTTCTCACCCTCATACCCTTGAGAAACAGCTATCAGTTTTTATTTTCATGCCCCCCAAACTGTAAGATGTGCAGGGAGAAGAAACAATCTTACGACTGAAAATCCCCTTAGTGTAGGAGAACACTATTTATACAGAACACGCAGTACCACTGGCAGAAGGTAAGAGGAAAGACTTCATCTCAGGCATCTTTTTACAACTGCAATATCCAAAGCTCATTCTATAGACACTCAAACAGAGCTCACTAACACAACAGCATCTGAAAATCTGGATATATTGTAATGGGTTACATTTCTATTTTAGGTGCTCGCCCTGAAAGTCTTTGTACATTTGTGCTTCAAGGCAGCCAGTGCATATATAAGGACCACAGTGAGATTGCTCACATGAGTATAACCGCAATAAATTTTATGTTATTACATATATCAACCCCACCATAAATCTGTCTGCAGTAGACTTTTAGCCTTGGCACCGTGCCGAGCTCTTGAGCTGCGTCTACCTCCTCTGTCTTTTGACAGCGAAGCAGAGACACCTTTCCCTTTCAGGTTAAGCGTTTTGCCCCATCTAAAAAGTCTAGCTTATATAGACCAGAGATCCCCATGCACAGTTGCAAAGCTCCGCTGAAGCCTCAGGCTCTCTGTGGGTTTGCAGCAGGTGAGGATCTGGCCCAGAGCCCACTGGATGGCATTGGCACCTGGCCCAGCCTGGGGATGATTTACCTGCAAGGAGCACCCAGCTGGTCCCCAGCAGCTCTGCGGGATGGCACAGCAGCATCTGTCAAGGGAAAAGGGCTCAAGAATTGCCACGCTTTTAAAAAGCCCCTTAAAAGTCCGTGCTGTAACGAGAAAAACAGGTCAGGCTGTACCATGTCAGGAGTTCTCGCAGTCTTAAGGACTGGATTTCCGATGTCGAGGGCAGTGCCGTGGATACTCCCAGCCTGGGCTGGCTCCAGACTCACTGTTTTCCTGCTGGCTGCTCCTCTCCTTCCCTGCTGCCTGCTCTCCTGCCCGTCTGCCGGGAGACCCTTCCGGAAGGCTTGCCGGTGGTGGGTGGCAGCTCCCCGCTCTCGCCCCCACGCCCTCTGATGCTGGCAGCGACGCCAGCAGAGCCGGCCGCTCCCCGGCGCTGCGAGCGGGCACCACGGGAAGGCAGAGCTGCCTGATGGCTCCCTGCTCCACGGCTCTGGCACTCGGACCCTGGCCGGCCTTTCTGCCGGGGCAGGGTAGAGGGGGAGCCCGAAGGGGCCACGCTGCAGCTCTGCAGGGGCACGGGCAGAGCTGCAAGAAGCGGCCCCAGTGCAAGACATGCTGAGCCTGATGGCCAGCCCAAACCAGGGAGAACGACCTGCCTGACTCCACTTCGGCAAGGGCTTTCCTATTTCAGTTCTTGCAGCAACATAAATTGCAGGGGATGTCCCAGATCATTTCCACGCTCTGAGGCCAGAAGATCGATCCCCGTCCCTTTCTTATAGCCCCACCATCTTCCATCCCACCCCTGGGAGAGGAGCCCAGCTCCCTGAGCCGAGCAGAGGCTCAACCCATCCTCCAGACTGTTTGCAGAGGTGGCTAGGGGCTCAAGTAGGCTCTGAAACACTTGTCCCACTGCGAGTAGCTTCTTCCTCCACCAAGGCAGATGTGGGCTGGGATCATCCATGTCCCACAAGCTTTCTGCAAAGGGGATTTCAGTTTAAGGGAGAGACACTCCTGCAATCAGAGGAGCAGCTGGCGACCAAGTTTCATGCTATAGACTGAAGAGCAGAGGGATGAGACACTTGGGAAGGTTTGAGCTCTGCCCCAAGCTTTCCTGCGCTGCTGAGCACGGCTGGCCCTGTCTGACTCCCATGGACCACCAAAACCAGAACGAGATGGATGCTGGGACAGGACAGCTGTGTGTAAAGCATTAAGAAAAGGCAGGTGGATGCAGATGTCATCAGGTCCGGAGCACAAACTCGGTGACACCCATCGGCTCCACCAGCCCCGTCTGTGTGCTCCTAGCCCGCACCTCCCACCTGCCAAAGCACATCCAACCCGTACACCATCATCAACCCGATGCTGACCTTGCCATCCCTTTTCCCACTTCTTGACGCTTCCTTTCTCTACCTGTCTCCTTCCAAATAAATGTGCCTCTAATCACTTTTCCCCCATTGGCCCTCATTTTGCTACATCCATCCCCAAATTTAGTATTCCTGACACCATTACCTAGACAATCTCAGCTTCAGCTGGTATTGCCAATTTGATTTCACCTAGGCAATACTGGCCTTGCAAGATCGCTCCCCACGAGGTCCCCAGTGCCCTCCACTGTGATCTGAGAAATTCAGTTGTCCCTCATTCCCCCTCCCCAGCTCCCGCCACCGTGAAACCCAGCCACACCTTGCACACCAGGTCTGAGTTTTGACGTTCTTCCCGCTGTAATGTGTCGCATCCACTGATTCCAGTAGTCTTCTAGGCCCTGCCCAGGCCGCTTAGCCTTAGGCTGGAGCCTGGGTGGTGACTCCATCATTCCTGCAGCCCCAGCGGGCAGGGCAGATATTTTTGGACAGGAAGGACAACCACCTTTAAGAGAAGTGGAGCTTACAACTAGCTCAGTACAAACTGTACGCCAAGGAAAATTTTGGTTTGGGGTTTGGTTTGTTTTTTTTTTTTCTTGTGCTAAAGGAGAGGCTGCTCCCACTCAGATTCTGCCTTTCCTGTTGTCTTGTGGCCAGCTGTGCATTTTCATTTTTAATTTAACTTCTCTTTCTCTGCATGCCCAGCAGAGTGCAGGTTTTCTGTTCCCATCCACTTAGTTCCTCAGTGCAGGGCCAGGTATTTGCAAGGTCATATCACACATCCATTGGCATTTTGTCATCGCAGCAAAGGGCTGCTGCATTCTGCATGTGGTTTACGTGAGCTTGGGATGTCTGAGAAGCTAAAAGCAACTGAAAGCAGTGCAAAGGCATGGGCACAAGACAAGAGCAGGAAAAAGCAATCTGGAACGACAGCTCTGTCCTTTCCTCAGGGATGCTCCATCTCTGGAGCAGCACATTTCTTGGGTAGCCCTTGGCAGCTGCGATGAACGCATCAACGTGCAACAGCGATGTTTGGGGTGACCATCACCTGAAGGTGGCTTCAGGAAGTCACTGAAGGATGAAGCTTTCATTCTCCAGGCAGGTATTTCATTTGCTTGCAGGAAGGATGAGCAAGCGTAGATGAGTGTTGCCCACCTGCCGCTCCCACCATACCCACCCCTTCATTTAAATGCTCCAAAGAGTTTATTTTTGTCAGTCAAGCCACTCTGTCCACATTAATCCTTCCAGGTTGCTGGAAGGAACCTTTAAAAACATATTGTCTTCTTAATCTTAGATAAACTAATTGAAAAACCAAAGCATGTTTCTGCTAGCGCTTAACCCCTTTCACAAGTATTTTAAAAGCTTTTCCAGCACTTCTGTTGTACCCTACACCTTTGAGGGGCTGGGAGAGACCAAACAGCGAATACAGCAGCACAAACCTATAATTATTGGCTGTGAGGAGGTGTTTGCTCACCCACCACTTCTGGCCAGTGCAGCTTATTGTGGTTGGAGAGAGATAAGAAGAGCAAGCAGCCATTCGCAGAAGCGAAACTCATGCCACAGGCTGTCTGAAAGCACAGCCCCAGGTCCTTCTCTCCGCCCGCTCCCGCACTACTGCAACCCCAAAGTCATTGTCGGCCTCTGCTAGAAATCAGAAGTGTGTGGATGAAAAAGTAAATTGCATTTGCTGGCGAACCTCAGCATCCCGGCTGCAGACAGCAGCTGGAGGCCCCTCGATGCCCAGCAGGACCAAGCCCACGATGCAGCGGGCACACGCACGGAGCAGCCGACGGCTGCTCACCCCCTTCTGCAGTCCCCAAGCTGGAGGAGACAAACTGCCACCCTCCTACAGTCAAGGGCAACGGAGAAGGACTCGTATGCTCTGCCCACAAAACTACTCAGCTGGACAGCAGGATGCTGGGGCAGTCCAGGCAAAGAGAGGGCTTTGCTGTGGCCAGTGTGCTCCTGGGCCATCACCAGTATTCCTGTGGGTGCTCAGCAGAGGTGTCTGTGCAGAGCTTTGTGTATGGGGGGTGGGGGGGTGGGTGGGTTTTCCTGAAATTCTCAGCCTAGGATTAAATGAGAAAAAAACAGCAATCAGTAAAAAGGAGTCAGATTCACCTGATCAGTCCCAGTGAAGAAGGTGTTGGCTGGAGACCCAGCTCTGGGAAACCAGCTGACAGCAAGCTCGTCCAGCCTGCTCATGTGCAAAGAGGTGCAGCTTGAAGCCTTGACAGGCAGCTGTAATCCTGACTGTGCTGTGTTGATCACTCTAAATGAGCTCAGGTAGGCATGACACGCATCCCATAGGCTCTGAGCACCCCCTATACATGGGACAACTGCAGCACTTTTTCCCTCTAAACAAATAGTGTGGTCAAATCCCAGAACAACTGAATAGCTGAGGTTGGCAGGCACCTCTGGAGGTGAACTAGTCCAAGCCACACCTAGAGCAGGTTGCCCAGGACTGGGTCTGGGTCTGGTTGTTCGGCCAGTTTTCAACCTACAAAACTGATAAACCCACTTATCTAACCTGTACTTTGTCAGCTTCTCTATGAGGATGCTATGGGACATGGTATCAAAAACTACTAAAGTCAATGTAGACAACACCTACTGCTCTCCCCTTGTCCACCAAGTCAGTCACCTCATTGCAGAAGGCTATCAGGTTGATTAAGCAGGATTTCCCATTCATAAATCCATGCTGACTCCTCTTGATCACCTTCTTGTCCTTCATGTGCTGAGAAATGGTTCCCAGGTTTAGCTGCTCCATCACCTGCCCAGGGATTGAGGTGCGCTGACTGCCCTCTGGGTCCTCCTTGCCCCTTTCTGAGGGTAGGAGCTCTCCTCCAGTCTTCAGAAGCCTTGCCCAGTTGCCAAGTTGCCACAGCTTTTCAAAGATGATCAAGAGTGGTCTCGCCATGCTGTCAGCCAGCTCCCGCAGGACGCATGGGTGCATCCTCTCGGGGCCCATTGGCACGTCCAGGTTGCTTAAGTGTTGCCTAACCTGATCCTCTGCCATGGAGGGAGTCCTCCTTGCTGCAGACTTTCTCCAGGCCCTTGGATTGCTGAAGGCCAGTCTTACTGGTAAAAACCAAGGTGAAGAAGGCATTGGGTGCCTCGGCCATGTCCTTTGTCACCAGGTCCCCCACCCATTCAGCAGTCGTCTCAAAGGATGACATTCAGCCACATGGGCCTGGGATGGATTGGAACATGGAAGAAATTACGCCAAGGAGCAAGGCCGTTGAGAGGACTGGCGTGCCACTTGGAGTCTTTAAAATACGAGGCTACTCGTATTGAACAGGAGGAAGCTTGCTCTGAGATGCAGCCAGCGAGCACCTGAGATCTGCAAGCACCAAGCCATTTGCCGCCACAAGCAAAGCCACTCTGACCTTTAAGAGCTTCAAAGAGCAAACGGCCTGGGGGCGAAAGGCCCTGTGAAGAAGCGGACCAGAGAAGGAAATGAAAAGGCTGAAGCAGCCGGTATGGCTGCAATGTGGGTTAGAGACAGGGATGGCAGACACAGTGTAGGCAAAGACCAAATGTCTTCTGTGGTGGGAGCTCAGGGTGAGCAAAGAGGTGGAGAGGAGAAGGTAGAAACAGAGAAGCGTGAAGAGCGTCATGGAGCAAATGTGGCCAGTCTCATCTCCTCTCACTTTTCTTTTTTCCCCCCATTAATTTCTGCAGTTTCCTCTCTGTTTTGCACACAGTGTGCTCTTCCTCCTGCAGAGGTGAGATCCTGGCTGCAACCCTGCAAGCGCTCGGTCTCTGGAGCTGCAAGAAGAGCTGTGGGCTTGCTGCAAGGACTTCAGAGCTACTCAGCTGCGCAAGGAGGCAAGCGCAGGGCCTGCCTTCTCCTCCCCCAGGCTAAACTTGCACTCTACCAAAGAAGTGCAGAATTTCAACAGCACGATGCCACAAATACTGTTATCCCGTTAGCATATTGGCCAACATCTAGGGCAGGTCTAGGCACAAAACTGCACGCAGTTAGTACTACTGCAGCATCTTGCCAGCCACCAGCAGACACTTGCCTCTCCCCGGAGGTGCATGGATGTCCTGCTACGCAGCTCAGCTGTCTGATGGGAAGAGCGGGTGGCAAGGATGCACAGGCTAAAGCAAATATGCCAAAGCTTGGGAGCTCCCAAGCAGGCATGTAATAGAAAAGCCCGTTTTTCCTAGATGACACATTTGGCAAATGACATGCACATTACAGTGGACGGAAAAGTGAGGGCAAGCAGCAGTTCACTTCCAAATCAGGTGCTGAAGTTCCTGTTAAACCCACCACCCCAAAATCCTGGACCTCCAGTCCAGCTGAAAGACAGCCTTCCCCCTAATCAGGCCTGAGATAAGATGAGCATGGAAGAAATTGAATTTTAGCTTGATTCAAGAGGAAAAAAAGCAAGTGAGTTTCCAGAAAGAAGCTAAGCTCAGTCTTCCTATGGGCATGTTAAAGCAAAAGCGAAAACTGCAGTTTTCTGTGAAAAGGCCAGGAAGCTGCTGCAATTGCCCTTTGCTCTAGATGAGCTCACTGAGATCCCTCCAGTCCCTTCGTCCCCGTGCCTCCACCAGCTCACCCAGCCAGAGAGGAGCCAGCCCCGCCGCATGGCGCCTTCCGGCCGGGGCAGCACTCCTCACCCTCCACACCAGTGACTCCAGCCCCAGAGAGGTGTCTTTCAAAAGCTGATGCTAGTTATTGATGGGGAATAAACCTAAAGAGACAGCAGATTTCACCCCTGGGAGAAGGGTCATTCAAAGACGTGGCTCTAACGAGGCTGAGGGCGATCAGTAAGCCACAAGAACCGTAGCACGCCTTCATGCTACAACTCATCAAGCCCCACACCAGCATCCTGCTCAGAGCTAAGCCTCGCACCACAAGCACTTCGTATACAGAAACACGCCAGCCCATCAGATGAAGTTTGCTAGATAGCTCCGTTTTCCAAGTCCAAAATAAAATCCATACTAAATCGACCTGCCAGTTTGGCACAACAGCTCGGTGGCGGAGCAATCTCCCAGGCAGCGCTCCTTTATCTATCTGGCCCATCATATGCTTATATGCTTTTGCACCAAGCTGCAGCGGTTGGTCTGAGTCAAACATATGTGGTTCCTCTTCCTCTCTACCTCCCAACCTTACCAAAAAGCAGAAGGATAAAGCAAAATTCTGGAAACTCTTGCAAAACTTCACTTTCTGTTGTTTTCAGCCTATCTCGGGTGTGATTAGGGAGAGATCTGTCTTTCCTCTGATCACCAAAGTGTAATTTCATTCCAAGAGTGAAGTTGCTATGACCTAACTGGACGCTTAACCCAAATTCCATTTTTATACTCTCAGCAGCCTGTCAGCAGCACACAAAGCATCAGAAGTTTCCCTTAGCTGAACTCACGGTTAAGGAAGGCTGTTGGTCACAGCTTACCTCCTTTCTGCAGCTCAAGAAAACACTTGAACTGAGACCAGCCCACTTCACAGGGGTGCCACAGCTCCCGATGCGATGCCAAGCCCCGAGTCCCACAGGGAGGGTTTAATCCCCTCCTGAAGTGCAGGCCTGGACAGATGTCCAAAACAAACCAGCAGCTCATGGCGTGTGCAGCTTCACGGCGAGGCGTTTTCCTCTCCCTTGGCGGTCATTCGGCACCACAAGGTACGAAGCAACCAGAGGTACCACCCGGGTACCACTGTGCAAAGCAGAAGAGAACAACGCAAGGGTTGAGGAGATACAGGACGGTCTGTGCGTGCCCTGCAACAGCTAAAAAGCTTTACTGCAGACTCACGGCTCTGCAGAGGATTGGGGATTGCTCCTGTCTCTTGGTATTACCTTCTGGAAGCAGCAGCTCAGCCTGGGGTGTTCCCATAGCACATGGGCTGGGCTCCCCAGAGGTGTTTTCTCCAGGAGGGAGAGGCTGCTCTAGGAGACACAGATGCTGGTAAAGGGGCAGTTGTGTTGCTGGGTGATTAGTGGATACGTGAATTCAGCTCTAGATCTTCATTTTGCTCCAGGGCTGAGATTATTTTGAGGCTTGCCAGACACAAGGGGAGCCTAAGAGATTATTCTGTGGACCCTTTCAATGGCAGGTGCCGAGGACCAAATCTGTGTCCTGAGCATCCTCCCTTGCCCTTGCACGTTTCCCAGGGATGGCATTTCCAAAGCCCTTCAGTAGTGGGGCAGAGACAGACCCCAGCTCTGCCGAGAGGACTGTCAGTAAGGCAGTGACCATACACGCTTTAGCCTAAGGCGTGAAAGCCGTGTTTCCTGTGTACGTATTTGCTGCTTCCTCACTTTTTCAGTACTTTTATCTCTCCTGCTACTTAAGGCCTCATATTAACTGTAGCAGTAGGTCTGCCTTTACCTAATGCAAGTTTTCAGCTTCTGTGCCTTCACCGAACCACAAAACCCTTCTGTCCCCTGGAGCAAAGCTCCGCCATCGCGAACGCTGGCAGGGCTTTCCAAGAGCAGAGCAGCCAGCCGTGAGGCAGATCTTCCACCCCGTGCCCGGAGAGGGGCTGGAGGACACTCAGCTGGAGATGAAGGTGAGCAGAAAGTGAAAGCTGCGTGTGCCACTGCACGTCTCTCTCCGGAAAATAAGTTTCTTCCCTCGCTAACAGCAGACAGGAGCGTTGGAGGCAGCCTCCAGAGCTGCCGGGGGTGTTGGGTGCTCTTTCCTTCCTGCCTGGAGGGAGGGCACAGCACCGGTGGGAGCAGACTCCTTGTGCTTGGCGCTTTGAACATCATCTTCAGTGTCATCCCTCTTGAACATCATCCCAGCTGGCAGAGGAGTGCCCAAAAAGGGAGAGAGGCAGCAGCAGCAGCTTCCATGGACTGTCCAAGGGAGTCCTGCCTGGCCATCACTGCATGCTCCCCTCCTTTTGTAGCATTCATTTGGTACTGATGGGTGTTTTGGTACATAGTGACTGGCTTTCCGTGAAACCCAGAGGGAAATAAAACCCATTTAGGCCCTCACTGCATTTTAAAGATGCCTGAAAATGCTGGCAGTACTGGGCGAGACGTGGCCTTTTAATTTTAAACTAGAATTACACAGCTCAGCCTTCTTCCACCCATGCATACAGTTTTGAGGAAATGGCATCATGTGCCAGGAAAACCATTGTTCAGAAAGCCCCACCTGCTTGTGCTTCAAAGGGACATTTCCTCACACAACAGTGGAGGAACCTGTTGCCCTGGGATCCCGAGGCCAAGCAAATTTCATTGTCGGAAGAGTCTGCTCAACTTGGCGTACTTATAAAAAATAAAGACAACTTGTCAGGTCAAAGGATCTTCATATATTCTTTTAATACGACAAGACTATTGGTAGTGAGTCTGGGGCACATGATTAAAATCCAATTAATGCTCTCCATTACCCCTCAAATTAAGGTGAGTCTATGGAAGCAAGCTTCCCATGGATGAACTGTTGATTTGCCTTTGCCTTAGGAATCTTTCTCTTACACCGGGCGTTGTTGTACTCTCAGGAAGTCTCCAGGAGAAACTAAAGCCAGCTCATCCCTGAAATTCAAGAGAGACTGCAGTTTGAGGCAAACTAATGCATTTCAGTGCTCAGCTGCTCCAAATTCTTTACAGCCCAGGCTCCGTGCGCAGAGCTGCTGGAGGGGGAGCACCGAGGGTGCAGCAGCAGCAGAGACAAAAACATTCTCTTTGCTTTGTGGTACGACTACTTCCTGCAAAGCTCCCGCTCGAGGCAGCTCCCAGAGTCAAACCGGGAAATGGTAGGTTCCAGTGTCCAGTCTCGGCGGGCCAGGAGAGGTTATGGATGTGTACACGACCTCTGGTGGTGGTCTCGGCTGTGGCTGTTCAAAGCTGCCTCCAATTGTGTCATAAATGGTTGTCACGTCCCTCATCACCGTGCTTTCCATGTGGGACTCCTCCACACTTGAGACCTGGAGAAGTACAAGGAAAACACCAAAGATGAGAGCCTTCTCCAGAGGCTGCGTCGGGATCAGGAGGGGTCCAGAGCTACTGGCTGTCTGCACACAACGAGGAGCTGGCAGAGGCAGGAGCTACGTAAAGCCCAGATGGCTTCACCCATGACAGCAGTGGGGCTACACTGGTCCCAGCTCCCCCACCCCATGGATGCAAAACTGGCTCAGCCCATCGGGTACACCAGAGGGTGACATCTACTTTGCCCAGGGACCTCTCAGACAAAACAGGCACAGCCTGAAGAGCAGATGGCAGAGCTCGATGGACACTGGAAACAGGGATGAAAACCTCTGCTGAAGTTTTCCTGTGGTTTCCAGACCAGAGAGCACAGGGGGGGAACCTACCCTCAACGTTGACTATTTTCATCAGAAAAAAATAACCACAAACCCCTCTTTGCCCTCTTTGTGTGAAACAACTGTAGGCTGGTAGGACCTGCAAGACATGCTCTCTGGAGTACTCTAGTACTTCTGGGATGCCTGCCATCCCCACGGAGTCACCTTCCCCAGCACTACGAGGTGGGCAGGGAAATGACTTGAGCCATCTTGCTCTCACGTCCTCGTCTTAGGTTTCTTTGCCTCTTTCTCTCTGCTTTAATTATTTTTCAGAGGTAAAACTCTGTGCGAGATGAGTCCCTAGATCATCCACACCGACCCCTGAAGGAGCGCTTTAACATAAATTCATGAGACTAGGAAGCAGGGAGGGATGATTATCTCTGCATTTAACCGTCCTGCCTTTTCCTTGCTGCTGCTGGCCAAAGCTGTCCCAAAGCTTCTCAGCCGTGGAGGTAAGGCTCATGTTGGTTTGGGTCTGACTGGGGAGGCGGAGGGGAAGTGTGCAGCTGGGGAAAGGGCAGGCACTCTGCAGCCTTCCCTTACAATAGTGAATTAACTTCCTAATTTTATATCCAGCCCCCGGTTCTTGCAGATCAGTACATATTACTCAAGCCAGCGGTTAGCAGTACACCCAGGGGTCTGTGCCCAAGAGCTTTCAGATTTCCCCCCGTACCTGCTGTTGCTTGATGATTCTCCTCTTCGTCTGAGCTGCACCTAGGGAAAAGAGAGTTTTATCTGGCAGACATGCTGAAAGTCTGCACCTTCCTCTCTCCCAGCGCTGGAGAACCAGGATTGCTCTATTGGCACTTTCACCACAGGGGTGATGTGCATTTTGCCTTTAAGATGGAGATTTCTGTAACTGCTTTCTCTAAGTGCAAGCAAAATCTCCCCCTTGGAAATAAATGAATTTGTTTCCTGACAGTGGCATCCCTGGGGATGAAGGTTTTGAAGACACTGCTAATGGAAGCTGTGAAGATATGCACGTTGTTGCCTTAAAGTGGAAACACCCCAAGGTATTCCCCCCAGCTGGAGTTTTAAAGTAACTACAACAAAATAGCCACGGCCACACTTACGGGATGCATTTCAGAGTCCATGAAACTGTACCTCTTTTACAGACTCGATACGTTGCAGTATCTTGATTCTGGCCTCAGCACCAAAAGGTATGAGTTCTCCAGAAAACCATTGCAACAGACCTGTGCTGTGCTTCTGCTTCGTTAAGCTGCATTACAAACTTGCAAAGCATTCAGCAGCTCTTCGGACTGGAAGGAGGCGGCACATTTGAGAGGTGGTCTTACAGGAGGAATGATTTTGGTGCGAAGGGCAGAACCCAGGCAACTCCTGAGCCCTCCACTACCTTTAACACCCAAGAAGATGCCTGGGTGAGCTGGAGGATGCAGCCTGGAAGGGGAAAAAGCAGGAGCAGATCACTCACCCCGGTGTCGTATGTACCAGAAGATCAGGAATAGCAGAAGGAGAGAGACTGAAGAACAAATTCCAATTGCACAGTAATGGATGTAGTCTTGCTTCATGAAGTTTGCTGTTTGAAAGAAAACAGGTGGTGTAAGTGTTTTCTAAACAAGTAATTGCAGCGGTTTCACCACATTTTCTAGAGCATTCCTGCTGATTACAGCACTCTCCTTGGGATCGGAGAGCAGCACGAGGAGCTGGAGAGCAGCACTACGGACACGCAGGTCAAAGGAAATACTGCATTGCAAAAAGCCCAGCAACATCTACAGCTTAGGTGTTAATGCGTTTCCTTTCCTGCGCTGACCGTCTGCACGTCTGCCTGCGCTGTGTGCGCCCAAGGGCTGCATGCACTGTGCCGTGGGGGTTGCTGTGACTCTGACACCACAGCCCTTGGAGGTGCCGGACCCGGGAGCTGCGGGTGCTCCGCACGGAGCCAGGAGGGCTCAGACTCAAAACCGGTCCCCGGGGTTTGTGGTGGGCATCTTCCCCCAGCACCCAAAGCCACGTGGAAGTGCAGAGGCTGTGCAGGAGGGTTCTCTGTCGGCACTGCCGGGAAGATGGCTGACAGCTTCAGCCCATGCTGGCCAGAGGCTGGAATTCGTGTGACCACCCAGAAAATACTCTCAGAGATATTTCTGTCCTGGACAGTATGAGTCATGCACATCTCACGGCACTGCCGGAGGGGATAGGGAAGGAGCTCGCCACTCCTAGCGCAGAAGGCACAGACGTTCAGGTGCTACATACACCAATTTGCACTGAACCATGCCAGATACTGCCACAGAGATTATTTCATGTACTTTGTATGTAGGGTGGCAGCAGAGCTGTGGAAGAGTCATTGGTACGAAGGAAACATGCGTCATAGTTTTAGCTGGGATAGAGTTAATTTTCTCGTGCATTGAGAGATGGTGGAGATCCAGCAGAGAAGGCAAAACCCAGGGAGGGAATTGGGAATTTACTGAATGCAAAGCTAAGACTTCAAAACCCCTGTGCTCTCTGTGGAGAGTGATAAACCAGGATGGGGAACAGAAAGAAACAAGTACAGAGAGGTGGGTGTGAGGCACATCATCAGGGCCGCGCAGCAGTGAGAATAAACGCGCCACACTCGGGCAGGTGAACGAAGGAGCCCGTCCTGCCAAAGGGACTGAGGCTGCCAGCTTAACCGACTGCCCCTGCCCCGTGATATCCCGAATGACCCTGCACAGGCATAAATAGCAATCATTTGGTATCTTTTCCTTAGCCCATGACACCACAGATTTATCCCTGAGCACCCTATTCTCCCCACTGGATTTCTGGAATACTGGATTTCCTCCAGTACAGGACCCAAACCCAGGTTTCTCAGCTCATCTCTCTCATCTGTAGCCATTCATGTTGGGTGAACACAAGGCTAGCAAAAGGGGGTTTCTCATGTAGAGACAACCAGCTGCACAGGAAGCCCTTGAGCTAGCAGTGCAGGACAGGATGGGTTTCCTGCCACAAAAAAGAAGAGGCCTAAAGCGCCATATAAGACATCCAGGGAAATCCTTTCTTCAGCACAGCAGCTCATCCCTTTGAGAGGAGGGACGAATACTCTGCCATTGCCCACTCCGCCCTGCACACAAGGCTGGGGCAGCACGGGAGATGGCTGTGCTGAGCACGCTTACACTTACATTCACCAGCGTGGTCAGGGGTGAAACGCTGCTCGTGCACGGTCAGGCTGATGCGCCAGGTTTGCTGTGGCTGTTTGAAGGTGACCCTGTAAACCCCGCTGTCATTGAGCTGCAGGTCCCACAGCAGCAGGGACCCGTTCTCGGGGAAGAGCTCAGCGCGGCCACGGTACATGTGGTGGGGGAAACAATTTGCAGAGCAGCTGCTGGGAGCCCCACCGGCACCCACGGAACAGTTCAGCACCGTGCAGGCGATGAGTTTGTCCGTGCTGTTACTGAATGTCCAGAAAATCGGCACCGGGAAGCAAGGGGCACCATCGAATCTGTAGGAGACGGGCAGGAGCACAGACCGACCCACGGTGCCGTTGATCGAATCCTGATGGATTTTGACGAGGACACTCAGGTTTCCTCCTGCAGAGAAGGAAAGGGAAGAGGCAGATCAGCGACACGCTTCACCCCGCGGGACCCGAGCTGTGTCAGTGAGGGGCTTTGCCTCTCCAGGGCTTGCAGGGAGCTGCATGGGCTGAGCCTGCCCGTAAGCCAGGGCAGCAGTCCCGGAGAGGGCTGAGAGATGGGCTCCAAGCATCCAGCACCCTCAGCGTTATTTGGCCCTTGGCACTTCAGCACGCTGCGCCGTTTCACGGCCGGGTTTGCCTCTCCGGCCATCTACGCCTGTATGAGCTCTCAGTCCCTGTGCCCCGATGGGAAAGGGAGAGGCAAAGGCAGAGCCCCCTCCTGCTCTTCACCCACCAGCGCATGCAGCAGCCCCTGCCACCACGACCCTGTGGGGACCGATGCCAGCGCAGCCCCCGATGGCCCATGTCGCGGGCACGATGGTGCTGGGGGCCGCTGGCGAGCTGTCACCGCCACCCAGCCGAGAAGCCACAGCAGCATCACCCTCCACGGCACCCTTCCACCGGGCTGCTCCCGGCGGTGCCTCCCTTCCCCGGGACCCCCACCTCAGCCCAGACTCACCGAGGAGCAGGAGGAGGGAGCCGAGGCTCCACTGGCACCGCCCGGGGGACATCCCTGCAGCCCGACTGCAGCGGAGGAGTTGGAGCAGGAGCTCTGGCCCCTGGTCACCACGCCTCCAGCACGGGGTGAGACGCGCCAGGCTCGGCGCCAAGGCAGCCAGCGAGCATCTTCGAGCTGTCGCCTCGGCAGGGGAGGAAGTTGGTGACTCTTCTTCAGCCCCCGGTGCGCTGCAGGGTTTATTTGCGAGTGTGCGAGGCCAGGCTTTCTTCCTGTGCTGGGCAATCACAGCTCAGCAGCTGCTATGAGTGCTGGCAGCGGGTCCCGGCCGGAGACCAGCCCAGCTTGGCCCCTGGGGTGCCAGGGCCAGCCAGCTCCGCTCCCTTGCCCTCCTCGCTGCTCTTCCTCCCCAAGGCGAGAGGGTTTGCAAAGCTCCCTGCCAGCGGCGCGGAGCCACAGGCAGGCAGGCTCGGTGCAGGAGAGCAGAGCTGCCCAAGCCCTCCCTGGGCAGGCAGGTGCCAGCAGGCAGAGGTGAGAGGCGGCTCCGGGGCTGCACAGAGGGAAGTGCTTCTCCCTGAGCGAGCGGGGCCATGGGGAAGCACAGCCCTGGCAGCACTTGTGCCAGGGAGCTGCTGCGGTGGACGCGGGGACCTGAGCCTGGGAAGGAGAAGCGTGAGCTGCAAACGTGGGTGGCGAGGGGAGAGCTCTGACCCAAGGAGCCGCCAGCACCCTGTGCCCCCGTACCGCCTCCTCAGGGCTACACTTCTCTGCTCCTGCTCCCCTGCTGTGCTCCCCAAGTTAATGACTGCCAGAGCCCCAGTAGCGAGGGTGGGAGCAAGGCGGTGGGTCTGGACCCTCTCGCACACAGCTGCCCCTCCAAGAGGCAGCCGGAGCAGCAGCAGAACCCCATCTGTCTATTTTTACTCTATCTCGGTTGCTGATCTTCAGAGATGACCACGGCTCCGTGGCCGCAGCCGTGGGATGTGTGTCGGTGCTGGGGGAGCTCGGCTGCAGCAGGGATGGGGCTACAAACCTCCACAGCCCCGTTGGCTGCAAAAGCGCTGCAAGACATGTGCGGGGCCACCTCTTCTCGCCCGCTCACGCTCAGCGGCAACCCAAGCACGGGTTGCAGCGCAGCCGCTGTGCCGAGGGGTGCCCACAGGCCCACTCTTTCGCCCTCAGGGGACAATTGGCAAGTGCCCTGCAAAAGCGGCCTCTGGTTCCTGGCAGCCCTGCACTGATGTGCCTCGACCGCTTTGGGCTTGCCAGAAGCTTTGGAAAATTATCTGCCCTCTTGGGCTGGCTGCTGGAGCGGGCCACGGCGAGGCTACAGATGCAACCTTGGCTTTAGTGGGGAAGAGGCTGCTGGAGGAAGGGGTGTTTATCTGACTGGAGGAGGGGGTACCGACTGGGGAGAGGGGGGTTGACTGGAGGGAGTGCTACAGCACTGGGGGAAGGGGTACGTGGTTGACGACAACCAGGTCACCGTCCCCTGGCTGGGATGGAGAGCTGACCCAGGGGAGGAGCAGTGACACAAAGCGCTGCTGCGGAGGCGTCCGCACCATCTCTGGCACACGGGGAATGTGCCAGGGTTGGAAGCGCTGGCGTGAGACCCCAAGCCGGGTCCCGCTGCTCTGCGGGGACGGGACGGAGCGGGGTGGGCAGGCACCCTCCTCCCTGCGCCCGTGGTGGGTCGGGGCGGCTGCTGCTGCTCGGGGCTGTGCGGGGCCCCATTCGAGCGGGGCAGCCCCTGGGCTGGGGTGCCGTTGATCGAATCCTGATGGATTTTGACGAGGACACTCAGGTTTCCCCCTGCAGAGAAGGAAAGGGAAGAGGCAGATCAGCGACACGCTTCACCCCGCGGCGTGAGAGCACGGCTGGGCCCGCTGCCCCTTCCCCTCTTCAAGCACAGCCCCGTGCGGGCGTTCGCAGCACCCCTCACCCCACCACCCCATTTGCTGCAGCTCCACGTGCAGAACCCGGTTCTCAGTGACATGCGGCTCCTGCATCCATATTTTGGGGTGTGGGGGGATTTTATGGGGGACCCAAGTTGTGACAATGAAGGGCTCTGCCTCTCCAGGGCTTGCAGGGAGCTGCATGGGCTGAGAAACACCAGTCAATGAGCTTGAGAGGTAATTTTTCTGCTCTTCCAGGAATGGGCACAGCCAGTGGTTGGGCCAGCTGTTGTGCATGAAATCTCAGGGGTAAATTTGTGTTTTCCAGCCCACATCAAAACCAGAGAATGCCTTTTCACATGTATATTATCATCACATAGATGAAAGCAGAAGACATCTTCTGAAGTTACAACCATCCTGTCATTATCACCCTCCACGGGCTGTCCAGGTGTCACAAGTGGTAAATAATCCAGCACTGTTACAGCAGTAGGAGCCATGAATGGCTTTACTGGGTCCAGCTGGACGCTACTCTCTTGGGAGTGGCTTTGGCAGATGTTGTGATGCTTCCCCTGCCAAACTTTAGCCATCTGTGGTTCAGGGGAGCACTTCATGGTCACCACTGGCTGCTTCGCTTCCCCTTATCATATCAGCTCAGCATTATCCCAGTCCCTGCTTTTACAGCCCCCAAGTCGCTTTCTGCCTGCCCCATCCCAGACTTACCGGTGAGCATCGGGATGGAGCAGAGGGCACAGCATCCCTGCAGAGAGCTCATGCCCTGATTGCCTTGGAGGTGAAGACAATCCTGAGAAGCTGAGCATCCATGCTGACCTCAAAATTTGTGTGAAAACATGTCTCAGGTAGGAGGTCAGCGGCCAGCACTCTAGGGCATTGACTTTTAACCGCTTGAGACAGCCCTGGTGAAGCTGGCCACACGTTGGTGCCTCTGCAGTCTTTCTTCAGCTCCAAAGGATGACATCTGCTGCCACGACACACAAGGACTGGGGTGGTGGGACACAGCCAGCCCAGGGGGGCGCTCAGGGAGGTGCTGGAAGGATGAGGGTACATCAAAAGTCTCTAGCAGGGAGGCTGAAGGGTTGGTGTCAAAGCAAGCAGGTGAACAGGATGGGGGGCAGTGACATTTCAGGAGACTGATGAAGGAGCTGCAGCAGATAGTGATGGTCAGGGAGAGAGCAGAAAAAGTCTATAAGGATTTGGGGACAAAGGAAAGTTTGAGAGGATGACATTTCATCTGAATATATATGCTTATTTAAGGCATTGCTTTTTAAGTGAAAATCATATTGGTGTTCAATAATCAAGCTTTATGTTAAGGGGAGCGGAACCAGGGGAGTTTCATGAGCCCAGAGAGGGTCTTGTTCCCAAGCCCTGGCAGCAACGAGACAGAGCACATACCCCAGCACACGCAGGCACGCTGGCGCAGACAGCGAGCAGTGCTTTTACCAGCACCCCCATACCCACACGCAGCACCTACACGGACACAACAGATGCCAAGGGCCTGATCCTGCTCTTGCTCTCCAGCTGAGGGGGCTCAGAGCTCTCTCAGGGGGCTCACACTCATTCACATCACACAGATACCCCTCCTGCGCCCAGCCCTGCTGTCCCCCTTGTACATGGCCCCCTTGTCCTATTCACCAGCCAGTCTGGCTTCAGCTTTGCTACGGGCTCAGGTACAAGCACGGAGTAGAGAGCACACTCACACAGAAAACAGGTGGGAACTGTCCTTTTTATCCCCCCTCCTCTTTACTTTGCCACGCTTGTTCTTCCCCCTTGGCTCCTCCCAAATAAACAGCCCACCCTTAATTGCTTTTCCCCCATTCCTCTCCCTTCTGCTACATCCACACACAAATTCAGTACTTCCGATGCGATGCCATTACCTGGGCAATCTGGTATCCCTGAAAAGACACAGAGCCTTGCAGGACTCCGCTCCCCAGCAGCCCTCCTCAGTTACCTGGGAGTTCTGACCATTTCTTACATTGCACTAACAATACCTTGGAGGCGAATGATTATGTAGTTCAGAATTGTCTCCCGTCATGATGTTAAAGAGGATTTGTCCCCTAAGGTCCAGCTAAGCGACTATCACCTTCACAGATTCACACCCAGCCAGGATCACGACTAATCAAGGCTTTTTTAGTTTCAATGTTCACAGAGAATAAACCCAGGAGAGATGGAGGCACAAAGCACCCAGTGTTTGTATATCCCCAGTTAAATCAAGGTTCAAGCTAGAACACTTGCTTTACATGTAAACACTCAGAAATGTATTCTCAGCAGCCAGCTCAGCCTTATTCCAGTGGTCAGTAAGGTATTACATGGCAATCTCTGTGCCAGAAGGATTTCTTGTTATTACAGCACATCTTACTTCATGGTCCTGTCCCTCTTTCATAAGCCGTAGCTCTGAAAGTTGTGGGTTTGTTGGTTTTTTGTGGTTTGGTTTTTTTTTTAAACCCTGTGAGTATTTGATGGTTACAGGAAGCACTCCAAGAGACACTCACCCTCTCTCAGCACCAGAGAGGGGTTAGGCAGCGTTTCTGAAGCCTGTAAAGGCAAGTTCTGGAGTTTTTAACTGAGGTGGATTTAATCTCAAAGTTTTCTTGGAGATCTCCTTCGCTGCAGAAGTGAAGTGTTGTGACTATAAGGGCTTCAGTTTGCCAACAAATCTAGCCCAAGGAGTTTTGAAGGATGAAGTGGGGGACAGGTGGATACTTTGCAGGTGTCCCTCCCTCCTTCCATGAACTGAAGTGTCCTCTTACTCTTCAGAGCACCTCATGAGGTGCATCACGAAATTCAGGTTTGCTTTGCAAAAGCCTTGCGACATCCCAATCCGGAGCACAGCACTCAGTGTCCATTGCCTCTAGCCTGTTTCAGACTGATGGACATAACTGCCGTGTTGCAGAAGTCCTCACACACTTCAAAAAGCCTTTCTCTGCTCGAGTGGCTCTGCTTTGCTGTGGGACGGCTCCTCCGTGGGTCAGCTTTGGGGAGGACAGCTGGGATTTAGGGGCAGATCTCAGCGCTCTGCAGCTGGCCACAGACACCGACATTCATCTAAGAGGTCTTTCAGAAATGGAGTTTGCAGCCGCAGCAGATGAGCTCATCCTCACCTCCATCACCTACAGCAACCTCTCAAGAGGCAGGAAATTCCTTCCTTGGTACTTTCCAGTGACATAGAAACATCCTGCCTACCCTTCACAGCTTTGTAGGTATTTCTAAAACTAAAGTTTAATGGTATAGGTGTTTCCTCCAGAGGCTTCTTTTGCTTCCAGAGCTGTGTGCACACCCAGGAGTTGATGTAGCCCACCACCACTAAGCACCCACTGCAGAAATACCCGAGCATCCGTTTCCACAGGACCTGCCTGCACGTCCTGGCAGCTGTGGGACCTTTGCTTTGGTCTGGGGGCTCCCATGCCATGTGCGCGCTGTCACGGTAAGGCTATTTTAGAGCCGTGAGCTATGCCAGGGCAGGAGGTGAGAGTACCAGGGCTGCAAAATGGGCTCAGTGTTGCAAAAGCAGTATTACCTGCCTGAAACACGGCAAACCTCCACCTCGTGTTAAGATGGGGACTTTGCAGAGCACCGGCAAAGGCAAGACAAGGCTAACCAGCAAGTGAAAAATTAGGAATTTAAGAATTCCTCATCCACAGCAGAGCTTGAGAAGCCGCACTGCAGTAAGGATTTGCAAAGCACCAGGAGTAATAAACAGGGATTACAAGTGCACAAATGGTAAAAATGTGACCATTCACAGCAGCCTCCGTGACACTCCTGAACGACAAGGCTTCACGGCAGAGCCCGTCGCTCCCACCCCCTCCTTCCTGCACGTGAGTGCGGCCGGGGCCGTTGTCACCCCAGTTACCACTGCCTTCATCTGCACCTCTGGGGGAAAGGTGTCTGCATGGGGCTAGGGCGACGTGCCTGGCTGGGGTTTGCCAGCGGAGGGTGACACCGTACCCCCCCATGCTGCCTGTGAGCGGCAGCAGGGACCTGTTCTCAGGAAGAGCTCAGCACAGCCAAATTCAATACGTCTTTTCTCCAGCTCAGAGAAAGCATCCGTTCCTCTAAAGACAAATGCCAGTTAGGTCACTGGTTTCAGGAAAGCACAGCAGAAAAGGTCTCTTCCTGTCACAGCCCCACTGGAGACGCCTCCTTTCACACCCCCAGCACTCAGAAATAAACCCCAAACCAGAGTTCACGGGTGCTGCTGCAGAGAGTCATCTCCAAACTGAGCCACCCTGGACACCATCCCCTTCTCCTGGCCCAGCTCAGGCACCCTTCGGTCCCACAGACCCTCCTGGACTTACTTGGGAAGAGCAGGATGGGCCGAGCAACCAGCACCATGGGGAAGTGCAGGCAGGACTCAGGATCTTCTCCTTTTTGCCCCAAAAATCAGAATTTGAGCAGACGAGCACAATTTCTCCATAAAGAACAACTGCAGTATTAGGCTGGCCAGGGAAGAACTTCATTTTTCAGCCCTTCTTCCTCTTCCAGCCCTTTTACAGCTATAAATATGAAATACACACAGTTTGTCTCTGCCAGCATGTCACGGAAATCGGGACTAAACCTCGTAACACCACCGCAGTGTTAAGAGGCAGGCATTCTTTATTCACGGCGCCGGGTACACGGGGCATAACTCCTCCTCAAGCGTGTTCCCCTTGGCATTAAAATTCACCAGCTTTTATACACTTTTCTGTCATATGCATATTACCTTCACACTGCTTGGTTTCTTTGATTATGTAACTTCAGCAACATCCTTATCCTAAATTAATCATTGCTCACCAACTCTTAATATTCAAATCAAAATAAAAGATAATGGAGTTTCCAAGCGACATCCCTGATGCAGAACAGGTTTCTAAGACAAGTTTCCTTAGCTTCACAAAACTTAACAAATACAGTAACTAACTAATATGGTTCCTAAAGCTACAAGGTTCAAAGAAACTCCTCTACTCAATTCTCCATTATTCTCATCCAGTTTCCATTAGTTTCTTAATACAAAACAGTAACTACTGAAGAGGGTTCTATGGTTACAAGTTCCAACACACAATATTCTAACACTCTATTTCCACTATAATCAAATCTGGTGATTTTACAACAAGCACATATCACATAATGCGCGTAGGAGTGGTTTTCTCTCTCCAAAGCGTCCGGAAATTGCTCTTAGGATTTTTTTTTCTTTTATGGTGGTGGGGAAGAAGCAAGGACCCACTGAAAGGGCTTCACAGACCACAGATCCGGGACCACCAGCCCATCGTCATGGGAAATGGCACATCCATCAGTTAAGCGACGCCAGGAAAACAATAACAGTGTTTCAGTCCAAACAGTCCGTTTTCACAGCATAAGTGCTGCATGTTTGGCATCACATGCTCTCAAATAACGCCCCTCGTTAAGAAATCCCATAGATGTGTCTTTCCCAGCTTGTTTCTGGCATTGCCATAAGACTCCCTCCTCCTCCGCTCAGGAGGAGCCTCCAGCCCTGCGCCTGCATCAGCCAGCGCCTCCAGACTTGTGCTTTAGGGGGAGTGGGGAGGAAAAAAGCAGCGCTTTACTCCTGTTGATGGTTTTTGGACAGCAGCATTTTATGGACAAACGTGTCTTCTCTGGTTCGGTCTCAGGAGGGGCAGAGCAAGGCCAGACTTGCCTTCCCCCAGCAGGCAGCCAGCCGCAGGCAGTGCGTGCTTGGGGCTCTGCGCCTGCACAACCATTGCCACAGTTTCCTCTGTGGGAGAGCTAAAGCATCTAAACCAAAGCCCTTCAAGACTTACAAGCATAAAGAAATTGAATTCTAATCTAAGTATAGCTGAGAAATACTCAAGCTAAAAGAAAAAATTTACTATTCCACCTGATAACTTTATTTTTCAATATGAAAAGACCAGCTTATAATCACTGATTGTAGCAGCAGCTGCCAGGTAACCATCCTCCACATCACCCCAGGCCACAGTGTGCTCTCATCTCTTACTATACATCTGAAAAGTTACACCCACAAAGAATTTATCTGCATTCATTAACATCTGACAGCCACAGTAGTCTGTAGACAAACAAAAATCCCCCTTTCTGATTAGCAACACTTACAGGATTTCTTTAGCACTGATGCCCTGGATACCCACTAGAGCATCTCCAACTCAAGCCAGAACCTCTGCCAGACAACACGCTGTGCAACATGTTTGAACATCACCAAAACCGCCCCATTTTTCCAGTTTTTGGGGAGGACAAGCTGGAAAGAGTAAAGTTCCTTCCCTTCACTTTTAGCCTGGAAAGAGCCAGCATATTTGAGATATAATGGTACATTTTCCTAGTGAGGATCACCTAATTTCAGGACACAGCAGTCTCCTGGCTCCCTCCCCAAAAATGCTCTGGGAGTAGCAGAAAATCCCCCACTCTACCACATCCCAGACAGCCCAGCCGGTTACCGCTGCTCACAAAGACACATCTCCTGCCATACTTACTTTCCATTTACTTTGTGTACAGAAAAACACCCCCCAAGCTCCCTTTGAGGCCAATTTTATAGACCACAATTCATCAACACACCTGTGGGAAAAGACTGCCCTTTTATTACCTAATCACCTTCAAATCCTCTTCACCTGGAGCCACATTAAAGGACAAGTAGTTGTGTAAAATATCCAGAAAGATACACACAGTGGCTGCAAATATGTGGAAAGAACAGAAGAATAAAATTAAAATCTTGTGGAAATCAGGATTAAACCTGAAAACTGGAGGAAAAAGCTTCTGTGCATCCTTTATCCAGGTGATTTGCTGCAAACATGCTGATGCAAAGCTTTGTCAGAGGCTGTCCCTGTGCCTGGAGTGGCTTCAGGCTGTGTTCGGAGACCTCATCCCGGTGGAGCACCTGAGCTTTTCCAGATGAACTAAATTACAAGTCCTCAAGGGCTTGGGTATATATAAAACCTTGTCGTTCAAAAATGTACTCATTTCTTCCTTCCCTAGAATTATGTGGGGAATAGTTTTGTTCCCTCTTGTGTGTTGCCTTTATCTTGTTGGATAAAGCATCCCCACCTGTGACTCCTGTATTTGACATCAGCATGCACATCAGTAAAATACAAACCTCCAAGTGGAAGAGATGCTCGCAGGCGGAGAGCAGGCAGTCAGCAGCAAGGTGTTGTGACACCCCCTCGATCTGCTCGCTGGAGGTACCAGAACAAACACGCTGCTTGACCCCGAAAAATCAGTTTTCTGCATAACTAGTGTTTTAACAGAAGGATTTTAATGCAGGAGAAAGGGTTAATGCTCATTTTCCTGTGCTCAGCCAGATTACTTGTGCTCTGTGTCTATCGCAGGTCTCTTCCCTCCTCTCTGCCCCTTTTTCCGACACTGAAGTCTGACTCAGCAAATGTCAGTAGTGAAACTTCTCCTTATCTTCCACCAGGGCTTATGTAAGTGCATTTAAGTGTCCTTAACTGATGCTGGATGGGGATTGTTTCTTTAAAGATACAATATTTTCTCAGAATGTAACTCTGACTTTCAGGAATCTTTATCCTCTCCTTATTTCACATCTGCTCTTCTGCTTAGTAGCAGCCTTTCCCATCTTGCTGCCTCTTACAGCTTCTGCTTTCCTCCTTTACAGTGTTTTCAAGGCCAAATTCTTTATTGAGATCTTCTTCGTTAGCATTCCCTGCTGGTATTTCCCTGGTGCGCGATGCTACAAGCTCTGCAGAGATGGGATTGACCTGCCCCAGAGGGGTCCAGACAGGATTTTCTGAACCACAAAGCTGGTTTTGCCTTCAGGTTTTTTCAGTAAAATAATAAAATTCCTTGCCTGTAAAACATTTTGAGGTTTAGCTGTTCTGAGAAATCAAGCTGCTTTTAAGCAACAGGTTTTATGGCGAGCTCTAGTGGCTGTTTTTACATAAAATCCCCTTTTTGAGAGCCAAGGAGAATCTCCATCCTCTACTGGACGCAGAGGGGAACACTGCTATCAAGGGTGAGGAGAAGGCTGAGGTGCTTAATGCCTTCTTTGCCTCGATCTTTAACCGTCAGTCCCATTATCCCCAGGACATTCAGCCCCTGAGCTGGAAGGTAGGGACAGAGAGCAGAACAACCCCCCATAATCCAGGAGTAAGCAGTTTACGCCCTGCCGAGCCGCCTGGACACACAGGTCTGCGGGGCCGGATGGGATCCACCCGAGAGCACTGCGGGAGCTGGCAGAGGAGCTCGCCAAGCCGCTCTCCATCATTTATCAGCAGCCCTGGGCAACAGGGGAGGCCCCAGACGACTGGAGGCTTGCCGACATGTCGCCCATCGACAAGAAGGGCCGCAGGATGTGGGGAACTACAGGCCTGTCGGCCTGACCTCGGTGCTGGGGAAGGTTATGGAGCGGTTCATCCTGAGTGAGCTCAGCGGCAAGCGCAAGACAAGGGGATCAGGCCCAGCCAGCACGGCTTCATGAGAGGCAGGTCCTGCCTGACCAGCCTGGTCTCCTCCTATGGCCAGGGGACCTGCCTAGGGGATGAGGGACAGGCCGTGGATGTTGTCTGCCTGGGCTTCAGCAAAGCCTTGGACACTGTCTCCCACAGCATCCTCCTGGAGAAGCTGGCAGCTCTCGGCTCACACAGGTGTGCTCTTGGCTGGGTACAAACTGGCTGGATGGCCGAGCCCAGGGAGTTGTGGTGAACGGAGCTAAATCCAGCTGGCGGCCGGTCACGAGTGGTGTTCCCCAGGGCTCAGCGTTGGGGCCGGTCTTCTTTAATATCTTTATCAACCATCTGGATGTGGGGATCGAGTGCGCCCTCAGTCAGTTTGCAGATGACACCAAACTGGGCGGGAGCGTCGATGTGCTCGAGGGCAGGAAGGCTCTGCAGAGGGATCTGGACAGGCTGGATCCGTGGGCCAAGGCCAACTGTGTGAGGTTTAACAAGGCCAAGTGCCGGGTCCTGCCCTTGGGTCACAACAACCCCAGGCAACGCTCCAGGCTTGGGGCAGAGCGGCTGGAAAGCTGCCCTCGGAGAAGGCCCTGGGGGTGCTGGCTGACAGTGGCTGGACACGAGCCAGCGTGTGCCCAGGTGG
>WEKW01027447.1:537206-556432 GCA_013389905.1 Sula dactylatra | reverse complement strand
GGGGGGGTTGGTCTCTTCTCCCAAGTAACCAGCGATAGGACGTGAGGAAATGGCTCAAGTTGTGTCAGGGGAGGTTACTGAATACTGCTGATATTGAACTTCCCATAGCAAAACTGTTCATGTCTCACTGAATCTGACAGTTCAGGTTTGAGCTAATGTTTTTAATTAAGTTAATAATTAAGTTTAGGTAATAAATTTTCAGTTAATTTAGCTGAAGGACCCTATGAAAATAACTTCTGTGTTTTCCCATAGCCACAAAGGAAAGAAATGTGGAGTAAAGCCAAAAATGTAAATACTTTTCAGCTTAGCTAAGAATAATTTCAGTACAGCAAGTGCAGAATTAAAATCTTTTTTTATATAAGAAAAGGTTTTTTATCACTACATGTAGATTATAATTGAGGGAAGCATGGATCAAACGGTTGCAGGGACGATACACACATTCTTTTTCCTGTTTTGGTAACCTCTCTTCCGATCAAACTATTCTTTGTTGGTTTTTTGGTTTTTTTTTCTATGCAAGCCCTGTGAGGAGTGAAAGGCTGCACTGGAGGGGACCAAAGGGGGATTCACCAAAAGGTGAAACAGAGCAATCCTGAGACCTGTGGGTGAGCAGGGGGGTCTGGAGCACACTGGGAGGAAAACAGAAAGCTCTGGGGCTTCCTGGTGAGACCAGCAGGTAAATGGGGTGGGGGGGCTCTGGTTTCACTGAAGGACTGAGGGCTCTGGGGAAGCACCAAAAGCTGAATGATGGACTGTACAGCACACCCAGGAGGAAGGGGAGTGGGCCCAAGGGGACAAAAGGGGATCCTGGGGAGACAAGACACCAAATAGAAGGATGTGAGGGGCACTAGAGGGCAAATGGGGCAGTCTGGAGCAGAGCAGAGGGCAAGTGGAGACAACTGAAGGCGTGTATGGGGGGGAATTTGTTCAGGGTGCACAAGCTTAGGTGCATCTCCATTCCCCTCTCCACCCTTCTCTGGCATGATGGACATCACATCCTGCACCTCTTTAAAAATGTTCAGCGTCGTACAATTCCTGGGGGTTCTGAAAAGAAATGGATCTAGCAGAACAGAAGAAACAGAACGAGCATCACTGCTAGCCCTAAAGCCGCACAGGGATGGGACTTGTCTTTAAGTTTTTTTAATATCACTTTCTTGCATCTTCTGCCATCGTGTGGCCAGTTGAAGAACTAACGATGACAAGCCAACAGAGATGCATTGGTTGACGGCTCCTCAACTTTATTCCACCTTTGCTGGGTAACACAGACTTATTTTCAAGTTCATGATTATTTGAAATATGTATTTTGTTCAGCTGACCACTGACCATTATAAATCATTTATTTGAAGACTTGATTTCTTAGTTTTGGAAAAAATGTCTTAAACACATACATTGGAGCACCAGTGTAGAAGGAAGGAAAAGGAAGCAGTTCATCATTTATTGGCTGAAAGAATTGGAAAAGCTTGATTACAAAAACTAATCCGATATCGTTACAGCAAACAGAACCTGTTCCGTCACACAGCACAACAAACGTCCCTATCAGACAGGCGGCAACTGGCAAAAAGTCCTGTTCCTTCACATGAAGTTTTGATGCTCACAAGCTGCTTAGGAAGAATTTAGCCCTCTTGGGAAGCGGGGAGAGGTGAAGCACAAGAGTTAATCAAAGCTCTCTCCACTCCACATTTTGTTGTTGGGGTGGCTAAATTAATCTGAATAATACCTGTGAGGAAATGTGCTTCATCTACATTCACAGTGAATGATTTTCCCCAAAACAGATTATGCAATCACCTTGAGGAGTGCGTTGGCTTGGAGCTGGCTCGTAAGAGGAGGTTGGTGTCTGAAGACCACAGCCGCCGCAGTGGAGGCAGAGCTACAGTCACCCCGCTCCTTGCCACAAAGGCACCTATGTCATGACAACCTGTCATCAATACGCTTTGGTAGGTTCTCCCTTGTGCTAGCCAGAGTCCTGCACACTCCAGCTCAGGGTAGCGGCAGATTTTCAGCTTGCAGCTGATAAAGATGGAGGTCCCCTGAGCAGTGGAAGGTAAAGCTGAACTCATTGACTAAGGGAAGGTTTCCACATTACCGTCGTATCCTGGGGGAACAGGGAGGCAAAAAGAGCTCAGGAACCCTCGCTACCCTCAAATAATTTGAAAGAGGGCTCCACCGCTCAAGGGTTTGAAATACTGATCAGGGTCCTTTGTGCCCTCCCTTGTCAACTAACACAGAGATTGGTGTTTTGTCGCCACCTCCTCCCCCATGCTCCAGGCCACGGCTTCACCCAGAAGCACAGGGTGAAACCAACCCCGGAGCACGTGAGCTGGGCTGCTTGAGAGACAGCATACGTAACTGCTGCAGTTTGCTATTTCAAAATGATTAACGAAGATTTGTAAAACTTCGCATCCAAGTGGTGCTGCCGTAACTGGCACCGAGGGAGAACCTATGAACACAATGTGTGACACAGAAAGTAACGGAATATATGCTGCAGGCTGCTCAGGGAATTCACCGGCTCAGCCTAGAGGAACATTCAAGTTCCTGCCTGCATCCAGGGCTGCTGTTCGCAGGCCCTGGGCGACGTACCTGACAGAAGCCAGCTCACTTCACCTGCCACCATTGCTCACATTTCACTTTCTCACATATCTTCTGATCAACAACTTTCTGCCAAGCCTTCACTCAGAAACCCCTTTCAGCTCCTGATGACTGCAGCAGTGGCTCACAGCAGATGGGAGATACCGTGAAAGACAGCATCAGGTAGCTCAGTCCACACAAAGAGAAGCTTTCAGGAGTGTCTCAGAACGCTAGGATCTATATATTCAGTATTTAGATTAAACAAGGGCAACATGTTTAGTACATATGCACCTGCACTGCACTTGTACCTGGGAAACAAGAGCATCCTGCTTGCACAGAAAAGCCAGAAGTGAAAGGGACCAGCCCTGTTTTAAGGTCTAGTCAGAGCAGAGTGAACTCCCCCAAAGATATGGAAGAATGAAAAATAAAAAAAAAATCCCCTCTTGGTTCTAGAATTCCAATGTTTCTAGTAATGATAGGATTTGCCTTTGTTCCTTGAACTGTGGCACTTCAGTGAGCCAGACTCCACTTTATCCTCCCAGCTATCAGGAGCTGAAAGGCACCTCTGTGTTCATCACCTCCATATGCAGGAGAATCTAGTGAGAAAAAAAAAATCCAAAACCAAAACCACCAAACCCAAACGGTCAGCCTCATCCAGCAGCCAGTGTAATGATGACCTAACACAAATCTCTTCTTCAGAAAAGATGAAAGAACAGGCACAGTAGGGAATTTGTCAGCAAATACTGTTGCTGCTGAGCCTTTGCTCTTGATACAGGCACAGTGCAACAGGCAGAAAGAACATAAGCACTACGTTACTGGAAGTCAAGGAAACGTGAGAAATACCTCCCTCATCTAATGCAGTCATCTCTCCTTCCCAACATGCAGATCTTGCTACTTCCCCCTTTTCCTTCTAACCTAAACCCTTTCAGAAATACCCTAACTATACCAAGTTCTCCTTCCAGGCCACCTCTCAAGCAGCATGGCTTGTATCAGTGACTGTTATTGGGGTACGTAGTGTGTTTAAGAAAGAAGTCACTGGAATATGCCAACAGCCCTCAGTTTGAGTAGTGGCATTTTTTTCATCAAGTAGGGACCGTAGGTGTTCATTTTCTCTAGACAAGGTGAAGTCCAGCCTGGGGTGAGAGAAGACCCCAGAGATTTCCATTCTGCTCTGCTAAAAAAAAAAAATTAGAACTGCCAGCTTACAAAAAGACTGAACAACAGGGAAAAACACAAAGATTTCAAATCCTGAAGGCACTTGATTAGAGGAACACTTCACATCAATAGGTGCTGGGAGCACTTTCCGTGGTGTGATTAACCCTCACTCAGCAGAGCCGAGACAGACTGACTGGAAAGACCAGGCTGGAGGCACAGACAGCAAGAGCTGACCATGCTCAAAGGCAGAATACGGTCCCATAAAGCTCCCACAGCCTTTGGCTTCCACCTGCTCCCTCTCGTGAGTGGGCACTGAGAACTGCTTGGAGAGGGTGGAAGTGTCTGAGGTATGTGCAACATCTTCATCGTGGTGACGCACCAGCACGGTGGTGCTGGAGGTCTGGCTGACTCTCCGTGGAGGGTGGTCCGGGCTAAGCTTGGAGTCCCAGTAAGCGCGCGGTGTTCAGCACATCATCTCTCGTCAGGTAGCAGCCACAGAGCTGGCGGTACCCTGTGAACGCTTCCCGGCCGTGCAGGACGCGCCAGTTATCTACAAACAGTGCCTGCAGGCAAAGAGAAAAGGCTGTCAGAAGAAGGGCAACCACCGCAGCCAGGGCCAGGACTCTCTTACAGGACAGGTCCTGGAGCTGGAGATCCCTAGAGACTGGAAGAACAAGTAAGGGTATGCCCTGGTGGGCATGACCATTCCTGTTCACCCACTGTCAGACAGCACGTGCGACTATAGCCAGTTGTTTCATGTGTCTAGCACAGCTGTTTTACCTGAAGCCAGCAGTTCTGCTCTGCTGCTAACCACAAGTTAAAACATGACAGCTAGCAAAGCACAGAAATACATTCTGGGCTGTTTCTTTGCTCTTCTATTGGAGAGGTTGCACAACAGTTCACCAGCAACAGAAACTGGCCATCTTCAGCCTCTAGAGCGTCACTTCCCCTCCAGGCCTCCTTGGGAACACAGAGGTGTAGGGGGTCCAATATGATCATCTTCCCTGCTGGACTGTTTAATTTTTGGGGCCCTAGGCTCAGGCTGCACCTAGACCTTGGAGGAATAAACCCCCTTCAAGCAGGCACAGCTGAAGGAAGAAGCTGTGTACCATAATACCTTCAAGTCTACAACTGTGGCTTTAGCTCTTCAAGCTCCTCCAAAGCTGCACCCAGCATCAGCCTTTCAAACACAGGGCAGAGCTTCTTCCTTTCCATGACAAGGTATGCCAAGGCACCCGAGCTATTTCTGGGACAGTGAAGATAGCCGAGGTCTCCTGTGATTCGCTGGCAATGTTAGGCTTCAAATCTAACCTCAGAACAGAAGTAAGTCCAGATTCCCACACCTTCATATTTCCATCAAAATAAAAATTTCTTCTGGAAGAAGTTAGAGGCTGGACATCAAGTGTTCCCAGCCTCTCTGCCTCTGAGGGTCCTCGTTTCAGTGCTGGAAAGATCCTTCTCCTCTCCCCCAGCTGGGACTAACTTTCCTCTGAGGCAGAGTTTGAATTAAACATTTCTGCCTTATCTGGAAGCTTGTATTTTTTTAGGACAGTAGGAAACACACAGACAACAGATGCCAGTTCTGTAATACAGGGCACCTTAAAACAGTTGTAAAGAGGAAAACTGCAGCACACGGAGCTTGTCTGAAGCATTTACCTTTGCCACAACAAGCCTGCACATCCAAAGGAGCACCCTGCCACGCTGCCTCCCTCGCTGTACCAAACACACAAGAGCCTCCCAACTCCAAGTCCTACCTTGCCCGGTTTCAGTTTGACCCACAGTTCATTTTCTGGTCTCCTGAGCTCTGTGGTGAGTGTGCGGTGAGCAGCGTACCAGCGATGCACAACATTGTAAGGCACAGTGTTGATGACAGCACGATCATAGTTATTGTATCTAGAAGTAAAGAAGAGATAAGAGACTGCCCACACGGCTCCACGAGCACTGCCAGGTACTTCTAAAGGGAACCTCAGGAGCCTGTAGGATTAGTCAGTACTTAAGGGAGGCTACAGAGATAACTAGGGAGGTTATGCTGCAAGTACAGGACTTTCAGGAGAATACACAACCCTGGGAGCAAGGAGGAGTTTCCTGTCAAGCATAAAACTGTTCGTGCTGGTTCTCCATGGAAGGATGTGCCACAACAACAGGCAAGACTGAGGGCTGTGCAGAATAAAAGCGCAAAGCAGTGCTGTACAGCCTCCTCCACTAAGCCAAGCCAGAGTTTCCGAAAACAGCCCAAATTTCCTTTGGAAGGGGACGAGTCTGGGCCCTCTCTGTTCTCTGTATGCCAGGCTAGTTTCTAGAGGCTCTTTCAGAGAAGGGCTGAATTCTACTACCTCTCAAATGAAGCAAGATGAAGGCACGGAGCTGAAGGGAGGATGTCAGGAGTGAAAAATCAAAGCTCAGTGCTGACACTCATCTTTGTATTGGTGGTTCTGACACCTCCCCTTAAGCAGCTATGCACAGCCCAAGAAGAAATGCAGGGTGTTTCTGTGGTTTCACACCTGCCCCTCAAACATAGGTTGGTTTTTAGTTCACAATATCTCCTGGAAAACCACTACGGTCTGCCACAATCCCATAAGCAAGAGGCCTCACATTGATGTTACCTGATCAGATAAAGCTCGTTGTTCCAGGGATAGACGTTGAGGACCGGCCCAACTCCAATCATGTGGTTGTGACAGTCTCCCACGTTCTCGACATACTCGTGCTTCAACGGCACCTTGCTGAGCAGCTCGAATTGTTCAGGGGCTTGCCGGAGAACCTGCTCTGCTGCGTAGAAACCATCCACCAGCAGCGTCCGCCCGCCTGTGCCCTCGTGCTTCAGGCAGTGAAACACTTGGATGCTGCGTGGGTGAGAGAATCCAGAGCACAAGAGAAAAGACCTTGGCTACCTGTCCTGCGGAGAGAAGGCTGTCCCCACAGACCCAGACAGATGTAGAAGGATGCACCACCCTTCTCCGATGGTTGCAACATACTTATTTGTAATACAATTGATTTTGCTAAGACCTGCCAGGGAGTGAAGACAGACCAGCAAGAAATGGCTGTACCTGCCATTTCTTCAGGCCCAGTGTCACACATTTCATTTTCCAAGGAGAGTGCCAATGCTAATGCTGCCTCCCAAATCAAGTGACACGAGCCTGGGAGGCTTCAAGTGGTGTAGGATCAGGCCTGTGTCACTCCAAGTCCATCCAGGCAGTAGGACGCAGAGCTTCCAAAGCATAAAACTAACTTCCCCAGAACAAGAGGAGAGTTAAAGAAATGCTGGTTGTACTGCTGAGCTCTCCAGGAACTACAAGGGGAGTTCCTCCCAAAGGCACGTACACATCACGGTCTCCCACAGGCAGTCAGGAGAAACCCTTCATGGCCAAGCATTAAAGAGCCTTTGGAAAGCCCAGAGCAGAGGAGTCCCCAGTGAGAAGCCTACCTACAGGGGGACATCCCCTCCCCAGTGAGAAGCCATCCAACTCAGCTTTTGCCCTTCTATTACTTCTCCGAAGCTTCTCTTTCCCTTCATCCAAGCAAGGCAGGCATTGTACTGTTAGGAACAAACACCCAGGAGCTGCCTTGAGCCACCTACTCCCAATTTTCACAGTGTACCAACTTCAGTGGTCAGAAAATTAACTGTGACCTTCTGGGAAAGCCTTTATCTTCTGATCTCCCTTTGGGACCTCCTAACTCAGTCCTACAGCAAGCGATGTGGCAGGACCTCCCAGCTCCACCCTCAGCAGCACCTTTTCACCTGGGCGCTCTAACCACCCTTACATCCACAACAGTTTCAGGATAATTTTTACAAAGTCAGTCCACAAGCACTGGAGCAAAGGACACTCTGTGCCTCAAAGGCAACAACCTCCTCCCGCAGCTCGGGGCGCTGAGAAAGCCTCTTCTGAAGGCAGGCTCTTTGGTACCTGACGAGTGAGATAAGGTTGCAGTCTTTCCCATAGCTTGGGGAGCTTCTATCCTCTACCCTTTACAATAATTTAACTTGAGACTTGTCAGATTTGCCTGATTTCAGCCAAAGCAGCAGGGGAAAGCAGACATTCAAATTAACATATCTTTCTTGAAAAACACCTCATTTCCTTTAGAAGCAGGTCAAAGGCTGTTTCAAGTGTTTCAGAAGCAAGTCTGAAACAGTCTGGGAAGAAGGGATTTCTGGCAGAGATGGGGGCTCAGGAAAGCCAGAAATTCATGTTCTTCCTGCACAACTATGGTTTTGCTGAATTGCAAGCATTAACAGTTAGCCTGACTAATTCAGCCCGTGCTGTCATTGCTTGATATACGTCACTTGGCTGCAGATGAGAGTACATCTACCTGAAGGGAACACTTCCAAGTGGAGAAGAAAGGTATAAACATAGCTAAGGAGCACTACAGTTCTGGCACAGAGCAGTTTAATCAAGGCTTTTTTGTAGGCTGAAGTTCTGATTAATAATTACTTTTTTTATTTGATTTTGGGGAAGATTTTGTGAGCTCCTAAAAGAAGTCAACCAAGCAGGTAACACTGTGCAGGTCACAAAAGCACATGGGTTCTGCAGTCAGCTGTTCACTGAGAACAGGGAAGCCAACTAGATCTGGCCTGAAGCGTGTGGCAGGACCTACACTTTATGCATATACTTCTGGCTCAACAGAGCGCAGTAAAATCCTCTTACTTTGATCCTGACACTGAGCTGCTTCAGAACGAACACTACCACCCAAACGCTTCCTGCCTGGTTGTGCACGGACAACAGCGCTCAGGGTGACGCCTGGGCAACGCCACCCTTCCTCATTTGAAGGGCTGCTCCGAAACCCACACGCAGCCAACAGATCTCACCCCTTAGTCCTCCTCTGCTTTTACAGCTCTGTGCCACAGACCCTTCCCATTAAGATGTTTAGCAACTGCCTCGCTTGGGAAGAGCTAATCTTTTTGTAGCCCTAGTTCCATAAGGGATCACAGTACCTCCACCGGTTCTCCCCCAGGCCATTTCCTGACGATTCCCCTCTTTGCCGAGATGAAAGCAGACAAAAAAAATATTAAGCTAGAAATTAAGCCTAAGTGTCTTACACTTCGTTGTGAACCATGATCAGGGCTGCTGCCTTTCTTTCTCCAGCTGTGTACAAAACTCACAGCCCAGAGGCTATATCAGAAAAACAGTTTGCAAACTAGTGTTTGGGAAACGATGCTGTAGCTACAAACTGCTTTTAAAAGCACAGACAGGTGTGAACTTCGAAGGGCCAGGGAGGCCTGGTTTCTGACTACCTACAGGGCTGCACCACTGCCAAAATGCAAACCCCAACCTGTCCGAACTGAAGCAGAGCAACTGCACAGAGCATACGTGAGCACAGCACGTACATCAGTTACCACTCACAGCTTGGGAGGGCAGAGGCAGTTACTGCAGCCTGTGCCAAGGTGAGCTGTTCTCCCTCCTTCCCCACAGGCTACTGCTAGCCCAGCGAGCGCAGCCAGCAAAACACAGGGAGCTCAGGTGTGTGAGGAGGGCTTGCCCCAGGCCAGCAGGATTAAGTCAAAGCAAACTTTTGCAGCAACTTTGTATAACAGCTGATAAGGAGCACTTGTTGCCAGAGGAGCTGAGCCTTGCCAGATGTACCCAAAAGGCAAATCAAATCAACTGCTCCTTTCTGTGAGGTTGAATGCTGTGTGTCACTTCTGAGACTGAGGAGGGTGATTGCAGAAGAGATTGTCAGATAAGCTTCAGGGTAGCACGGAACCGATTACAGCACTGAGCCTTCGATTACAGCACTGAGCCTTCGTTCTGGCCACAAAGAGTACTTCAACCAGAGCAATACCAAGCACCAGCCAGCCATCTAACAGCCAAGCCCTTCATTGCCTGCATTCTGAAAGACCTAGAAGTTTCAAGCATAGGAAAAATTGATCTGCAGACTACTCCACTCCACAGGGATCAGATGGGACCCAGAATTGCTGTGTGACTAGAAGTATATCCATCAGCAGCACTGGAGACAATGAAGCCCATGCTGCCAGAAACGGCATCACTGTGAATCAGTCACTCCTGCCTTCTGCACTGTGGGTCTGTGAACCAGCAAAAGCACCTACCCGCAGGGCTCCTGGAAGTAGGTTGTGTCAGTGTGACGATCCAGAGCCAGCTTGGTGTAGGCGGTGTCTCCCCGAGAGAAGTCGGAGGTGAAGTACCACATTCTACCGTAAATGGTCTCCCTGCAAAAGAGGCGGGCAGTCATCATGAGGCACTGCGGGGATCTGCTTTCCCGCCACGCTGATCTTCTGTTGCATTTGAGGTTACACCCCTCCATCCTATGTACAGAGTAAATTGAAGCGGAACAACTTAAAATTCACGTTATCAGGAGATGGTGCTTCTAATGCCTCCTCTAATATTCAGTTTCTCTCTTTCCTCCCCAAAAGACTGACGGCAATGAGTCTTGCTTCCCCTCCACAAATACAGATCATCTTTCCACACCAAACATCAGCCCCAGTCAAATCAAGGAAGCCACTGAGTGACACGAGGAGTTGCCAGAGTGCAGCTAGCCCTTGCTTGTACCCACTGCAGGGTTACCTAATAATCCTGTTTCTTGTCCTTAGGATCCTGTGTTTTCACCCACCTCCCCCCTACAACATGCACGGAAGGGAACAGACAGAAGGCAAGGACAAACAGTACTCAGGGGCTACAGGGTGAGGGTACCCAGAGACAAAAGTTGGCTGTATGTTCCTTGGAGCCCCTCATTTCTATTTGAAGTGACTATTCATTAAAAGAAATTCCTCCTCTTCCAATGGCCCAAGGCAAGTTAAACTGTTTCTGCAGCTTAGATAAAACTTGAAACTCAAACCCTGGCTTGCTGTGCTCTTGTTGTGTTTTAAACAAACACAGAAGAAACATTTCTCAATATTTTTCTTCAGTGAGAGCTACAAATTGGTTTTGATATCCCTGGCTCCCAGGGCCAGGGCTGCCCTCCTAACCTTTCAAGTCATAACAGGAAATGTCTCTCCTTGCAAAGCTCTAGTCTTCCCAGACAGGCTACTTCCTTCAGTCACTCCTCTCTGTCCACAGTCCCACTATCACAAAAGTCATCGTATGCTCCCTAGGCAGCTCCATAACCTAGTGACTCCAGGCTCTCCCCTAAAGAGAGGTCAGATCCCACAGCACAATATTCCATCTCAGTCCTAGTGGACTGGTCAGAGACCGTAGAAGACCCAGACCTTTTGTTTACCAGCCAGGCCACACTGCACAGTATATAGGGATAAGAGGGCAGCACCTTTCCCAAGAGAAAGAAAATAGTCTACCCTTCACAGCTCCTCTACAAAGCTGTCAGCAGCCTTCCCAGGGCAGCCCTAGTTACCTGATTAAGCTGATCCTTTCCGCTAAGGTTTGTGTGTCCTCTTTGGTGGGAGTGACATTCTCTACAAAAGCAATCCCATATAACAAGAAGTTTTGCAGGAACTCCTTCAGCCCCTCGTCTGTCTCCAGGAAACTCCGGCAGTCGACGGATGGGACCTGGGCTTGGCGGTAGATTTCTGCGTTCCAGAGAATCCGCGGGTGCATGACCTGCTGCTTCTGCCCCTCGTAGCTGTTCTTCACCAGCCACTCCAGCCCATACCGCGTCACATGCCCGTCCGGCCCTTCGACAAGGGAGAAGAGTCACCGCAATCGCACTGGAAAGCCTGAGATTGTGGACCACCAGTCCAGAACAGCCCTCGCCCTTTTAATCTTGTCTGGTGACAGGCTCTCTTGCACCCTGATGCCACCCAAAATATTATCTGGTTAAGGCCGCGAGTCCTAAAAAGCATCGTCATTGCTGCAGCAACTCCAAATTCAGAGCTAAGTGTTTCAGCTTCAGTGGTTTTGTTTTCTATTGACAGAACTCCAAGGAGAAGTAAAGCACTGAAGACAAGCCCATAAATAAAGGTAAGCTACCACAAAAGGAAGAAAGCAGCTGGGAAACTGAAGAGAAAGGACAGGAAATGCAAATTCTGATCAGGGATATCAGCTCAAATAGGACAGGGTAAGGAAAAGAAAACCAACCATTTCTTGACCAGTGTGTTCACTACCTGCATCGCTGCTGTGTTCACACAAACCAGTAATACCCAGACACTGAAGACATACACATTTCTACCAAAAAAGGGCTGGACGGGAGAGGGAGGAAAGACAGACACAAACTTAAGACCGAGGCGTGTTTACAGTAACAGCGCTGCTCAGAAAAGCAGTGTTTAAAACGTGCTTTCAGCTAAACCTCTTCTCACAACAGCTACTGATTTAGAGAGAAGGCTGCCCTCTCCCAGCAAACCTAAGGATGGGATCCATCAACAAGGCTCCCTCCCGAGCCAGGCCGGTGGTCCCTAAGACACGCAGGGTACAGTCACTTTGCCACTTACACGTGAGGAAGAGCGTGGTCTCATCCACTCGGACAGCCTTGGGTTTGATTCCCAGGTCCACGCTAGCCGTGTCCAAGCTGCGCTGATTCGTCTTGGCATTGTAGCAGGAAGCCGAGCGGCAGTGGTCCCGCAGCCAGACAAAATCGAATCGCATCAGCGTGTTCGCGTACCTGAGCTCTGCAAAGAAGGACAGGCTCAGAAGATGCATTGGTGTGAACAGTGAGAAGAAACAAAGCCAAGAGCCCGCAAGTTATGATCCCACTTATAGGGGATGCAGAGGCTGTTAGACTTAGCCCCTCTTTACATAAATTAAGCTAGCTTGTTGCACGATGAAGACAGGCAGAATATCTTCACAGAAGGCCTGGCTGTCAGTGATCTTGCCGTGGTTTCCCTTCTTACCGAGTCTACAGGCAATCTCACACTGCAGCAGGAAGCAGCAGCATGGCTAACAAACCGTGCTGGTCACATACTTACACCTGCCACCACTCTTCAACGAGCAGTAAGTTCAGAGCTGTGCAGCAGCTGCTATACATAACAATGTCCCCTCTCCACATAGCTGTAGACCCCAGCACAGGAATACAGGTAAGAGTCAACCAAATAATCACACCAACAGCCAAACTACACAAACATTACAGACGACATCAAGACCTTGCTGCAAAGCTTTGGTATCCATTTAGCATCACAATAAAGCCTCTCCTCCTTGTTCCACCCTGGGACAGCTTAGGAACACTTGAAGCCCTTTGGAAGGGGTTCAGAGCCAGCAGAGGCAACAGGATAGCCTTTCCTGCTCTAGTCCCGCTCAGCTTTGAAATCCAAGTATCTGAGGTCACGCCCTACAGTGGGAATACAACAGCATCCTTTCTTGGTGCCACTGTGTTGGCTAAAGCATCGAGCAACTCCCTTTGCTTACAAGTGACTTAGAGTGCGAACATCTAACTAGCCTCATTAGACACCACCCAGGCAGACAGATACCGGAGCGAACCAAACAGGCCATGGGGAAACACGTGCCTCGGTTGCCAAGTCACCTCCAAAACCAAAAGGACAAAAAGTCAGCATTAGACAGCATTTATAACTGGCTTGCTGCGTTACTTCACTTTAAGACACGCTCTCCTTGCTTTTTCTTTTAGCAGTCTCACAGTGAAGTATGATTTGCATCAAAAAGGCTTTTATGCTCCCCTGCTGCTGCTGCTGCCATCCAGCCACCCCAAGTCAGGCTGCTTGCAGACCTGCCTAAACAACTGTGTTTCACACATCGGTGTTTTAAGGAAAGCCTGCTCAAGTGGGGGCAAGAGAGCAGGGCACACATCAAACCAGCACCCCACCTGCCAGTCAGAGCCCCGAGCATTACCTATCAAATAAGTGACTGACAGGGCACAGCTCAGATGCAGTTATTGTTCAGGAATCCCTTCATTTGATTTCTGATTTAGCAGTGCCTTGTTTATCATCAAAGTCTTGCCATAAGCAGACAAACCTGCTCCATCCTGCCTTTGGGAATTCCCAAAGGGAGTATGAAACACAGACTTCTGCATGCATCCCTCTAACGCAGGCCATTTCAGAGGAAAATAAATCACTCCCAGGGAACAAGGGCAGGAAAATCTCCCTCCTCTCCCCAGACAGACTCAAAAGCAGGTACACATGCACCCAACACACCTACCTAGATGGTCACCGTGTAACTGCCAGGCACACTTGAGGGACTCTGGGGCCGTGTGGTGCCAGCGAGCCGCAGCAGCGAGGACGGTCCTTCTGTCATGGGGCAGCCACGGCGAGCGACGTCTAGTGCTTCCACTCAGCTGGCACGGCACCTTGAACAGGCACGCCAGCCTTCTGCACCACATCCTGAGCAGCCAGGAGAGAGGGAGGGGAAAGAACAAGGTGACTCAGCTGTGCTACCGCATCGCGTCCTGGGCTCGATCTCTGCACTCTTATGCCAGGCACCGCCAGCGCTTCTGGGAAAGCTGGTATTGTCCTGCACGATTTGTAGTTTACTGACAGAGGAGGCGAGTGAGAACTAGTCTGTTGAGGAGGAAGACAAGACGTGGGCACAATGACTGGCAGCCTGGCCAGAGGAGAGAGTCACCTAACTCCCAGGCACCATTTGACAGGAAAAATAACTGAACACCGAGTTTGGAGAGTCTCATATTAAACACCTTCACTGCCAAGGCCGGGTACCAGCGGCGCTTTTGCATCCTCCTAGTGACAATGCAATCAGGCACGCTGCCAAGCTTTTTCCAGTGCCTAGACTCCAGGCTTACTGTTAACACCACACAGACTACACAGCAACCTCCCCGAAACCGGGTGCTTTACCCTTGTTTAGACCAGCTGCAGCAGTTGCTTTTGCAGACATCACTAATACCCTGGAGGAAGACCACGAAGTTGCATGTCAAAACTGGCTGCCCTCAAAAACTGCACGTAATGGAAGCAACAGGCAATTAACTGTTAGGGTGTTAATTGATTTTTTAAACAAACAAGCTAATCTGATCCACGCACATCAGCCGGAAACAGAAGGAGAAGAGACGAGGGTGTCTTGCTTATTTTGTGACCACCATAAACCATGGCAGAAAATACTCCTGAGAAGAAACAAATGAGATCCTAGGATTTATCAAGCAAGGCAATTCCAGAAGAGGCAGCTGTGTGTTCAATGCCCTTGTGCAAATCACTGGCAAAGCCTCATCTGCTGCGGGTCTTGTCTCCTCTCTGGCCTTCCCAGTTTGAATTCACCATTCCTGGACAGAACTACAGGGATCAGGGAAGCAGAGAAAAGTGACCTTTGTCAAAGAAGCAAGAACTAGAGGAATCCAGTAATTAGGTCAGTTCTAGAAAAAGTATGCAAAACAATGAGGAGGAAGAAAATCCCTACTTCCTCTGAAGGACACAGCTGGCATGGAAGAAACACCAGCCATGGTTAACCTTGGGCTAGAGATTAGAAGGCAATTTCTCAGAGGGAGATTTGTAACAACTCTTCAATACAAAGAGCGAGGGCACAAACCTTACAAGTTTTAAGATATGAAGCCATGGTCTAAACGCCCTGTCATGTTTATTAAGTTCTGGAGGTCAGGTCTAAGCTCAGCACGATTTTAATGGTGCTTTGGTCTGAAGCACATAGAAACACGGTATCGCTGGATAAGACGCAGACTTGGAAAGCATTTCTTATCCTAGACTTCCAATTTTACTTCATTTTCTTATCTGAAAAGTACAGGCGCTGGTGCTTTGGCTGTCCAACCTGCTCCTCCACTTCAGAGTTGTGAGATCTCAAAAGCTGGTAATAACAATAAAATCAGAGGTGCCATATTTCTAGACAGCAACTTGCTAAGTAGGAAAAAATAAAATACAGCCAGCCAGCTCTAGGGAAAAAAAATCAACCAACCCAAAAAGCAGAAACATTTCCATAAAGAGAACGTGGTTTGAGATTAAGATACACACTTTTCAGCCATCGAGTTTTGCAAGGCTCTCTTGGCCCCAGCCTGTGTGCAAGTCACTGACAACTTTAGCACTGCAGAAAGATTTCAACTCGGAAGTTTCCGACTTCTGCAGCTGCTAAAATGCAATATTCACTCCTCGGCAGGCTGCAGGGAGTCAGGCTGTCCCACAAAGCGGCTGGTTTCAGATCAAAAGCTGATGTTTCACTCCACATAGCGGGAGTGGAGGAATGGGGAGCTCCTTGCTTGCTGCCTGACACCTGCAGTAACCAAGATCTCTGCTAACTGACCTTGCCCTTCAAATGCTGCTGCGAAGCCCCTGAAGCTCTTCATAGATGCCAACTGAGCTGCAACATCCTGGCAGCCTCCAGCATTCTCACTACAGAGAAACTGGGGCACGGGACAACTTACACAGCCTGAACCAGAGTTACCAGGCTTCCAAAAACACGCAAGAACACTCAATTTTCCCTTTAGTGGTCTCCAGCCAGAATATCAGTGTCTGCAGAAACGCCAGTGCTAAGTTCTGGGGGAATACTTTCCAACCCACCCCAGCTTTGAAAATTTAGTACAGGAAAAAGAATTAGCCAAATCTGATACGCAAACTTAATAACTAAGTGAAGAAAATCTGCAGCTATAGAAAACCAGGAGCTGACTGTGATGGTTATTGGCTTTACAAAGCTTAAATGAATGATCTGGCTTCCCGAACCAAGCATGACAACTCACAAAGCTTAAGGCTATTCTTCGAGAAAGACACACAGGAGGGAAGACTCTGTCCAGTTTGGCTTTTGGATATCGAGGACATCCACTAACCCAACAGAGGGGGGAAAAAAGAAGCAAGCTTGTTTGCACACACCTGATATCTCCTCACACAGGACCAAAAACTGATAGCAAAAGCTCATCTACAAATCCATTTAGAAAGTGGCCTCTGCCTGGGGCAGCTCCAGCCATAGTTATCTCTTTCTGCACATGTTCCTTTTATCTCGTCCTCTTCCAATATCAAAACTTACCAGAAAATAAACACAGGTAATGGTAAGTGACCCAGATATTTAATCTAATCAGTGAGAACTCTTGCTTTGCTGCTGTTCTTGCTGGAAGCAGACACCACAAACAGCTCACAGAGAAGCCTTAAATTAAATTTTTCTAAGAGCTACTAAGTCTAAAAGGAGCTGAAAACAAAACAAAACAAAACAATCTGTGTGATTAGAGAGGGTTTACATTTTGCCTTTGTGTTTGTTTAATCAGCTCTAACAGCTCTCTCCGGGCCGGAGTTAGTTCTATGGGCAGCAAACTCTGTCCCCCAGCCCCCCTGTTTACCTCACCTTTACGCTTCTCATCTTTACGTTGTCCAGGCCACACACAGCTCACCTGGGCAGCAGTGAAATGCAGCAGCTGAGAGATTTCAAGACAGAATTGCCCTTGAAATTCAAAAAGAAAGGGCAGGAAGAAGATGACATCAAACCACGCTGCACGTAAACGCAGGAGGACTTTGAGAAGGGGCAGACGTTCCGTTACCAGGGAACAAGCAAGACAGAATCCTGTGCAGACATTACATGTGAATACCTTCCGAGTGTCTCATCCTATCCAAGAGCCCACCACATGGTAGATGAAAAACAGGAGCGTGCACACGAGAAGTGACAGGGTGAACGGGAGGAGGAGAGCCGTGGGTGCTGGAGGGAGAGGCAGAAAACTCAAATATGTTGCGAGTTGAGGAATTACCATAAGTCTTTTAAGAGAAAAGAGAAGAGACGTGCTGTGAAAGGAGGAGGAAGGAAGAGTGGGCCTCCTGAGGGTCAGGTCTGTCCAGGAGACTTCCCGCCTGGCCCTTCAGCAGTTTGCCTCACTGCTGACACAAGAAGCATCTGAAGTAACCAACGCTGGTTTTTAAGCTCTTAGATAAAAAGCCACAACTCCTATTTTGAGCAAAGAAAAATACAGAGCTGGAAAAATCAGTAACCAAAGAGTTTCAGCAATGAAAACATATATGGAAGGAGAAACCACACAAATCTGTGGTCTTCGGCCAGCTTTCGGCCAAAGCCTTCCAGGAACAGGGTGACACCGGCCTGCTGGCATTAGGGAAGCTGCTCCGATGCTCTAACTGCTGGTGCTGCGAACAGACCTGTTCCGTCACGCGGTGGCATCATGAACAAGCTCATTTGGCATCTGAAAAAAAATTATCTTTTTTTCGTTAAGCGTTCCCAAACATCAAGTTGCTCGCCCTCTTGCATCCTTTGTCATTGCTAGAAGCTTCTGGCTAAAGGAAAGGTTTCTGATCCATAAGGAACAGGACATTTTCAGTAGCACAAGAGGCCTTACTCTTCAAAAAGAGAGAGAAGGAGAAAATAAATTGTTTTTTGAGGCAGCCTGAGAAAGACTGTGCCCGCAGATCTCAGACAGGGCTCGTACTCTGCTGGGTTCTTGGTTACATGTATTTAATCTGACATTTCCATCAGCTTTGGAAAACGCACCCAAACTCCACACCATGCCACTGCTTGAGTGAGCGTAACTTTTATAAAGCGAACACGGGTAAGAGCAGAAGTGCTGCAAAGGCTGAGGCAGAGCCGCTGCCTTGCGAGGTCTGTGCCAGAGCCAGATGAGTGAAGTGCCCTGGTGCCCCGGTGACGGGTCCCCTGGGCCGGCGGGCACCTCCGGCACAGACACTCAGCTGCCAGCAGAGTTAAAGGTTTAACAGCCCGAGCTGACCTAGCTCACCTATTAATTACAAAAGAAACAGAAGGCAGGTTGGCCGTCCCCTGCTGAGAAAGGCTCCTGCCCACCACCCCCCTGCTGCAGACCGCTCCAGACCACTCCGCTGCAGCAGACAGCTATATTAGATCTCAGCTGTCAGGAATCAGATTCCCCTTCCAGCCCTTCCCAGCAAGGGATTTCAATTAAATTAAGGCGCTAATAAAGACATCCCAGACACTGCCAGCTTCACAGCTACTTCATTTCACTAGAAGGTAATTATCTGCTCACCCCACATTTAACACGACTCCAGACCCCCCCTTCCCATAACCTCGTTGCAGTCTCCTCTTTGGAGTTTCTTCATCTGTCTCAAGCAAAGCCTTTTCAGGCTCCAGAGCTTAACAGAAACAAGCTCTAATTCCTTTTTTTTCCAGCAAAGCAGCCAGCCCTCATACTATATCCCCCGCAGGGATACTTATTGCGGTAAACCCCTATTATTAAATCACTTTATTCACCCGCGCCAGGTCCTGCCCTAGCAGAGAGGGGCCAGGCAGCTCTCCTGGGCAGGGAGGGGTTGCCTTTTACCACGGAAGGAGAGAAAACAGCCCTGCCCACGAGCTGCCCTCGGCTTTTGCTCGCAGACTAATGGGATGCGATGCCTCAATCCCCATCCGAACTCCGGGTCAGCCAATGTTACCTGGAACCGTGCGAGCACGGGGCTGAGCCGGGGGGAAAGACGGAGCGAGGCTTCAGACGGGCTCAGGGCGTTGAAGGACCTGCGAAGGGGTCTCTGCTGGCGGTCACGGCTCTTCCCGGCTCCCTCGTCCTGGGCCCTGAACCTACCGGGGCAGAAACGCCGCTCCGGAGCTTTCACGCGTCTCCCGCTGAAGGAGGTTTATTCCTTCCTTCCTTAGGCCAGGAAGCTGTCGCTGCCCGGGAACCAAAGGCTCTTAAATCAGGCTCTCGGTGACCTTTTAAATACCACAAAAAGAAAAAAAAAAGGAGAAAAGAACAGTAACAAACCGCACTTTGCGCTCCCGGGTCCTCAGCGGAGGCGGCCCAAGAGCAGCCCCCGCGCTGCC
>WEKW01027447.1:519626-536304 GCA_013389905.1 Sula dactylatra | reverse complement strand
TCCTGAGCCGCGTTTGTGCACGGGTGGAGCGGGGGGGCGGGAGCGCGCAGGTGGCGCCGGGGCCGCGGGGTGGGAATACGCGACACATGGTGGCAGTGGAGCGCTGGGGCCGGGTTACGCGGCGGTGCCTTTAACCCCTCAGTCATACGCTTAAATGCGATGTGTCCGCAGAGCCCCCCGCTGCACCCCACCAGCAGTGTCCGTGCCCCCTCTGCGGTGCTGAGGGGCCCACCCCAGGGCCTGTCCTGCCCTGCGGTGAGGCTGAGGTGCCTGGCTGGCTTGGGGGGCGTCCCAGGATGTCCCTCGGCTGGGGACAAGCCGTGCTGGCGGGCAGCGGGGACGGCAGAGCCTCCCAGAGCGCGCTAACCCTGCCGCCACCCAGCACACGGGACACAGCCCGAGTGGTGCTGAGCCCCTGCGCCCTCGGATGTGCTGCGTTTGGGTCAGTCTGGGACAGGGGCCGCGTCCCGGGCAGGAGCTGCCCTGTCTCCTGTGCTGGAGATGTGCAGGATGAGGCCTCAGCTGTGCCTCCTCCGGTACCTGCGAGGACAAACCGCCCCAGCGAAGCACCAGGTGTTTTGCCCCCATGTGCTATCTGCACTGTGCCAGGATTTCCACACCCCGTTCTACAAAATTCAGGCCTTTTGAGTCCTTCCAGTTTTCCTGCCATGGCACTCCTGGGTGTGCTGGTCTGGCAAGAGGCCGAAGAGCCACTTGCCGCGATTGCCTTCACAGCGAGGGGACGTGGCGGTGTGTCACCGCAGCTTTCTGTTTTCTGAGAGTGTTTTTCAGGAAAGGGGTGGGGGCGGCGCCTGGAATGGGCAGAGGAGCTGGCGAGGATCTGCTGCTTCCCAAAAACTCGGTGCAGCTCCCAGGGGAGATAAACAAGTTAGTCACTCGGTGAGCTCACAGTAGAGGCATCTTGGCCTCCATGAGAATTTGTTGCGGGCCCTTCCCGGGCTGCTGGGGTATGAGTGTGCCCCAGTGCCGGCTCCCCGGAGAAGGCAGTGGCCTCATGGCTGCGGGTGATGGCTGGCCCCCTGCTCCTTGTGCTCAGGCGGTGCCCCTTGCCTGTCCCTTGGTCCTTCTCCTGTGCACCGTGGTCCTGACAGGAAGCCTTGGCCCCTCTCCCACCATGCCCCGGCGCACGCAGCACCTCTAACGCAGCCCCTGAGCTGAGCAGGGACTCACCCCAGTGTCTGTGGGATCCAGGCGCGTTCCTGACGTGAGCCACGGACACGAGCAAATGGGAATAAGTAGTGAATCAGCTGAAGGGCCGCTGTCAGGGGTCTGGGTGAGTCTGGGGGGCTCTGGGGAGGGACAATCTCCCTCCTGTGGTGTCTCTGCTGGCTGTGTTAGGGATGGGCAGCACAGTGGCATCAGGACGTCCCGTGGTTCGTGGCTCACGGGGTTGTTTCTTAGATGAGCTGCCCTCGGTGGTGAGGCGCGTGGTCTCTGGAGCTCACGGGTTTGTGGTCCTTCTTGTGCCCCGCAGAGCTGAGCCTGTGCTGCCGGCACGTACCCGCCTGGGGGTCTCGTGTGGCAGGCGGTGCCACAGCCCCTCGGAGGTGCGCTGGCCGGCTACCATCTCACCCAGGTGCCCAGCGCTTTGGATGTGCACCTGCTGCTCGGCCCTAGCACGTGGGATCTCGTGTGCTGGGAAGGAAAGCGCCTGGGAGCTTTCTGGGGATTTCCCAGGGAGAGTTGGGATCTGGGAATTTTCTGCCCCCCCCTTTTCTCCCCTCCTTCCTCCAGCAGTGGCTCTCACTTGCATGCTAGTCCCGGGGTCACAAACGCTTTTAAAAAAAGCAACAGCCCACACAATGCTCTTCCCTTCTCTAAGGGGTGCTGGTGACGAGATACCACGTCCGGCCCGGAGGATACGGAATTAGCTCTCCGCCTGGGAAAGGCCCTGCCAGTCCCTGCCGGCAGCTCCAGCACTGTGGGGCTCTGAGGTCAGCACCGCATCACCACGCACGGAGGAAGGTGACTCCGCATCCTACAGATGCATCCTCTGTTGGGCTCCCTCGCTCCCCTCTGAAGGGTCGTGCAAGAAATCAGTCTCTCCTCCCTGCTTGCGGGATTCCTTGGAGATCGCGTTGCTGGTGCTGATGTCAAGGAGCACTTTCTGTGACGTGCAGGGCACACGCAGGTTTCTCTCTACGTGTCCCTGCACTGGCAAATATTTCCGCAGGCCAGGACAGGGCATTCACGTTTTACAGGAAACGTGGCAATTTCCACAAGAGCAGCAGGAACAAAGGGTGGCCGAGGAGATCGGGGATATTCCTGGAAATGGTTCATAGAACAAAAATTTTGAAAAATGTTAATGTGGGTGTAGGAATTGGTGCATTTTGATGCACATCCAGCCCAACCTGCGTGTCGCCATCCAGCCCAACTCAACCCAAACGGCACAACTCAACACCACCCAACCTGAGTGGTGCAGCCCAGCCCACCTCAGCCCTGCCCAACGTGAATGACCCAACAGGACCCAACGCAGCCCAGCCCAACAGGAATGACCTGACATAACACAGCCCAGTGAGAACGATGCAACCCAGCTCAACTCAACACAACCCAACAAAACCCATCATGGATGATGCAGCACAGCAAGATCAGAGGAAAACCCAGAGGACCTTTTAGAAAGGCCAAGGAGAGGAGGGTCCATGGGCTGGAGCTCCAGTTGCTGCCTGGTCCTAACCTAGCCCTGCTGCAAGACTGTTGTCATGAAATAGAGCTAAACAACCCGTACGCACCAGGACTTCCCCTCTAAACAGGCCATGAACTGGTGAGACGGGGCTGTGTGTTAGGGACCTGAGCGCCGAGGCAGATTTTCTGGTGTGCAATAAGGGGTTGAGCCTCTCTGCTCTCCCTAACTCTCTCTTTTCGTGACACTAGGACTAAAGTCACCTCTAAGCATCTGTCTCTTACAGGGGTATTGGTCAGTGATTTCAAGAGGATTGAGGGGACAGAGCGCAGCAGGAAAACCTGGAGCACACAACCGTGTTAAGAAAGCGAGCTAAACCTGAAGCGAAGCCCCTGGTGCGGCTGTGATCCTGACTGCGCTGTGTGGCTGCCTGCGCAGCGCTGCATCCAGGGGCTGTCGGAGCCGAGGGACACACGCCGGGTGCCTCCAGGTGCAGCGGTGGGCTGCCCATCGGGCCACTTGTGGTATCACTGGCTTCGCTGCTCTGGCATTACTTGTCCCTGCAGCCAAGCTCCCACTCCCGAGAATGCATTGCGTCCCCATGGAAACAAAAATACTTATTTGTTTGACTTGTTTCTGGACTTTTTTTTTAATTTAATTTACTTCTTCACCCCCCCACACTTTTTTTTTTGGTTATTTGAAGGAAGGAAGGAAGCCCAAACTCGGATGTTTGTTTGTTCTCTCCTGGCTGATGTTCCCTTGGTCGCGCTCCAGTGGCCAATAAACTGGCAGGGAACCGGAGTGTGGAGCACGGCAGAGCCTGGGAAAGGCCGGGACCCCACTTCCCCTGGCCTTACGTCACGGTTTCTCTCTGATTAGCTTGGCCCCGGGGCCGTGTGCTGCCAGCTGCCTTCGCTCCCTCCGCTCCCCCTGGGACAGGCAGCGCCTGCCTGCCAGCGCCTTTGTCACCAGCTCACGGGACCGCTCGTGGTGGGACGTCCGCAAGGAGAGCAACTCCTCACAATCCAGGTTCCCTCCACCCTACCCTGGTGTCGCCTTCTGAGCCCCTGACCCACAGTGCGGCTGCGACCCATGGTTCACCCCTGGCTGTGAGAGCATGGAGGGGGCAAACCTGCAAGGCATCTGGGCTGGGGTGTGAGCTGTGCTCTTCTCACTGACCTTCACCCTCCTCACCCAGGCAGGTTCCACTCAACGGTGGGCATCCAGTGATGTCTGAGGCCATTACAGACCCCAGAGAGAGGAGGAGGGGGTGCTCGCAGGGCTGAGCAATCAGTCAGGAGCGAGTCATTAGGTTGGAAAGTCTCTCCTTCCTTCAAGCTGGAATATTGGAATATGTGCTCAACATGTCCCCTCAGAGGCAAATATTTACGGGGTATTGAATATGTGCCGCGGGTGAGTGATGGGTGGGGGAGCCGGAGGCTTTTCAGTCCTCTCGCTCCCTGTCAAGGGCAGGGACGCAGGTCAAAGGAAAGGGGAACATACAACGGGGGCTTGATCAGCTCAGGAAACTTCTGAAGCTCTCCTGGGAAGAGCTTCTGCCCAGGGATGTTGGGGTGGCTCTGGGGTAGGTGAGACCCTGCCTTGTCCCCCAGGGTCCCTGGGGTTGGAGACTCATCTGGGTGTGCTCAGGAGACAAGTCCCTGGGACTCTTGCAGGGTAAAAGAAGATGCTAGAGGTACTGGAGGGAGAGATGTGGTGGAAAATGCTGGAGCAAGAAGGCAGCAGAGGGTTGTCTCTCTTTTAGAAATGGGGCATTTGCTCTCGGTGGTCTTTGCAGCAGTGGAAGTGCCCTGAAGACACCCTTTGGGTGCTTTGGGTGTCCCCTCCTTAGGGGAGGACAGTAGGAAATATGGGTGTCTGTCCCCCCGCCTCGAGGTCCTGCTCACGTCCTCATGCAGGAGACTTGAACTTTGCCCAGCCAAGGCAAAGCAGGCAGCTCCCAAACCTCCTGCCTTGGGCCCCACAACACAACAGCTCTTCTGCCTCTTGCTCCTCTGCCATGGAGCAGTTTTGCCCTGGGCTCCCAGCAAATTTCCTCATCTGTTCCAGCATCTCAGTGCCTTGGAAAAGTTAGAGGGGATTGCTCAAATGATGCAGAGCACCACTGTGGGCATCTGGACCCAGTGAGGAGAGCGTGAGGAGCTGAGGAGGAAGGTCTCTCTGTGCCCATCTTTTGGCACAATGTCACCTGCCCCTTCCATGGTCCCAGCAGCTGCTTGGCAGGCGCCCCCAGCTCTGGCTCCCTTCTCCTGACCCCACGCGTTTGGCAAAGCGGCCACCCCGAGCTGTGCAGCCTCTCGCTGCAGAGGAGGACATTGGGCACAGGGGTCTTTCCTAGGGAGCAAGTGGGGATGCTCTGGAGGGTCCCCAGGATCCCTGCGAGGGCAGGTCACCCCCAGCACTGTGCGGCGCAGCAGGCACCGCGCTGCCTTGCTGCCCGCTGGCCTGGGCACTCATTCCAGAGGATAATATATAGCTTTGAGACTGCTAATTGGAGCTCTTTCCCTGCACTTCCTCCTTTCAATCTTCCTCAGCCCTCAGCAGGGTCAATAAGTGATTCGCATTAAAGCAGCGTCTCTGTCGGCAGCCGGGTCTCTGCCGGGGGCCTGGGCAGAGGGGGCTGCCTCAGCAGGGTGAATCCTCCAGACCCTGCAGGGATGGGAGACAAACCCTTGCAGGTCTCCTCTGTCCAAGCATTCTGCCATGCAGCTCTGCTGGCTTTCCCTGAGCCCCTGGGGTCCCCCTGCTCCTTCTCTGTCTCCCCACCTTGCCTCGGCCCCTGCCTCTCCTCCGTCTGATCCCCCCGCCCCGGTCTGGCCATCAGCAGACAGCCGCTATCGATTTTCCTGGTTCAGCAAAATCCAGCAGCGAGGGGAGCGCAAGCCGGGGCCGGGCAGCGGTGACGCGTGTGATGGCAGCGCTATCGCGTCTGCAAGCCAGGCACGAGGATGATGGGGGAGGCGTCGGGGGAGAGCTGTCTCGGTCCCCCAGGTCCCCACCAGCACTGCGTCCGGTTTTCTGGGAGACCTGGGTGGCTCTTCCTCCCCTGTGCCCTGAGCAGCCCTGGTTCATGAGATCCAGTGGTGGGGACATGCAGCTCCTCCATGGGACCCTTCTGGAAACCCTTCCATGGGGAAGCCAGAAACCCTCAGCCCTGCCTGCTTTGGGGATGAACAATCCTTTGCTCTCTCTGTGCAGACCTACGTGGATCTGGACATGCTTTCCTCAGGGAGTCCGTGATTTTCTCAAGCCCATTCCCAGCTGAAATCACACATGTCCCCCTGAGCTGCCTGGGGACACCAGCAGTGGGGGAAAAGCCACATCCAACGTTGAGGCTGGATCATTGCCCTCCTTCCAGCCTGCTCTGTGATGAACCCCAGCAAAGACGCTTTGGCTCTTGGGGTCTTGGAGAGCCAACCTCCTCCTCTGGCCATGCCCTGGGGGTCTTCCACATCTCCCATTGTGTGGGAGCGGGAAGGATCCTTCCCAAATTACTTGCAGACCAAGAATAAACCACTGCATCTATCAGAAGTGGTAAACTGAGTCATGAACTGTGAACTGACTTAATTTCCTGATTTCCATGAATATGTGCTTGGTGATGTCCTCCAGAACGGAAGGAGCTGACCAGTGTGGGCAACGACAAGTGCTTCCTTTGAACTTTAGTGCCTGTGTATTTGTTGTGGAGCAGCTCTCCCAGGCTGCTCTCACACCCTCCACCCATGCAAAATAATAAAGCCTTCAGCCTCTCATTGCCCCCCTTGAGAAAATGGGGTGTCCCCGGAGAGACAGACACGCTGGGTGCTGGGATGGGGCAGCATCTGCACCTTCCTGTGCCTCCCCATGGAAGGAGGGGAAAGGTGAGCCTTTGTACAGCCAAAATTTCCCCTCCTGTGCTGGGGGTCGATGCTCTTCCTGCCCCAGAGCAGATATTTGGGGAGGGAGGAGATCAGCCTCCCGTGGGGGTGAGCGGGAGAAGGTGAGACAAGGCAGGTGGAAGCCACACGGAGACTGAGCCTGTTAAATCCAGGACCTCAGTGGCTCCATGTGTCCAAGCTGAGGGTCGGAGCCCCACTAGGACCCATGTCCCCAGGTCTGCCCCACGGCTCCTGCACGGGATCCCCAGCATCATCCCTGTGCCTGACCCCTTGTGCTGGTGGCTCAGGCGACAGCTCCTCTCCCACCCCGCTGGGGCCTGGGAGCAGCATGGCCATCGGGAGGGGATGCAGCCCTGTAGCAGGGCTCCCCAGCTCAAAACCACCCAGCAAAATGCCATGATCACTTCTTGCAAGATGCCCAGCTCTGCTGGATGTGGTCCCCAAGCAAGGGACATCCCGATGCCACCCACCTCCGAGGCAGGGGACAAGAGGGGTGGTGCGTGCAGGTCTCCCTTTTTGCCAGCCGCCATAATTTGGAGCAAGGGCAGCTCTGCCTGCATTGAAGGCGGCATGATGGCAGAGAGCTGCCTGCTAGCTCCCCCTGCTCCGCTCCGTCCCCCTCAGGGCATCCCTGGGGTCACCCCCTCTGCTCACACCCCCCCACACACACCCACACCCCCCCCAGGGATGCCCTTCATCCCAGGGCAACCACTTCAGCTGCTGCACAGCCCCTTTCCCCATCTGTCCCACCTTTCCCGCTGCCTGGCCCTGCCCCAGCCTTTCCACAGCCCCTTGGTCCCGCTCAGAGCAGAGGAATGCAGCGCTCTAGCCTGGGCTCCTTTGTCCTAATACGTGTCCCTGGTGGGGTCTTGGTGTCAGGGGCACTTGGCAGACATGGTCATCCCCACCCAGGAGAGCCCCTGCGCTCAGCCCCCCACGCTGGTAGGGCAGCATGGACCAGCAGCATCCCTGGGGAGCATCCCTGGACTGCCAGGACCTGCCGGGCCGCTCTGGGAAGCCCTGGGAATAGCCAGGGGAGAGCCCAGCCCTACACAGGGAGCATCAACCTCCTCCTCCCCTTCCCAAGCCCATTAAGGGGCTTTAAGCGTCTCCGCTGCTCTCCATCACGGGCTCTGCGGGGCAGAGCTGGGGCGTGGTGTTGGGGATCCCCCGCCTTGGTGCCGGCGTGAGAAGACCCCTCCTTGTTGCGTGCTCAGCCCCCCCCGTTCCTCCTGGTTGTGGGTCCCACCACGGCAAGTGCTAGCGGCTGGGATCTGCAGCCGGACAAGCTCCAGCCACTGCTGAAAGGTGGTTTTGGGGGGGATGCGGGCAGGTGGGGGACACTGGTGTCACCCTCCTCTTGCCGATGGGGCCCTGAAGCCTGTCTTGGAAGATGCTTTTCCTGGGAACCAGAGCAAGGGATGGATGAGCAGGGTTTGCGAGACCCCGGAGCAGAGCATCAGCTCACCGTGGGTCTGCCCACCGCCCTCCCTGCTTCACTGGCTCCAGCTGGGCTTGGTTTGGGGGCGGGAAGGGAAATCCTCTGGCCCCCGCCGTGCTGGAGGTGGGGGCAGACCACCCTTCTGGCCTGACCAGGAGACCTGCAACCTCCGAGGCGCCGCCTGCACCTCCGGGGCTTGCTTACAGGCTTTGGGCACCTTCTGCTCTGCCGTGTGCAATGGGTGAACATGCCCAGGGGATTTTCGGGCCTCACACTAGGGCAGGTGCCTGCGGGGAGGCGGGAGATGGGCTGTGTTGGGGGACAGCGAGGGATGGGGTGTCAGGGGGTCACAGCCGTGGGGCAGAGCCTCTCTGTCTCAGCAGAGGAAGGCAAGGAGGTGAGAGAAGGTCAGCAAAGTTTTTGCCTGGTCCAAAAGCGCTTAGGCAGGAGGGTCCAAGCCTCCAGATAACCACTGTTATTTAATTTATTTTTTCTAAATAAAAAAAAGGAAGGAAGTTAATAAATAATGTAAAGTGGAGAATGCATTAATGAAAGAGAGAGCGAGGGAGAGAGAGGAAAAGAGAGGAAGGGACAGGGCAGAGTGAGAGCACGGGGGGGGAGAGAGATATTCCTGCCTGTATCGATTGGATATGATTACATTAGACCTATCAAATATTCATACTACATTCCACAAGAGGTCATTGTGTGTGTTTTTCCAATTTAGCTCTGCCTTGGCACAAGGAACAGGCTCCGAGTGGGAAAAGGGCTGTGCAAACAGCTCCAGCTCCGTGGCCCGGGGGCTGCCGGCTCCCCCTCACCGCAGGGATGTCACCCGCCGGATGCATGGTCCGGGCGGGATGTTGGGGCTGGGGGTGAGCGGGGAGGGGGGTGCTGAAGGGGGTGTGGAGGGGATGCTGAGCTGGATGCTGGCCCTGCGGGTCCTTTCCAAAGCCCTTGAGGGCTGTGGGTCGTACACGGGCACAGGGACCGCTGCCGAGATAGAGACAAGAGGACATGCGTGTCCCAGCTTCAGCACCTGGCTCCTCCATAGGAAACATTTCTGCTCCGTCCCTGGGCAACTCAGCAGCTGGTGGTCACTATTTACTGGTCGCCGTAAGCTGTTCCTTACTCAAGAATGCCTTAATGGGGGATTGTAACTGGGATGTCCCTTTGCCATCGGGAAGGGGTCAGCCCAGGCCATGAAGGGTGGCAGGAGGTGGATGAGGTGCCGAATGGAGGGCAGGCAGGAATGTGTGGCCGGTCTCCTACTGCGGTGCCCATCTGCCAGGGCACGCCGGCTCCTCTCACCCTGCCTCCATCCCCTCCAGGCTGCCTTTGCTAGCCAGGATCCTCGTGGGGGTGGGTGCCCCTGGGAGAGGATCCCAAGGAAGAAAGACCCACAGCATCAGTGGTCCTGTCTCAGGTGGCTTTCAAGGACGCAGCTGTCCAGTGGCTGGACAGAGCGATCGCGGCAGGCTGAGCCCACCTTGCAAACCCACCCACAGTGGTCCTTTGCCCTGGGGAGGCAGCTGGGGGACTGCTGCCCAATTTTACTTCCACGTGAGGCACTTCCCTTGCCTGTGCCTCAGTTTCCCCGTACTGTGATGCTGCCAGCGGGGGACGCAGCCCCGTACCTCCACCTTCTCGCAGCATCACGGGGGCATCGCTGCCATCCCTGCGGCCCCCGGCCCCGGCTGCTCCGCCGAGCCCCCTGCTGCCCTCCGCCCCGCTGCATCCCCGGCCGGCGCGAGCCAGGGCTGCGTTCTCTCCTTACATTAATAAAAATTTTACATCACGGTGGCAGGAAATGCATTTTCAGTTCATCTGCTGCAGCTATTAGATTACCAGGAAATGGCTGGCTGGCCGGCGGCCAGGGCCTCCAAAGGGCCGGCACACACCCGGCGCAGGGCGGAGGGAGAAGGCGAGCGGAGCCCGTTGCGCTGGCGGGCACCAGGCTGAGCTGATCAGACCGGTCCTGGTCATCCTGGGTGTCCCCCATGGTGTGCCAGGCTGTCCCCCACCGGCTCTGCCCGTGCCCCTTGGGTGCCAGGTGGAGGGCTGCCTGGAGATGCAGAGCAGGGGATGCTCCCAGGTGGCAGGGCTGGATCCATTCCCTGCTCTTCTGGGCAGCTGGGGTGAGCCGAGAAGGCATCTATTAATGAGCCTCTGCTCCATCCCAAGAGCAGCAGAGCCCAGATCAGCTGCAGCCTCTGCTGAGGCTTGGCCGTGCTGGGACTGGAGAGAGGTGGAAGATTTGGGGCTGGGACAGGGAGGGTGCATGCACCGAGCTGGGGAGGTCTCTGCAGAGGCTGGTTTTTCCAAGCCATGGGATTTTGGGCTGCCAGGCTGGGCTGGAGCCAAGAGGAACATGGGAAGGAGTTAAATTTGTGTTGTCTTTAAAAAAGCCAGGAGGAGAGGGTAGGTGCGCTGGCTATAAATACCTCCGCGGTGGCAGTGCTAATGAAGGGAGGGAATTGTGAGCAGCCCCTCGGAGAGGAGGGCCAGCAGCAGTGGTGGCTCTGGGGCCTGGGGGAGGGACGTGGTTTTTAGGCTAGGCGGTGTTTTTAGGAGAGCCCTCTTAGAGGTGACTGCGGCCGAGTGCTGGAGCCCGCCTCTACAGGTGGGACAGCTTCGTGCTGTGACCCCTCTGAGTCTGGCCCGGCCGTGTGCCCTGGGTTCCCCGTGCACGAGCATCAGGCACCAAAGCAAAGCATCTTCCTTTGGAGGAGGTGATGCCCTGGGGCTGCAGCCGGGCTGGCTCTGCCCCTGCTCCAGCGGCACTTTTGCACCTTCCTGGGGTGCAGCGGGCGGTCCCTCCTTTCGGGGCACTCCGATGAGCACCCGAGAGTGGGGCTGGGCTCCAGAGGGATGCTTGAGGCTCCCTGCCTGTGCCTGGCAGCAGCTCGGGGGTCTCAAGCCCTTGCTGCCTGCTTGGCCTCCCAGAGCCCTAGGCTCTGGGTACAGGGTGCTGCTTTTGGGTAGGAGGTGACCCCAGACCCCTGGTCCCCCAGCCCCGCTGCGGTGACATCTCCACCCTGGTCCCTGCAAGCCAGGACTGGATGGGAGAGGACGCCTGGGCAGCAGGAAATGAGGGATGGCCAAAGGGTCAAAACAAAGGGTGAGCGAAGGGGGGAAAAGCAAGGGGTGATGGAAGGGAGCAGAGCAAGCGAGGGAGCAAAGTGTGGGGAGAAAGCAAGGTCTGAACCTTGCTGAGGTTTATTAAAGTTTAACAGAAAAGAAACCCTGGTTTGCGTGGAGGGGACCAGCTATTTTTAGCCATGGGTAGGATGTCAGCTCTGGAAATAGCCTGCTACCAGATCCTAATGAAATCCTCTCTCTTTGGCTCTCACCCGGAGCGAGTTTGGAGGGGGAGGATCGCTGTCACACCCGCAGCCGAGGAGCTCCTGACATTCACAATGACTCGCCTTATTTTTTTATTTTTTTTTTTTCCTCTTCCCCCTCCGGTCTCTCCTATTCTTCGCCGGCTCTGCCTTACGCCGAGCAGAGGAGTCACCAGCCAAAAAAGTGAATGCGGGGGTGGTGCTGCTTAGCTACGGCCAAATCCCAGGCAACATGTGACCAGATTGGCAATTTAATACCAAGCCTTTCTCCCCTGCACACACGCGCGCTCGAGTTAAAGTGACATTGAAACGGGAACTCAAAGTGCTGAAGGCAAAGAAATTGGGGGGAGCTGCCTCCCCCCGCCGCCCGCCGCCTCCATCCCCGGGGAATGAGTTTTGCTCAGTGGGGCATGAGAGGGCTTGGTCCGGAGCGGGGAGGGTGGTACCCAGGCGAGGGAGGATGCTCGGGTCAGGTACACAGGCTTGGAGGGGAGCAAGAGGTAGAAGATTTGCTGCTGGGTGCATGGGCCAGCTGGTCCGCGGAGAGCTGAGCACACCTGGGCGGCTGCAGGAGGGTTACACGTGGTGGAGCTCAGCCTGGGACCTCTGGAAAGCCTGAAGAAGACCTGAAGCAGTGGGTGGTGACTGCTCCTGGGAAAGATCAGGGTGGTGGAGAAGCACCGCAGGGAGCATGGGGCAGAGAAGCCAGGGAGGGAGACAGCCCTGAGGGATTGGGGACGGAAGAGACAGTTGTGGGAGCATCACGTCCCCATCAAGCCAGGGGCTGAAAGTGCCATGCAGACACTGGCGGGATGAAGAGCACGTGTCCTGCAGATGCAGGGCCAGGCCTGGCAAGAGGGACCCGTGCTCCATGGGCTTTCTGGGGACATGCAGGGTCTGGAGGGTGCAAACCATTTGGTACCTGATTCCCTGGTGGATGTAGCAGTGGGTTTTGCATGGGGAAATATATATCTCCCACCCACGGCACCCCACACACACCTCAAGCTTTGGCTTACCAAAGTCAGCCTGTTCCTAATGGGAACAAGGAGCCTTCAGCTCTGCGCCCTTCGCCTGCCGAAGGAAGGACGCCACGCAGCCGGCCGGCTGATACGGCGCGAGGGGTCCAGCCCCAGAGCCGGCTGCCTCTACCGCAGGCAGAACGCACGCCAGGCATCTGCCAGTCCTTCCAGGGAGCTGGAAGATGGACTTAACAATTTCCCAGCAAGGAAACGCTTATATTGACAGGCCCCCCAATACCTCTACAACCAATGCACCGTCTGGCTTTACCCACCCTGCTCAGGGTCTCAAGGAGCTCGGCGTTGGGTGAGCACGTCTGGAGCCACACTTGCTGCTTGAATCACGTCTTTGCTCCGGTTTCTCTGCTGGGAGGGTGATGTGGGCTTGGGTGGGGGACCTCGTGGGGACAAACATGTTTTCTGTAGAAGAAGAACTGCTGTGGAAGCGCGGGGAGCCCATCAATGCACCGGGATGCCCTGAGAGGGAGAAAAAAAAAAAATACACCTGCTTTTATGTTCACCCTCCGGCTGGGTTCACATGCTGGGTTACCAGCTCAGCCCCGGCACTGCCTCGCTCAGCCCCTTCGCTGGATGCTCTCCCCCGAGACGGCACCTCCTGCCTCGCCGCCGTCCGCGTGGGGACGGAGCCATCTGCATCAATGAGTCAGCAGGACCCACTTAACACTTCTCCAGCAGGATCTACTCCTCCTGACAGAATGGGCAGCTTCTGGCAAGCTCCGTCAGCGTGTTACAATCTCAGCTCATTAAAGGGACGCATCCTGAGCTCTTTATTGATGTTTTATGCTGCCTGGCTCCATCTTCAGAGAAAAACTCACATTGCAGTCAATGACTACACCTCCGCGGTGCTGCAGGCTGAGTAAGGAGCTCAGGATCTGGCTCGCATGGCGGGTCAGGCTCGGCTCTGGTTGCTGCGAAGTTGCCTCGCTGCAAACAGTGGGGTTTTACACCAAAGCAGCCAAGAGACATCTTGGGGCCAGGATCCCAGTAGGGCATTTTCTTCCCAGGGACTAGGGAAGGTCCAAGATGAAAATGCGAGGAAAAGGCTGCTTTTTTTTTTTTTTTCTTGCTTGCTTAACCCTCCTCGCTGGGCAAAGGAACTGCGTGATATGGGAGGGAAATGATGCTTTCTTTTCCCCAGCGCTGCCGTCTGTCCAGCTTGAGCCCGGCGGGGTGGGTGTACCTGGCCTCCTACTTACCGAATCGTGTGTTGGGAGCCACGTGCCCCTCCACCTTAGGAGAACCGCAGCCTTTTAATAAGTTCCCCAGCGCTTGCTGTTGCTTCTAAAAAGCTAGTGGCACTGTCTGGCTTCAAGTGGCTTTTACATAATACAGACTGTCAGGCTAGATGAACATCATGGTCCCTTCTGGACCTAAAATCTGTGAATCTAAAAATTAGAGGGCACCAGCACCTCATTGTTTCTGGCTGATTTAATCAGGGGAATTGCATGTTCTCTTTATCGTCTCCTTTTTTTTCTCCCCCTGCCACCTCATCTTTAACTGAAGATGAATTTGCCCTCCCCCTGTGCCTAAGCTTGCCTAATAGCATCAGAGGAGATCAGACATCTTCAGCCTTGCTCTGGGATATTCTCCTCTCCGCTGCCTGCTTCTGGACCGATTCACAGCGCTTAATTGTCCGGCTGTCTGCACGGGCAGGACCAGAGGTGGTCAGGCTTGGAGGCGGCTGGACAAAGTGTCTAGAAAACAGTGCCGAGTCCTCCTGGTTATTTTAAAATTGCAACTAAGTACTTCAGGCTCCAGACTTGGCTCTTTTGGCTTAGTGAACACGCGTGTGAACCTAGAGAAACACTTTTGGAGGAAGGGAAGGAAGGCGAGTAACTCCTCACCTTTCTCACAGCGTTGGGGATGTGCAGGGGGAGCAGAGAGACCAAAGCAGGGAGGATTGCTGGCGACCTGCGGGGGTTGCCAGGACTGAGGGTTCCCCCAAGGCGGAGATCCACAGCAGGCGCTGAGGACTTGCCGAGCGGGCTCAGCTGGAGTTGGGAACGCGGGGATGCGCTGCTGCCGACTTAATGCCCGTACCTCGGTGCTATCAGCTGTCCCAGGCAGGAGATGTGCTGACAGCCACTAAAGAAAGGGCAGAGAATGGGAATCCTGGGAGCTGCTCCTCTCCCCGTCCCTTTGGACAGGACCCCAAGGGCATTCGGGGGGTTATAAAAGGTGGCGGATTCAAACCGGGAGGAGGAGTGAAACCGAAAGACCAGTTCAGAGGAGCTGGGATCAGCTGCAGGTAGTGGCTGAGTGGTGCGTGGGGCACAGCGTGAGCTGTCATAGCGCTGCGGGAGGGACGTTAAATCCTCCGGTCAGGGGCAGCCGCTCGCTCCCACAGACCCCGCGAGGGGAGAGGTTATCAGGAATCGCACGGAGTCTCACACCTTCCTCTGACACGGCTCGTCTCACGGCTGTGCACCGTCATGGGACAAAATCCCTCTTCCAACAGCCAAAAACCCTCCGAAAACCTGCCGGAGGCTCTGTCCCAGACCCTTCGTTTGGGAGTGGCTCTAAACTTTTCTGCTTTGCAAATGCATTCGGGTTCCCAGCCCTCCTCTTCAGAGATGCTGCGGTCAATAACTCACCAGGAGGCTGCTATTCTCCCTCCGCTTCCCACCCTCCCACTTGTCTCGGTATCTCTGCATTCATGCCTTTTTGGCCCTCCCTCGGCAGCGGGTGAGGAATAAAGCAGCGCCGGCTGAGCACGACGCAGGCTGCGCTAGGGATGCTGTGAGCCAGCGGAGGGAAGCCTGAATCACCAGCACCTCGAGGTGGGAGTGATAGATTTAGGCTGGGAGAAAGGGAGGACATCACATGTGCTTTTAGGAGTCAGGTGCTCACAGCCGGCTGGCAGTCGCTGGGAATTGGGCAACTCAGATCCTTTCTGAGCCTTTAGAGACGGAGCTGAGCGCGATGTGGAGAAGAGGAGGGGCTCGTGGGAGCACAGAGAGATGCAGCGTTAAGGCTCTGAGCTGTAGCAGAGGCTGAGGGACGCTGTCAGGGACTCATTCCTCTTGGAGGAGCACCTCTGGTGGGATCCTGTGGAGGAGAAACGCTCAGCCTAAAGAAATGCCTAAAAATGAGCCGGGAAAGGCTCAGCTGGGTACCCTGCGGGGAGAGTAGAGCCACTGGCCACTGCTGGGGAGGACTCCGGTGATTCTGCTGGCATCAGCTGGGAAGGAGCCACTGGGGTCAGTGGGATCACCCCGCTTTATGCCCATGTGTTAGGGCAACAAGTGGCAGAGCTGGTTTTGTCACCCTTATTCAGGCTCCTTCTCTTCCCTCTCTCCCACCACGCACCCATTGGGAGCGCGCGGCCAAGCCTGGGGTACCTCCCTGCCCCGGGGAGCGGTTCCCGTGCTGCTGGGGGCCTGGCGGGGACGGTGGGGGGCTCGATGGCTTCAGCATCGCTTCTTGGAGACAGGTTCTCAGCCCTCCCCGAGCTGGTAACGTTGCTTTGCTCATCCGGTGAATGCGACCAGAAAGAATGGGTGAGCAACCTGGAGGTGTTGAGAGGGGTAAAGCGAGGGTCCATAGCCAATGCCTGGTGTCATCAAGGAGAGGACTTCTGCCTTTGGGGCTGTCAAACCAGGTCCAATTTATTTATAAATGGGGCTGAGGGGTGTCGCAAGGATCCTTGGTGCTCCTGAGGAGCCGTTGTTGCCTTAGAGGAAGCAGCACAAGCGTGCAGCGACTCAGGGAAGTGTCTGGGACAGAAGGTCCAGGTTCTGTTTGGACCTTAAGCCTGAGGGTGTTGTTTCTGGGAGAACGGGATGTATGTGGGCTGGTTCTGTGGATCTCGGAGTAGAAAAGCCCCTTTCCAGCCTCTATGCCCTGAGCCCTATTCCAGGAGCTAGTTCAGGTGTTAGTTCAGACTTCTTGGTGGTACCGGGGCTGGATGGCACCTGGGCTCCTGTCGGTGCCTCCTGGGATGTGCAGGGAGAGGGGAGAAGGTGACTGCGCCCATCTCACTGCCATTTACAGATCACGCGATGCGCCCAAGGTGACGGAGCCCGATGGTCGACACCGGCCCTTTGCGGCCAAACCCGCTGCGCTCCCGACCCAACCTGCCCTCGGTGTCAGGCCGAACTGAACCCATCCCGCGCCACCGGGATCGGATGATGCTGGGGCAGCGCGAACCCTGCGGCCGGGGCCGGCGGTGTGACCNGGGCTGTCCCGGTGGGCGCAGGGGGGGAAGCGGAGCCGGAGGCAGACGGAAATGTTTAAATAGTGCCTGCTGCATCCCGCAGCTCTCGGCTCCGTTGCAGTCATTATCTGGGGAGCGGATGCTCAGGGCTCTATGGGGACCGCTA